>CM060618.1:32800092-32950092 GCA_030578275.1 Meda fulgida
GCTGCTAAATTAGCATTTTTTTACTATTAGCTAACGTTAGTAGAGATGATCGGTTCACGTGCGCTAGGGATCTCTCATTTAACTTCTACAAGCGCCAAAAAACATATTGTTTGAATTGCATAATAAAATTGACAGAATCTGAGAGCTTAGTTTTTTATATATCATAACTAACCTGCTCTGTCTAATCTGTCGGTCTACGTGTCCTCTTTGCTTTGCGATTTTTCTGTGCGTCAGAAAATGTATGTGTGGCGTGAGAGTGTGTGAAAAGTGTCAATTGCGAGTTAGTAGCTCTGAATGGCGCAAGCTTGGTCTAAATCAGCGAATGCTGTCTGTCAAATAAATGTAATTCAAACTAACAATAAATATGTAATATAAACAAAACTAATATGAACATATTCACTGGTAAAGGTGAAGGGGAGTAGCTTGAAGATGTCATTTTAAAATCACTTGACATCAGCTAACGTTCCACTGAAGTCAAATCGTCCTCTAATAGGAGTTGGCTGGGCTTCTGCTACGGTGTGAAGGTAGGGGCGGAGCCATAGACTGTAAGGGCGGAGCATAGAGACTATGCCGTTTCTCGTTTGTTACTAGAGTAGACCAACTCACTTTCTGGAGGTATACTGCCCCCATCTGGTATGGAATGTGGAGTATGAATTTTTTTTTTGGCAGACATTCCACATGGCACCTTTAAAGCTCACTTTAAACCACCATAGAGTATTTGCATCATATTCCGGTCGCGGTTTAAAATGTTTTTTTTTAAACAAAAACCCATTTTATATTAGCTTAAGGCGTTTTTTTATCAACACAGTACTTGAATTGAGTCGATTGAGTCCCTTATCACGGAGGTCAGAGTGAGGAAGTGTACAGGACCGCGTCATGCAGAAGGGCAGGATTATGGTCACGTTGAATCATGTGAGATCATTGAAAGCTGTACAGCGAATGAGAGCACGCTGAGATCATAACTGACGTAAATCAGGAAACAGATCTCGCTGTTTGAGCTTTAGATCGCAAAATTTAGTGGGAAATTAATAAAAATGTAAATTCTGTATGACAAAATATTTTACAAACATGTGATGATAAATCATTATTTCTCCAAATATGCGCACCATTGGACTAAGAGCCCTGGCGGATGCTGTTGCATGTATGTGAACACAAATAAACCGGAGAAGACTTGAATTACTGCTTTTTGAGTGATGATTTCTATTCAAAATAACGCACGTTACAGATTAATAATTTTGCACTCCTGTCATAAATTAAGAAAATTATGTCACTGCAAACCAGTTTTATCCTAAACAGTGGTCTATCAAAGCTGGAGACTTAAATCTTTATAATGATGCTGTTTGTCCAGATAAAATAAGTAAGAGTGTGATGTTTTAACGAGTAATGAATGTTGAACGACAATAATCTGGGGCCGTCTGTGATCTTTGCCGCAAAAGGAGTTCAATTCGTGTTTTGCTGATCCAGTTCTGTAGGTGGCGCTGTCACAAAAAAACTAGGGTCCTGGAACTGCGGTCCTAGTACTGGGGTCCTGAAACTGCAGCCTCCGGTTGTGCAGGAATACTGCACAGTCTCAGTCCGCTTGTTTGGTGGCACCAGGGTTCGGATGGCAGCGTTCACATTTATTCAAATGAACCGCACTAACAGAGCAATCGCACCAAACATGCCAAGTGTGAACAGACCCTGACACTATGATACATTTTTTAATTACATGCACTGTAAAAAAAAAAAATCGGAATTTTACAGAAAATAACTGATTTTTTTTTACGTTCATTTTCTTTCATTTTAATTGTACTCAAAACTCTCTAAAATTACAAATATTATCTGTAAATTAAAAATTCAGATGTTATTTTAGGTATTGTGAGTGACAATAATGACAAATTGCAGTTATTCATATTTTTTATACAGAAAATTAATTGTATTTGGCATATTTTGTTTTCTTAAATTACATAAAAATGTATGTAAAATGTACAAATATAATCTGTAATTAAACAAAAGAGTTAGATAATAAAAAAAAAAAACCTGTAACATTAAAGTAAAACATCCTAAATTAAACAATTATTTTACAGGTATTTCCTGAATAATTATGATCAAATACCTTAATTGTAAAAAATGTAAGAAAATGGTCAAATGACTGGCAGGTACGGCTGCCAAACAAAAAACATAAAAATAAAGTAAAATATATTAAATAAAGTGCAAAAAACTTTAACAGAAATGTTTTGTCACCATGATTGAGATCAGTGTTTGCTTTAGTTGGGCTCTTGGCCCTTTACTATTAAATATTAATTTATATCTAGCTGTGTTTTCTGAGTTTATAATACACATTTGTTGTGGTTTTAATAATGCAGGAGAAAAACTTATCAGATAATATTGGTCTCTTTTTGGTAATGTAGTCATCATGGTGTCCTGATTCACTGGTTTGAATTCAAATCAAATCTGTGAGTACATTAAATTAGTTTACATAAAATATATATATATATATATATATATTTTTTTTTATAGAGAGCATATTTAATGTCACAGTTTTGCACAGTATCACCCTTGATATGGCATCAGTATTATGACATTCTGAAATAAAAAAATAGATATATTATACAGAAAATGTTTTGAACTGTTTTTTTAATCATTTTATTTTTTATAGAAGTATAAAGACATCAATAATCAACATATGAATCTCAACAATTGTGACAATCAACAAAGCTTTTTGTGACTTTTAGTAGCTTGTTTTGTGACGAGTTCAAAGTTGATCTGAAGTTTTTTCATTGTCACCATTTTCTGTATAATGACTATATAAAATATTGTCTCACTGTATCACAGCACAGCATTGGTATGCAAAATTAATAACCAATATTTAACAACTTAACCAGATGTTAGACTTCAGGTGGTATCAATTACTGGTGGCTATCTTCAACTACAAAGTGATCAAGATCATCTTATATGCAGCCTAGGTACTTCACCAGGCACAGTCACTGTTACTGAAGCTTCAAGTAATGCACCCATTTTCAAAACGTTTCTTCTATGTGATCCAGTCTTTCACCAAAGCCTCATTTGCCTATAATTATCAGGAGATAACAATATATTAGGCCACTATATGGTGGTTCTCATCACTGAAAGTGATCAATTTCATATGATCTGTTTGTTTATTATATGATTCCTACAATATCAACTCTGTAACACGGACATAGCTATTGTGTTGTTAAAAACTGAAGGGTCAAGAGTCCAACTAAAGCAAACACTGATCACCATATTGGTGACATCAACTTTTTATTATTTTCAATAAAACATCAACTTCTAAACCTCTGTTAATTCTCAAGTAGAATGTTAGTATGAAAGAAATAAAGTCTGGATTGTAATAAGTGAGGATGCAGAGATCTTGAGAGATGTTTAATGTTCTGTTGGGATGTGAAGTGTTTCAGTATGGTGTGTTTTGTGTGTCACTATTGTGTTGAAGAGCAGAGCCTGTGCTTTAGTCCAGGATGAGCAGAAAACACTAATGAAATACTGCATGTTGCTTTATTTAACTGACAGTAATGGTGTAGTTGATGCAGTGACGTATAGTCACAGTAAATCATGCATGTGTTAACTGCAAGAGATTCATTTATAACAGTAAAAATTCAGGAAATACAATAACTGTGTTTCTGTTAAAAAGTTTAATGAAGATTTCTGTAAAAGTCTTTTGCACTTTATTTAAATTAGAATATTTTACTTTATTTTAACGTTTTTTGTATGGCAGCCAGCTGGCAGTCATTGACCATTTTTTAAAGATTTCATTTTTTTTACAGTGTAGAGTACTGTATACGTTTGTATACTGCAAACACAAGGTGAAAACATCTCACAACTGAACACAAGTTCTGATTCAGTAAACAGAGATTTTACCTGCCAATCCAGATTTGAAACATTCATATTTTCACGTAAGCAGGTTTTTAAAATGAACGCTTTAAGGATGCACGTACTGAAACTGTATTTACTCACTTTCACACAGACAGAATCATAGAAATATGAATTCATTATAGGGCTGCACGATTAATCGCACGATATTGTTATGCGCATCTCTTCAGTAAAGCCGGTTCCTTGATTAGTAGTAAATCACCTTCACCTGCTTTCAGATGGAGCTGCATTTACTACAAAGATTCGCCAAGATTCGGACGTATCGCCAGCGATATTTAATGCGATATGGCTCAGCTTGTCAGTTAACTACGGCTCTTTGTACACAGCAAAAACTCAGTGTTAAATTAACACACCTGGGAGTGTATATGAGTCCACACTCAAGAGTGTTGAAGTTAATGAGATAATTAAGTGATTAATTGAGTGATGATTGATCATTATTGAAGACACCTGATGTTAACAAGCAGAATCACCGAAGGAGAAAACCGGAATTTCAGGTCACCATTATGGAGATGAGTGTTTGCTTTATTTGGGATCTTGACCCTTTTACTATCACCTGTAGGCGTCGATTGGTTGATGTATATGAGATGTATCTGTTCGATGAACAAAACATTAGTGATCTCATTGGGTTGATTATATTGTGATAGTCATAATTCGACCTAATTGATTGTGAATGATGATGTTGGATACAGCTCAAATGAAATTCTGCATAAATATCCAGAATTTGAGATATAATAAAGGATTTCTTAAAAAAGTTGTAATAAAAATAAATTCTTTTAACGCACACAAAGATATCAAGATTCAGTCTATGCATCTCAACAATAGTGACGTGCAGAATATTCAATTAGAAAAGTAAATTACATAGACAATTCAGATCATAATTTATTCATACCACAATGCATGATGGGAGTCATTAATGAGTTGTGATTGGTGGCAACAAGGATTATTGTTGTCACCACGGTTGAGATTCACAGGCTGATTACTCATATCAGTGTTTCTAAATAAATATATTTAATAATATTAAGATCAGGATCATTTATGTTTATTTTTTTTAAATTAAAAGATAAATACAATCATCCAATTAAACCAAATACTGATCTCCATAACGGCAACTAAAATATAGATTTTCTCATTCAGTAATTCTGCTTGTTATCATCAGGTGTCTTCATTAATGCTCTATCATCACTAAATTGATCACTTAATTATCTCATTAACTTTAACACTCTCGAGTGTTAATTTAACACTCATATCTGCATCATATCTTCCATCTGAAAGCAAGTAAAGGTGATTTACTAAGGAACCGGCTTTACTGATGAGATGCGCATAACAATGTCGTGCGATTAATCGTGCAGCCCTAATTCAATACAAATACTTGCAGTCTTTCTTTCAGATCAGCCAAACAGGAAAACGACAGAAAAAAAGAACTGGGAAAATAATGGCAACAATAAACACTATTTTAGGTTTATTGTAAGATTTAGCACATCAAATTAATATCCGAGTATATTTTCATGGCTCGGTAATCATCTCTCATTTAATGCTTTTCGTTCAAATAAAATTGACAATAATTACTAGTGTTTTCATTTGAGAATAATGTCTATAACACTTTATACAATAATGTCAAAGCAGCTTCACAGTACAGGAAACTAACAGAATTAATAATGCAATAGTTCTAATTCTGCTGTAAAGCAGCAAGACAATAGTGTCATTATGCAGCTCGAATCAGTTGTATCGGTTCAATTCGGTTCAATAACACAGATGTGATAAGGGTCACTAACCTCCGCTGGCAGCCCCAAAAGTGACAATTATGAGGGTGAACTTTGAAGGCAGAATTTAAAAAAAAAACACATTCAGATATTACTTTAAATTGATTCCATAACCATTTAGTATCGCTCCACGCAGGCCCTGGTACTTTTTCTTTCTTCGGGCCCCTCATGGTTGAGATCGCTGTCCAGTAAAGGGCCTTCCTCAGTTGTGATTGGACAGGATCTTTTTGGGTCCCCACATGACTCCGGGCCCTGGGAATCTGTCCCACATATCGCCTTCTTTTAAATTTGTGGTGCTGATTCCAAAATATAGTATGCGTTTTGCACTTGCATGTCATGTATAATGGTATGTGTCGGGGCAGTCTTACAAATAGTGGTTTACATCACACATTAAATGTACCTTTTACAGTCAGATCACAAGTTTTCAACCCGGCATTTATAAGTACTTTGACTTGCCACGATTTCAAACAGAGGTGGAAAGTCTAGCGGTCAGAAAGTAAAAGTCCTGACATATTTTTATCTTGATTTTATTCAGATTCAGATTTATGTCTGAATCTGAAAAATATACAATAGTCAAAAACAGAAACTAAAGTTAAATATTTAAAGGTCAACTGCGCAACTAAAGCAAACACTGATCTCCATAACGGTGACTAAAATATAGATTTTCTCCTTCAGTGTTTCTGCTTGTTGACATCAGGTGTCTTCAATAATGCTCAATCATCACTCAATTATTCAGTTCATTATCTCATTAACTTTAACACTCTTGAGTCTGGATCCAAATAAACTCCCAGGAAAGTTAATTTAATGCTGGAGTTTTTGCTGTGGGTGGAATAAAAATATGGCAGGACTTTTACTTTCTGACCCCTGGACTTTCCACCTCTGAAGACATATTGACTAGAGCGATCAGCTCCAATAGCCGTGTCACAGCTGTAACGCGCTGCAGAAGTGTGCAGTGTAAATGAGGGGTTAGTGTTTAATATTCTGTTGGGATTTAATGGGTTTCTGTTGTCTGTTTTGTGTGACACTATTGTGCTGAAGAGCCTGTGCTTTAGAGAAGACCAAACAACATTAATGAAATGCTGCATGTTGCTATATTTAAAAGACAATAACTGTATTGCAGTGATTTTGTTTTATTTTATTTTATTTAAAGTGGCAATAGTTCCGCAAGGGCAGAACCTGTGAGAGGCACGTCGTAAAATGAGCTTTCATGTTCAGAAGTCGAAAGTCCAGGGGTCAGAAAGTAAAAGTCCTGCCATATTTTAATTCCACCCACGGCAAAAACTCCAGTGTTAAATTAACTTTACTGGGAGTTTATTTGGATCCAGACTCAAGAGTGTTAAAGTTAATGAGATAATTAAGTGAATAATTGAGTGATGATTGAGATATTATTGAAGACACCTGATGTTAACAAGCAGAAACACTGAAGGAGAAATTCATTTTTTTAAGTCACCATTATGATGATCAGTGTCTGCTTTAGTTGGGCTCTTGACCCTTAAATCAATAAATTAAGATGTTATTGGTCTGCTGAACATGAATCATAACAGCCAGATCAGCAATAAGGAAAGTGGACAAGATCATGTTACTTAAGTTATGACATAATCATCGTTTATCACAAAAATGATTTGTAGAGTTTAAGCTCTTGATTACACAATATAATAATAACGTGTAATTTAAATTTTTTTTAAAAGATTTCTTAAAAGTTTTTTCTAATCAAAAGACTTTGATAAAATTGTTAATGGGCACACTTGATTCTCAACAATGGTGATAATTATAAAGTATGTTGCAGTGCATTCTGGGTGCCAGCAATCAAAACTCATTCATGGCCCCCATCATGCATTGCGGTATGAATAAATTATGATCTGAATTGTTAGTAATTTCCTTTTCCTAATTGAATATTCTGTTTGTCACCATTGAGATTCATAAACTGAATCTTGATGTCTGTGTGTGCCTAAAAGAAAGATTTTTTTTCATTTATCAGAACAACTTTTAAGATTAAATTTGGTTTATATTGTAAAATCTGGATCTAATGTTATAGACTCACTGTGATGCTTTTATGATCATTATACATTTAAGTCAGAGAGTAGGCTCTAAATGAGGTCAGTGATTCAGGTCAAATGATGATTATGTTTAAACATGATCCATAACATCTGAACACCTTTTCTCTTTGTTCATCCAGCTATTTAAATTCAGTTACAAAAGCCAAATAAAATCTTAAATATGAAAAGGTCAACTCCCCAACTAAAGCAAACACTGATCACCATAACGGTGACTAAAATATAGATTTTCTCCTTCAGTGTTTCTGCTTGTTAACATCAGGTGTCTTCAATAATGCTCAATCATCACTCAATTATTCACTTAATTATCTCATTAACTTTAACACTCTTGAGTCTGGATCCAAATAAACTCCAAGGAAAGTTAATTTAATGCTGGAGTTTTTGCTGTGGGTGGAATAAAAATATAGCAGGACTTTTACTTTCTGACCCCTGGACTTTCCACCTCTGTCCATGTTAACCAGTAGTCAGTGACAGCTGGAAATGAAAATGTGCTACTGTATGACACGCCAAGTACAACATTCATATTTGTTTGTATTTTCACAAAAAAAAAAAAAGATTTAAATTGACATTTGAAACGAATAATAAGATCTTAAATCGTGATTAATGCACTAGGGGTGTAACGTGTCATGTCACGATTCCATACATATCACGATACTGACCTCACGATAAGATATTATTGCGATACTCTAAGACATGTGGTAAAAGATTAACAAAAAAATAACTGTTCTATGTATTATTCTGTTGATTAAAATGCTAAATTTGGTATTAAATTGTGGGTGTAAATGAATAGGCTTGGACAATAGTGACACCATTTTACCATTCAGATTCTGAAGCTGAAAATACAGAATTATTTTAGAGGAATATGGTTGCACTCTTTCACTGGTTTGATATATTGAAAATAATGTATGACACTTTTTACTGGTAACATAAGACATTTGGCATTATCAGGACCCACAAATATTCCCCCATTGCATTATTATACATTATATTCAACATCATATATAGTAGTTTAATGTAGACTGACACTAAAACTCTGTGAACTTGATTTCTTTCATATACATTCATTTTGGGTGAACTATACACAATACATTTTTGTATTGTAATATATTGTGACACGTTATATTGTTACACCGTATATTGCACACATACATTTCAGCAAACAAATAAATAGGCCTTTTCTCTCATTGTTGATTAGATTTGTGGTTCCATTGAACCAAGCGGATTCATTTCATGTGATTCTGCGGTGTTCTGGTTTGATCCATTGGCTGTGTCAACGGGTTCGCCTGCAGTCTGGGATCAGGAATAGACATTTTAAAATGTACAGCAGTATTTCTCAGCCCTGGTCCTGGATCAGGAGTCGTTTACACATACAAAGTGTTCTGTGCTTAGAAAACGGTGTAGTTTTGGCTGTTCATTACATGACAACAGAGTTTTCGGGGCCTGAAAACAAAACATTTTAAAAACGAGTTTTGAAAGTTCAAGTTTTTGAAAACCACAACGTCTGTACGCGAAACTTTTCAAAAAACGCACATCAGTTTTAAGTACATCGTTGTAGTGTAAACGTTCCCTGAGTCTTCAACACTGAACATTTTAAGATGTCATGTCTCAATTATCTAACACACCTGATTTATATCATCAGCTCATTATTAAAGGACAAGAGGTCTATTAGCTGTATTTCAAATTACACACTACATACTATATTGTGTATGAAGCATCATCTCCTCTCATTCAAAACGCAACTTCTTCATTTTTAAAAGCTGAAGGAAATTTTGTTTTGTTATCCACATTGATATGTCAGTATAAAGTATAATGTCATATTGGCCAAAGATACAAGATAAAATGACTGAATACGCCTAAAGAAGTGAAAAGCTTCCAGATATTGCAGGACAATTCAGTAAATATGATACTAACCTGGTGTGATGGCAAGCATGTGTTGATACCTGTGAGTTTAGAGACAGTTAAGCAAACAACAGTTACAGGATTATTTACATACTGATCAGATTTGGCAAAACATATGAGTCTATGTCTTACAGATGTGTCGTGAATTTATAATGAATTTTAACTCACCTAGAGATTTGAATATATGGTCTAAACATATCTGAATTAATTTAATGGTGTGTTCTGTATCTGAGCAGGGTGTGAGTGTTTAGAGGTCTAGATGAATGAACTCATGAGTAATAATTATCGTAAAAACAATAGAATCATCTCCATGTCTTTAAAGACCACAATAAATAATATTTAAATGATTGTGAATGAGTAATATAGTTCATTTGTGTAAACTGTGAGCAGCTCTCAGTGAATCAAACTGAAGCTTGAGTGTATTTGACTCTCTCAGTTCAGTCAACAGCAGCTCGCAACCAATAAACGTTTGTGTAGCCGCGGTCATCCCTGGGTGCTTCAGCACCAGAGAGAGCAGTTTTTCCTAAAAGAGCATACACGGTTTGACACTGCGTCTTTTTCAAGACGTCATTCAACCGTGTGTTTCTGGATGCGGTCGTTTCCTATCCTCATGTGACGGCCACGATCACTGTTTCACATGCCTGGGCTTAAGTGTGCTGAAACTGTGCTTGTGGGTGGTTTATGTTTTCTCTTGAGAGCATGACCACGTCGGCGCGTTGTTCGTCTTGCCTTTCTCATTAAGGTTTAAGTGAGCAGCGTGCCGTGTGCCGTCGAGCTGCCAGCTGACAGCGCGGGTTGTCACGGCAACCCAGCGCGCGTCATTCGGCGCTCTAGATGCGCGGTCGAGACTCAAGTGCCTCAAACGAGGTGGAGTCCCCTCGCCTATGCCCCGATCTAGTTCTTTTTCTGGTGCACCAGAAAAGGGCTACTTCTGCGTATAGCCAGGATGACCGGAGGATTATAGTGAGGGCTTTCCCCGCCCGGTAACCAATCCGTGTGGGCCCCTCACTCCTCTATCGCATCGCAGACATGTGAGACTGTTTGTGGGTGGTTATATTCTCTTATGAGAATATAATCACGTCAGCACGTTGTTCATCTTGCCTTTTCATTAAGGTTAAGCAATCAGCGTGCTGTGTGCTGTCAACTTAACAGCCACATTCACTGTCTCGCATGCCTGGCAGTTTCTGGATGGGATGCTGGTCATTCTCATGTTGGACCTAGCATTTCATTCGGGGCTCCAGGGGAGGATTAGACGTTGATCGCTGCATCAGAGAGAGGGCTGTTACGCTCTGGAAATGAAGATGATGCTGAGCTCTCACTATAATGGTGTGCATGCTCATGCTGAATCCGATTCAGACTTGACAGCCATGCTTTCCCGGGTTACGCTGAGGGTGCAGTGCAACGCGTAATCGCCTTGCTCCGCCCCATGCCTTACCGGATGTGTGTGAAAAACCTTTTTGCAGTATGGAAGCATTTTGGTGCCAATATGGCGTGTCAAACGTGCCAAAAGCTGCAGAAAGTTTTTCCTCTCTCACTACCCTCAATGGTGGGGCGGTGCAGACCTCTGCAGACCGCCTCTTCCCTGCACGTGACCAAACAGTCATAGTGCATGAGGGTAGTTCTGAGTCGGGGTTGAGCTGCGCCTGGTGACTGACCATGTTAAAGTCACAGCGCTGGCCCTCGGCCAGATGATGTCCACCTTAGTGGTCCAGAAGCGCCCCCTGCTAAACCTTGCATAGGTGTGGGACATCGCCAAAGTTCGGTTTCTCGATGCCCCCATCTCACGAGGTGGCTTTTCGGCGACACTGGTGGAGACTGTGCCCAGTGGTTCTCCCCAGTTCAAAAGCAGGCTGAGGTAGCCAAAAAGCTCGCCACAAGGTGCTCCCTGAGTCACTAGTGGACCCTCAGTCTGTTTGTCGCCAAGGGTGTCAGTCCCCTGCGAAAAAAAAACCCTCCGCCACAGTCAGCTCTACTGTGACGTTGAGTTTTCGCAGGAGGACGGCACCACCCGTCTCAGCAGCCCTGAGACGGGCGACCCAGAGTCTGCTGCTCTTCCCCGGAGGAGGGCCGGAAGGATAACCTTTGTTGATCATTCTGTTCCACCACTGGCGTCTCACCAGCGGTACCAAATTCTCAGCAAAAGCAGCTCTCTATCTCTGGGTCCCAAGAGAGTGAGGTTGGTGGTGTGCAACGCTATGCCTTGCCAACCTCTGCCCCCTCTTGCTTCGCCAGTGGTAGCCTGATGTGCTTGAGGCCGCGCCTATGCCGTCTCACTCATCCCCTGCCGATTGGTGGAGTCAGGTTAGTGTTGTACACTCAGACCCCACTTCGGGCCGCTATGCTGTCCGAGTCGGGTCCCTGCATTCCGCCGTGCTGCCCCACCTCGGGTACGTCTGTCGTGCCGTTGGTCCCGCTTGCACGGTGTCTGGGTGCCTGGTAAGTGCTTCCCAGCCCGTCTCGCTGGCTCATCCGTACCGTCAGACTCGGCTATGCGATTCAGTCGCCCGGTGTCCCCCGGCCTTCACCGGGTAGCGATTGCAGTCCTACTGGCAAAGGACTCAATCGAGCCGGCCCCTCCAGCCGATTTGAAGACCGGCTTCTACAGCCTGTACTTCATTGTACCCAATAAAAGAGGTGGGTTACGACCTATCTTGGACCTGCGTGTCCTGAACTGGTCCCTTCTCAGGCTGCCGTTCAAGATGCTTACGCAGAAATGCATTTTCAAGTGCATCCGTCCCCAAGATTGGGTTGCAGCGATCGACCTGAAGGACGTGTACTTTCATGTCTTGATTCTCCCTCGACACAGACCGTTTCTTCGCTTTGTGTTCGAGGGACGGGCATATCAGTACAAAGTCTTACCCTTCGGGCTGGCCCTGTCGCCCCGTGTCTTCACGAAAGTCGCGGAGGCGGCTATTGCTCCCATGTGCGAGCGTGGTGTTCGCATTCTCAACTACTTCGACGACTGGCTTATCCTTGCCCAGTCGAGAGAGCAGTTGTGCAAACACAGGGACATTGTGCTCAGTCACCTCAGCCACATAGGGCTTCGGGTCAACTGGGAAAAGACCAAACTCACTCCTGGGCAGAGGATCTCTTTTCTCGGTATGGAGCTGGACTGGATCAACATGACAGCGTGCCTCACCGAGGCCCACGTCCAGTCAGTGTTGAACTGTGTGAGTACTCTCAGACGCAGAACAGCGGCACCACTGAAACTTTTTCAGAGGCTCCTGGGGCATATGGCATCTGCAGCCGCGGTAACGCCGCTCGGATTGCTTTATATGAGGCCGCTCCAACACTGGTTCCACGATCGAGTCCCGAGATGGGCGTGGCAGAGCGGCTTGTGCCGGGTTCAAGTGACCCCGCACTGTCGCCAAACTCTCAGCTTGTGGTCGGACCCTTCGTTCCTGCGGGCAGGTGTTCCCCTAGAACAAGTGTCCAGGCATTCTGTGGTCACCACGGATGCCTCTGCCACCGGCTGGGGGGCCACGTACAACGGGCATGCAGCTTCAGGTCTGTGGACGGGGCCTCAACTGCATTGGCACATCAACTGCCACGAGTTGTTAGCAGTTCATCTTGCGCTGGGCCGCTTCTAAACGCCGCTACTAGGCAAGCATGGTACTGGTCCGTATGGACAGCACTGCGACCGTTGTGTACATCAACCGTCAGGGTGGTCTACGCTCCCGCCGCATGTCACAACTCGCCCGCCATCTCCTCCTTTGGAGTCAGAAGCATCTGAGGTCGCTTCGTGCCATTTATATTCCGGGCCTGCTCAACCGTGCAGCCGACGAGCTCTCACGGCAGTAGGTGCTACAAGGAGAATGGCGACTCCATCCCCAGGTGGTCCAGCTGATTTTCAGGCGCTTCGGGACCGCACAGGTAGATCTGTTTGCCTACTCACTTACAGTTGTTCTTTCCCTGACCGAGGGGACCCTCGGCACGGTTGCTCTGGCACACAGCTGGCCCCCAGGTCTACGCAAGTAGGTGTTTCCCCCAGTGAACCTTCTTGCACAGACCTTGTGCAAAGTCAGGGAGGACGAGGAGCAGGTCTTGTTAGTGGCGCCGTATTGGCCCAACTGGACCTGGTTCCCGGAACTGGTGCTCCTCGCGACAGCCCCTCCCTGGCCCATTCCTCTGAGAGAGGACCTGCTCTCTCAGAGACGGGGCACCTTGTGGCACCCGCGTGGCACCCTCTGGAAACTCCATGTCTGGTCCCTGGATGGGACGCGGAGGTTCTAGGTGACCTACCCCAAGCGGTAGTTGACACCATCACTTCCGGTAGAGCCCCCTCTACGAGGCACCTCTATGCGTTGAAGTGGAACCTGTTCGTTGATTGGTGTTCTTCTCATGAGGAGAACCCCCGATCTTGCTTGGTCAGAGCCGTGCTTTCCTTCCTGCAAGATGGGTTGGAGCGAAGGCTGTCTCCCTCCACCCTTAAAGTGTATGTTGCCGCTATCGCCTCATATCACGATGCAGTTGAAGGTAAGTCGCTGGGAGAGCACGACCTGATCGTCAGGTTCCTGAGGGGGGCAAGGAGACTAAATCCTCCTCACCCGCTCTCTTTACCTTCTTGGGATTTGTCTCTGGTCCTTTCGGCACTTCAGAGACCACCCTTTGAGCCTTTGCAGTCAGCAGAGTTAAAAATTCTGTCCTGTAAAACAGTATTCCTGGTTGCATTGGCCTCCATCAAGAGGGTAGGGGACCTGCATGCATTTTCGGTCGACGAATCGTGCCTGGAATTCGGCCCGGCTAACTCTCACGTGATCCTGAGACCCCGGCCCGGATACGTGCCCAAGGTTCCCACCACTCCCCTTCGGGACCAGGTGGTGAACCTGCAAGCGCTGCCTTCGGAGGAGGCAGACCGAGCCCTGGCTTTTCTCTGTCCCGTCCGCGCTCTGCGTCTGTACGTGGACAGAACTCAAAGCCTCAGGACCTCAGATCAGCTCTTCGTCTGTTACGGAGGCCAGCAGAAGGGGAAGGCGTTCTCCAAGCAGAGGATGGCCCACTGGATAGTGGATGCCATCGCCTTGGCTTACGAAGCCCAAGGCGTGCCTTGCCCGCCCGGGTTGAGAGCCCACTCCACTAAGGGTGTCGCTTCTTCTTGGGCGCTGGCACACGGCGCCTCGCTGACAGACATCTGTAGAGCTGCGGGCTGGGTGACACCTAACACGTTCGCTAGGTTTTATAGCCTACGTGTTGAGCCGGTTTCTTCCTGTGTGCTCGCTTCAACCAGCCGGTAACACCGAAGTTCCCGCTCTTGTGTCGGCTTGCTACGCCACTCCCCTCCACATGGAGCGGATACGTGTGCTTCCTGCTCCAGTCGAGTTCCCCGCTCAGGCGAACCCTGTAGAGTTCCTCCGTACCCCTTCGGCAGTCAGACGTTGCGGAGCGTCCGACGCCAGGCCTAGTGCTCGTATGCTTGTTTAACTTGTGCTAGGCTGGGCTCCATATGTAGTGATCCCTGCGGCGATCCCATATGTGTATTCTTCCACGATCAGCTCCCTGCGGTGAGCCCGTGTCTTCCCTTGGCAGAGTACGCTCTGCCGTCACTGTCTGGTGCTGCCTCCCCCTTCTCAGGCTGGAGCCACCCAAGTGACATTCCATATGTTGCACTGCCCCTCTGGCCAGTCCATATGTGTATTCTCCACATGTTACCTCCTTTCGGGCAGGATGTGGCTCCGCAGCGTCCCTCTCCCCTGGAAAGGCACGCTTTCCCAGTGTTATCCAAGAGTTCCACTGTGTGGGTTATAATGGAACAGCAGTTCGAACTCCCTCTACGCAGGCCTTCCGCCCCAGCCAGTGGGGGTCTGAGAGTCTTGCGTAGGGCTGGATGTGGCAGCAACCGTGGCGTTTTCCATGGGATCCCAATTACGTCGTCACGTCGACGTTACGTCGAACGTGAGCGACTGAAAGGGAACGTCTCGGTTACTTGACCATCGCACATTAGTAACCGAGACGTTTTCCCTTAAAGAAATCAAATTCAGAACTATTTAAAATTCCACAATATATATTACATTTTGTTAGATTACACTTGTCAATAATTAAAATGTAGGCTACATCAAATTCAAATCAAAATAATTTTGTCATATTATAAGCCCCATACAACCCTACTTTTAAAGCTTGATTTTTTTGTGTTTATTCAAGAAGGACATTAAAGGAACATGCGTTTTTTTAAATAGGGGTTATTTACCAAACATGCTCACGACATGCTATCCGGCAACAAAGGATTCCGTTCATTATGCTAAGTTAAGCTAGCGTCGGCACTGCCAGACTAAGACAATGCATGCACTGAGACAAAAATGCGTTTGCCCACCAATCTAAATGTAGGGGAGACGGTGAATAAGCCCCCCCCCCAAAAAACGGTGCCTTGTTCCCTTAAGTTTGAGGCTAGCAGGACAAGGCAGAGGGCCGTGAGAGAACGGCACCTGGCCGGTGGCGTGATTACTGATGAGCGCCACCTACGCAACGCACCGGTCTCGCAACTCTCACGGAGGAGCGGAAGCATAAAAGGAGGATCGACGACAGTGTAGATTGAAAGAGGCCAGACCTGGATTTTATTTAATGTTTTGTTTTATTGTGTGTGGCGGCAGTCGACCGTGAGGGATTGCTGTCTTTACTTTCGTTTTTGTATTCGTTTAATTATTAAAGTCTTTAAATGTTCGCCGGTTCCCGCCTCCTTCTTTCCGCATCATCTTGTGACAAAGTTCCTTAAACACAGAGATTCAGCACTGAACACATGCAGAACCTGTTATACTGTCACACACTTTTAATTTACTTTTGGATTTATTTACCTGAATAAAAAACAGCTGAGAAAACTATATATACAGTTTCACAACTGTAATTTTGAATAAATGTTTTGATTTTGCCTGTAAAACAGAAAAAGATTAAATAAACACAAATTGCAATAAAACACTTGAAAATGTTTTTTTTTTTTGGATAAATTACATACACTCTATTTTGTCTAATAATCTGTCGGTCATCATAAATAAATCATACCTGTGAGCTCATTTATATGGAGCCATCCAGAGCAATAAGAGAGGTCTCAGAAAATAAAGAGCAGAACAAGAGACCGTCTCAAATAGAGACCCTGAAACAAAACCAGATAATAATAACTTTATGCATAAACAAATACTTGAATGATATTATAATGCACTGATAAACAATCACCTTCAGAAACACCCCAGAAGACAAAAGCAAGACACATGATCCAATTTGGACAGACAACGAGAAACAACTGAAGACGGAGCACTAGATCCACAGAGAAAAGACAAATTAACTTCAGCCAGAAGTCAACCAAATTAAAATCAACCAGATATTAAATTAAGTTTTAATTAAATATTGGAGCCACTTTTTTAACAACAAATGCTATTGAGCAAACATTTTTTTTTTTACAAAGTTATCTGCATCTCCTCCGCATCAAGCCACTTCCATAACAGCTGTTCAAATGAATGCACGGCATAGACTCAAACTGTGACAGTGTGCAAGACTTCGGTTATTCCCTCTGTATTTATGGCTATATCTATGATTGACAATACAACATTATAATATTATTTGCTAATTTATTTTTAAATCATTATTATTATTATTTTAAATGATTCTTGTTCCAGTTTCCTGGTTCATTAGGGTACTCTTGAAGGCAAGTAGCAGTGGCTGGGATAGACTTTAAGCATAACCTCCACTTAAAAAGATGCAATCTTATCCTGTTTATGTCAAATGAGCAGGTTTGAGCTCACGGACCTGTTGCAATGACATCAACTCCAGGATGAGCTTTGAAGAAGCTAACAATCCTGGAAAGGTAATAGCTAATTGAGCAATCGACGTACGAGGAACTGACCCCAAGTGGTTATTAAATGTGTTTGAATCGTTCATCTGCGTCAAGCCTCTTGAGTTTATCTAGTCAAGCCAGCGCGTGACAGATGCATGTTTTTCTTTACACTACATTTTACATGACTATTTTTAGATTTTACATTGGACACCAGGTGGTGACAAACACAGTAAAATTGTTCATTGAATCTGCTAAATTGCATGGCATTCACATGGACCTACATATTAATGTTAATTATCATACATTATTTTTTGAATTTTTATTGTTGATGTTTGTATATATAAAGTATAATAAATATTCATTATTATACTTTATTAATTAATTTTTATTTAATTACATTTTTTCATGTTAATGTAAATGACAAATGGCCTAGGCTATGACACAACAGGCTTTTGGTGGCTTTTAATCTGTAAATGATCATTGAATTGCATATATGAGCTATAAAAACCTGATCTATGAAATATAAATTCATATGTATGAAATATGATACTCAACACACACACACACAGTCACACACAAACACATATTTTATATATAAGGGCACAGTTTTGCCATTTTTACTTTAACTTCTTGTACTTACATCATGTCCCATTTAAAAAAAACTCATAGGAGTGACCCTGACTATTACTGTATTTATTTTAAGCCATTTTACTGTATAGGTTTAGAGAAAAGTAAAAGGCAAATTCAATCCCAAACATTGAAGTGCATTCTAGCACTTATACCATGTCCCTTTTTTAAACACTCATAAAAAGTGTTCCTTCATAGGTTTGCTCATTCTTTCATTTGATTCCTGTTCATAGTGACCCTGGCCATTACTGTTATCATTTTCATGTCATTTTACTGTATAGTTTTGGAGAAAATGAAAGGCAAACTCACCCCAAACATCTAAATGCATTCTAGAACTTTTTCTGACCTTTTTTAAACACTCAAAAAAAGAGTTCCTTCATTTTGAAATTTCAGCGAATTTGTAAAGCGAAATAAAATGGACCGAAAATTGCCTGTTGAATATTATAGGTTGTAGTTTTAAACAGAATTAATATTTTGGAAGTGAAATCTGAAAAGTGAATAATATTGAATTTTTATTAATGAAAACGAGTGTGAAATGTTTTGAATTGAAACATTCACAGCTAAAATATAAAACTATGTTGAATTTCAGCCCATAAAAATTCAAGCCCTAAAAATACAATGCATAAAAATGCAAGCAGGGTTAATGCAATGCATATTTGTTCAAGTAGTGCAATTCAACAAGCTTTTTTGTTTCAAAAACATTTGTCATTATTTTACTTCCCTAGAGCACACTCCTCTCACTGTGTTCCTGTATAATGAATGGGGGTCCATGTCTGTTGGGCTGGTGTGGTGACGTGAACCTCAACCAGAGTCGTTGTGCGTGAAGCGGTCCTCAATTTCTCTTTAATACTCTGCGTTCGCACCCTTGATGGCCACATACACAGCAAAATCACCAGTGTTAAATTAACACTGCTCAGTGTTTATATGAGTCCACACTCAGAGGGTGTTCAATGAACACTGAAGCGGTGCTAAAGTTAATGAGATAATTAAGTAATTAATTGAGTGATAATTGAGCATTATCGAAGACACCTGATGTTAACAAGCTGAATCACTGAAGGAGAAAATCGTAAATGGTATGTTACCATTATGGAGATCAGTGTTTGCTTTAGTTGGGCTCTTGACCCTTACATCATTAACTTTATTTATCTGATATATCCAAGTTATAACAGCCAGATAAACAAAGAGAAAAGATAATTTGATTGTGTTGGTTGTGTTTTAACATAATCAATAAATGACTTAATCACTGAACTCATTGAGAGCATGATTATCGAGTTAAATTAACCTTATGGATTATAGCAGCACTGTCATTGTAGTGTATGCATTTTTTAGCCTTTTCAATTAAATCCAAATGATCAAACCTCTACAAAAAAAACACCTTAAGTATTTCAGCTAGGCACATACAGACATCAAAAATTAGCGTATGAATCTAAACAATGGTGATAAACAGATGACCTCTGCACATAAGTTCATTATTTATTCATGCAGCAATGCATGATGGGAGCCATGAATGAGATTTGATTGGTGGCACCCAGAATGCACTGCAAAATGCTTTATAATTGTCATCATTGTTGAGAGTCAAAGGCTGGCTCTTGATGTCTGTTTAAAAAAGTGAAAAAGAGTTTTTGATTAAGTTTATATGATTAAGTTTTCAGAAATTATTTAGATTGCATTGTAACTGTTGCAAATATTGTGATTCTAAGGAGAGTGCAGCTATAATTAATAAAGTAAACGTATCTCTGAAATTGATCTTTATACAGTTCAAATGATTGTGAAATGATGATAATATTAAAACATAGCCAACACCATCAAATCATCTTTTCTCTTTGTTCATTTGGCTGTTATAACTCAGATACAGCAGCCAAACAGAAAACTCAAGTGCAAGATTAAGGGTCAAGAGCCCAACTAAAGCAAACACTGATCTCCATAATGGTAACATACCAATTACGATTTTTTCCTTCAGTGATTCTGCTTGTTAACATCAGGTGTCTTCGATAATGCTCAATTATCACTCAATTAATCACTTAATTATCTCATTAACTTTAACACTGCTTCAGTGTTCATTTAACACTCTCTGAGTGTGGACTCATATAAACACTGAGCAGTGTTAATTTAACTGGTGATTTTGCTGTGTACATACATACATATACACTGTGGGGGTTGAACAAACTCAAATTTAAAAAAATAAAAACATAAATTGCCTGGCTTCATAACTTCTCATAGTTTTAAGGCCACAGTATATTTGTGGTTGGGCTTTTTAAAGACATCAGGTTGTGGTGCTGTTTTCAAAACCTTTTATTTGTGAATAAAATATTTTAACATGAGTAGTTATCAACAATGTACTCCAACTTTCACCATATCCCAAGTAATAGATGGAAAAATAGTTTTTTTTTATATTAACCAAGTACCTATACTTCAGTACAAAAAGTTTTAACCAATAAAATGACATTTTAAATGAATTAAAATTCATAAAAAAAAATATGTTCAAAAGTTTCAATATTATTATTACAAATTTGGCAAGTGTTTGAATCCGCATTCAAACCGCATAGAAATTAATTGTCTGGATAAATTTCACACATCATTTTAAAATGCACTTTACGTTTAGGTAGAAGTGGAAATAGAAGATATTTGCTTCTGAATTCCTTGACTAAATTCCTACTAAAATGTTTAAAAATGTAATTTCTTCTTATATGACCAGGATAGCTTTCCTTCACAATTCAATTCCTAATAATCTTATTAATGCTTACTCCTCATCAATATAACTTATTTTGCCTAAATTAAGATCCCAAATATCTTGAGACTGAGCATTGAATATGTAAAAAATACTTTTTAAGTAAAAATATACTTTTACCATACTAATCATCAGTAAAAGAATACTTCAAATAACTTTCATTTCATCTTTTTTCTCACAATTAAAATGTAATTGGGTGAAGAAATCACTATAATTCCAAAAACAGCCCTTTTTATCCACCATGTGCGACACTGAACAAATACCTCTTTATATTATTGACCAAATATCCTCCAAACGCAAAGACTTTCTTTGAATTAAAACTATAAATTATTTGCCTGTCCATTTATCTGAGCAGATGCAGGTTTGGTTACAGCACCACCTACTGGTCAGAAACTATACCAGTTTATCCAACACTATCATCTACTGTATCATTTTAAATGTTCATGTGAACTGCTGCATCTGCACAAAACTTTGTTGAATGGTGTGTCTCTTTGACTGCTGGTGGAGATGTTGGTGGAGTGACACTGTGAGTCGAGCTCTAGATTATCAACACAAAGATTGTGGCTTTGAACCTTGTGGTTTTTGCATTGTCCCATAATGTACCCTGTAATGTTTCTTACATTGTCTATGAAATCAAAATATATGAATAATTTACCAGTGAGAGAATGAGATCATCTGTTGAAAATGTTTCAGAGCTTATGCTCCAAATTACCAATAATTTTATATTGACAGATGTTCCCAAACCGACTCTGACTGTACGACAACAGAGATCAGTGTTCACTGGAGACTCAGTTACTCTGAGATGTGAGCTGGATCCGTCATGGGATAGATGGACGTTTGGTTGTGTTGGTTGTGTTTTAATATTATTATTATCTCACAATCATTTGACCTGAATAGAGCTCAATTTCTGAGACACATTAATTTATTAATTATAGCAGCACTGTCCTTGAAAATCACAATATTTGCAATTTTTACGATGTAGTCTAAATAAAATAGTTAAGAGGTCATCTGTCACCATTGTTGAGATTCATACGCTAATTCTTGATGTCTGTATGTGCCTACCTGAAATACTTTCTAAGGTGTTTTTTTTTGTAAAGGTTTGATCATTTGGATTTAATTGAAAAGGCTAAAAAATGCATACTCAACAATAACAGTGCTGCTATAATACATAAGGTAAATTTAACTCTGAAATTATGTTCTCAATGAGTCCAGTGATTCAAGTCAACTATTGATTATGTGAAAACACAACTAACACCATCATATCTCCATTTCTCTTTTTTCATCAAGCAGCTATGACTCAGGTATAGCAGTCAAACAAAGAGCTAAAGTTAATGATGTAAGGGTCAAGAGTCCAACTAAAGCAAACACTGATCTCCATAATGGTAACATACCAATTACGATTTTCTCCTTCAGTGATTCTGCTTGTTAACATCAGGTGTCTTCGATAATGCTCAATTATCACTCAATTAATTACTTAATTATCTCATTAACTTTAGCACTGCTTCAGTGTTCATTGAACACCCTCTGAGTGTGGACTCATATAAACACTGAGCAGTGTTAATTTAACACTGGTGATTTTGCTGTGTATCGATATATAAGCCCACCAAAACTCAGAGCTGATTTCTATAAAGATAGATCACTCATCCAGAATCAAACTACAGAGATGATCATCCCTACTTTCTCAAAGTCACATGAGGGTTTCTATTACTGCAAACACCCAGAGAGAGGAGAGTCTCCCAAGAGCTGGATCTCAGTCAGAGATGAGAGCAAGAACTATAAACACAGTTGAAATGTTCCTGTATAATTTACATGTAGTAATATTATCCAGCCTCAGGATCTAATGGTCTCATTCCTGTGATAATTGGAGTGACTGTAGGACTGACTGTTGCAGTTTTGATCAGTCTTCTTTATCCTGCTGTGGCTCTACAAAAGAAACAAAGGTTCATCATCTGATATAAAACTCAGTGACAGATTCTCAGACATGACCTCAGTTCCTACAACTTGTGAGCTGCCAAACTACATCAGTCTAAGCTGGTTTTCTGCTCTTAGCTGGTTTCCAAACCTGGTAAAGCTGATGTTTGCTGGTTTCAGGAGGTTTCAGATTTCAGCTGGTCAGGCTGGGAAACCATAATTTGTTACTTCAATACTGACAAGTAATGATAAATATGTATGTCATCTATATTGCAATCATTGAAACTCATTGAAACAGTGAGTCCTCCATCTTGTCCACTAGTTGTTTGATATACAGAGTTAATGCATGTGTAAAACTCTCCAAATTAGTCATTTGTCAGGTTTCATTTTCTCCCGATGAAGACGCAGGCAGTGAGGCAGCTTAATTTTTTGGACACAACCATAATGTGATAAATAAATAAAAACTTGTCACGAGACACTTTATCATTCTTAAACATGTATATATGAAAGAGATTATACATAAAAATGTTGTGTCTGACTAGGTGTCAGATCTGAGTCTCCGTCTCCTGTCAGTCAACAGCAGAACGTCAATCAGAAGTCAGAGCAGAACCAGAGTGAAGCCGGAGACACCACACTGCTGTCTGGTCAGTCTTTATTCTTTACCCATTAATACATCGATCTTTACAAGTTGAGATAAAAGACACTTAGGTATAACTTTTAACTAACTGGACATATTTCACAACTAGATAATATTTCACTCTTTTAAAGTTTAAGATGATATATATATATACATATATTGAACTTGTCATTTAGTTTTCTTTGATCAAAAACTGCATAACAAAATATATTTTATTTTCTGTATGAAATATTATGTCTAGTGCTTTTATTTTTTTGTTCCAGCATGAAATTGTATTTTTCTGTGGAATTGAATTTATAAGATTCCATATATAAGATAATAATATTTCAAAAATGTATGTATTATTGAAAATTAATTCATGTATTAATTTATTACAGGAACTTCACATATTTATGACTCTGTTGATACAGATGTTTTCTGTAGATATTTTCTGTATTGATACAGATATTTTCAGATGCTGGATCTAGTGATGTGACGTATGCTCAGGTTGCAAATAGATGCCCGGAGAAGAAACTTTCAATCCCAGGATTCTGATGAGTTTACTGTTGGTTGAGAAGCGAAAGGATCATCAAGGCAATAGATTTTCACCAGAACTGTAACATTAGTAACCATTCATGTGCTTCAGAGACTATGCATGTTAATATTTGAAAAGCATTGAGCTGATTATTCATTAGAAATAAGCTAGTTGGCCTATTATTTAGTACCGCGCGCACAGTGTGTTTTTATATTGGTTAATACCAGCAGCAGAAGCTTATCATTTTACAACTGAGGGAATATAATATTCAGTGTAAGGCTAGTTCCCTTTCGTTGTCACTCCGAGTTACGTCGGATGACGACGAATGGGGTTTCGCTTAGAACACCTATCGACTTCGAGTATACAAAAACGAGCCAATGGCAAAGAAATGCCATGGGTCCGCGGAATTTGCATGACGTAACTCCGCCCCACCTCGTGGGTATAAAAGGAGGACGCCGGCAACATGCAGTTATGTTTTCGCTTCGGAGCCAAGAGTATCTCTTCACTCCACAGCCATTTATGACTTCGCTCTACGAGACGAGCCATTCTCTCTGGTGTTGGTGTGACGGCGATCTGCAGCGAGTTCACATTGCCTGCTGATCTGTGCAGTGATCTGCCAGTGAATGTGTTTCTCCCTGCTCGCTTCAACATCGCAGAGTTTTTTTCTCCTCTCACAAAAGAGCTCGCACGTGGCACGTCTTTTTAAAGACGGCTCGCCCGTGCATTTAAAAAAAAAAGTGGTTGCGGCAGATTAGTATCGGACTCTGATGGGCACGAGCGCTGTCTAGTGTGTTTGGGCTTTGATCATGCTTGTACAGCGCTCGTGGGTGATTCATGTTCTCTCTGTGGGAACATGATCATCGCGTCATTTAGGTCGAGACTCAGTGAACTCGCAAGAGTGAGAGTCCCCTCATCCACCCCCCGATTTTCGGCTGGTGGCCAGGGTGACCTGAGGGTGATGGTCTGGAACAAGGCGCCGACTCTGTGTCCGTGACCCCAGCCCCCCTCTTCAATGACGGTGCCCGCTAGCGATCAGGTGATTCCACGAGTCTATCTTCGGGTGGCCCATGTGTTTTCATTTGAAAGCTACAGAGGATGGTGCTATGTCTGTAGCAGCATCACTAGGTGGGCTTTATTCTTCTGGAAGTGACGACTGGTTACAACTGCCACCTTCTGGTGTGCTATGGCTGTGCCTGAGTCTGATCCGGAGATGATGGCCATGCTTTCCTGGGACGATTGGTTTTTGGGTAAGGCCGCCGACCCGAGTCCACGGCAAACCCCAATATCTTTCTTCCCGGACGTGCATGATGAGATCTCGACGTCCTGAAAGACCCCCGTGTCTTCTCAGGACCGCTCGTTGGTCTCATCTGCCTTTCCCCCCCTCAACGGGGCCGCTGCCCATGGGTACACTGGGGTCCCCCCGGTTGAACGCTCTGTTGCGATGCTACTGTGTCCTCAGAGTGCTTCCCGGCGCAATCCTAAGCACCCGTCCGAAGCCTGTAGTTCTTTTCGTCTACACTAATCTGTGGCGAAATCCTATAGTGCCACAGGACAGGGAGCCGCCTCACTGCATCCCATGACTGTTCTGTGGTCTACCTGACCCAGATGCTCATGGTTATGCATGAGGGCGGGACTGACTCGAGGCTCTTTAATGAGCTACCAAAAGCGCGCCGCCACTGACCTTGCTCTCCGAGCGACGAAGGTGGCCGTGCGCTCTCCGAGTCAGGTGATGTTTACCACTCTGGGGCTGACCGGTCTGATGTGCAGGATATCGGCGGACTCGTCTGCTCGACACCCCCATATCCCAGGTCGGCCTCTTCGGCGGTGCGGTTGAGTACTTCTGCCCAACAGTTCTCAACCCGCCGTCCGCTCAGGTCCCTCAGTCTGCCAACCGCCGAAGGCGCCCTCCCACGGTTCCAACCCCGCCCGTTCACCCGGGCTGGCTTTGGAAGACCGTGGGGGGATGCCTCAGCCCTCTACAGCCCCGCCCCCCGCTAAATACCGGGTTAAGCGGCACTTTTGAGATGGGCTGCTCAGAGATGGGACTCAGTTCTTTCCAGGAGTTGGTAGCAGGGCCACTCCTTTCCCCGGTGGAGGGCTGGGGAAGAATCCTTATTCAGAAAGAACTGACTCTCTCGTCTCTGAGCGGTGCACGCCTCGTCCCCCTCTGTCTCAGAGCCGGATGACAGTGTGTGCCGTCCCTGGACCGTACCGCTCTCATCCCCCTCTGTCGCCAGACCCCTGGCAGAGCAGGCCCACGCGGAACGCTGGTCCTTCCCTGGCCTCCTCTGTCAGGGTGCGGTTATGACCGTGCCCCCACTCTGGGCCGCTATGCCGTCCACCTCTGGGCCGGTCATTCCGCTTCGCTGCACCACGGAGGGGACGTCGGTGGTTCGTTGACTCCGCTGGCACAGTTCTTGGGAGCCTGCCTAGAGCTTCCCTGTCTGTTTCGCTGGGTCGCGCGAACCATCGGCTCGGCTAAGCGATTCAGTTCGCACGGTCTCCTCCCCGCTACAGGGGAGTCCGCTCCACACTGCTCGGTGGCAATGCCCCTATCATGAGAGCAGAGATTGCCACCCTGCTGGCAAAGGGTGCAATCGAGACTGTCCCTCCAGCCGAGATGAGGTCCGGCTTCCACAGCCCTTACTTCATTGTCCCCAAGAAAACCGGTGGGTTACGACTAATCCTGGACTTGCGCGTGCTGAACCGCTCCCTTCACAGGATGCCATTCAAGATGCTCACCGCCAAACGCATTTTTGAATGTGTTCGGCCCCAGGATTGGTTTGCAGCGATCGACCTGAAGGACGCCTACTTTCATGTCTCCATTCTTCCTCGACACAGGCCGTTCCTCCGGTTTGCTTTCGAGGGGCAGGCATACCGGTACGCGGTCCTCCCTTTAGGGCTAGCCCTGTCTCCTCGCGTCTTCACGAAGGTCGTCGAGGCAGCCCTTGTTCCCCTTCGGGTTCACGGGGTTCGCATCCTGAACTATCTTGACGACTGGCTTATCCAGCTCACTCTCGAGACCAGGTTTGCGAACACAGGGACCTTGTGCTCCGGCACCTAGCTCGTCTGGGCCTTCGGGTCAACTGGGAGAAGAGCAAACTTTGCCCCGTGCAGAGGATCTCTTTTCTCGGTATGGACATCGACTCGGTCGCCATGTCCGCGCAGCTTACGAGCGAGCGCGCGCAGTCACTGCTGACTTGTCTGAGCCAAATTCAGGGCAAGAGTGCGGTTCCACTGAAATATTTTCAGAGGCTCCTGGGGCATATGGCATCTGCAGCCGCGGTGACGCCGCTCGGATTGCTTCATATGAGACCGCTTCAGCTTTGGGTTCGCGACCGAGTCCCGAGGTGGGCATGGCAACAAGGCACGCTCCGAGTATCAGTTACTCCAACCTGCCGTCAGACCTTCACCCCGTGGTCGAACCTCGGTTTTCTCAGGGCAGGTGTCCCCCTGGAACGAGTTTCCCGGCATGTTGTTGTCTCAACAGATGCCTCCACCACGGGCTGGGGCGCCATGTGCAATGGACATGCTGCCGCGGGCTCCTGGACAGGACCCCAGCGCCTATGGCATGTCAATTGCCTCAAGGTGGTCTACGCTCCCGCAGTATGTCGCAACTCGCTTGCCACCTCCTCTTATGGAGTCAGAAGCATCTGAGGTCCCTTCGAGCCATTTACATTCCCGTAGCCCTGAACTGTGCAGCCGACGAGCTCTCACGGCTTCAGCCCTCCCCGGAGAATGGCGACTCCATCCCCAGCCGGCTCAGCTGATTTGGGACCAGTTCGGGGACGCACAGATAGATCTGTTTGCCTCCCACGACTCGACCCATTGCGACCAGTATTATTCCCTGACCGAGGGCACGCTCGGCACGGATGCTCTGGCACACAGTTGGCCGCGGGGCCGCAAATATGCGTTTCCCCCAGTGAGCCTTCTCGCGCAGGTCTTGCGCAAGGTCAAGGAGGATGAGGAGCAGGTCCTTCTGGTTGCACCGTACTGGCCCACCCGGACTTGGTTCTCCGAACTGGTACTCCTCGCGACAGCACCTCCTTGGCCAATTCCTCTGAGGAAGGACCTCCTTTCTCAGGGACGGGGCACCCTGTGGCACCCTCGTCCCGATCTTTGGAACCTCCACGTGTGGCTCCTGGACGGGACGAGACAGGTTTGAGTACCCTACCACCAGCGGTGGTGGCTACCATCACTTCCGCTAGAGCATCGTCCACGAGACACGCCTACGCGTTGAAGTGGAACCTCTTCGTCAACTGCTGCTCTTCTCGCCGAGAAGACCCCCGGAGGTGTTCGGTCAGTCTCGTGCTTTCCTTCCTTCAAGATGGGTTTGAGCGAAGGCTGTCTCCCTCCACCCTCAAAGTTTATGTTGCCGCTATTGCCGCACAGAATGACTTGGTGGAAGGTAAATCTTTAGGGAAGCACAACCTGATCGTCAGGTTCTTGAGGGGAGCGAGGAGACTGAATCCTCCTCGCTCTCCTCTCGTTCCCTCTTGGGACCTCGCAGTGGTTCTAACTGCCCTGCAGAGTGCTCCCTTTGAGCCTCTGCAATCAGTGGAGCTTAAGTTCCTGTCAATGAAGACAGCGCTCCTGGTTGCATTGGCCTCTCTCAAGAGGGTCGGGGACCTGCAAGCATTCTCCGTTGACGAAGCATGCCTGGAATTCGGGCCGGCTTACTCTCACGTGATCCTGAGACCCCGGCTTGGATATGTGCCCAAGGTTCCTACCACTCCCTTCCGGGACCAGGTGGTGAACCTGCAAGCGCTGCCCTTGGAGGAGGCAGACCCAGCCTTGGCACTGCTCTGTCCAGTACGCGCCCTCCGCTCCTATGTAGACAGGACGCAGTGTTTCAGGACCTCAGACCAGCTCTTTGTCTGTTATGGTGGGAAGCTGAAGGGAAAGGCTCTCTCCAAGCAGAGGTTGTCTCACTGGATAGTGGACACCATTGCTTTGGCATACCAGCAGCAAGGTCGACCGTGCCCCCTTGGTGTGACTGCCCCACTCCACCCGGAGTGTGGCATCCTCTTGGGCTCTAGCGCATGGCGCCTCGCTAACAGACATCTGCAGAGCTGCAGGCTGGGCGACACCGAACACATTCGCCAGATTCTACAATCTCCGAGTGGAGCCTGTGTCCTCTCATGTACTTGCTTCAACTAGCTAGTACTGGACCCGCTCAGGTGTCTTCGCTTGCTCGCCATTCCACTCCACGGACTGGATACGTGCGATATTCTCCTCAGGTGAGCTTTCCCGCAAGCCCTGAGTTCCTCCAGCACCCCTGATGCTAGCGCCAGTGTCTATTGCCTGGGCGTCGGCTAGGTGCCTCCCGTGTGCATGGTCCCTCCCCGGAGCTACCCCCACACGTGTATTTCCACTGTAAGCCTCTCTGAGCATGTGTCTTTCCCTTGGCAAGCCACCTTGCCACCCCTGAGGTTGAAATATTCCACCTGCGGCTGGACACCTCAGTGTTCTCCATATGTTTCCTTCGGGTCATATGTGTATTCCAAATGTCCCCCCCCCCCCCTCTGGGTTGGTGTTAATTGCATATTTCCTCTAACTATGGGATATGCTTCCCATTATACCTTGGTATTCCTGTGCTAAATAGGAGTCCTTCGTCCTTACAAGTCTTACAAGGGCTCAGATTTACGCAGGGCACTGGAAGACAGCTGTGAAGGTGGCGTGATTAGACTGATAACCCCATTCGTCGTCATCCGACGTAACTCGGAGTGACAACGAAAGGGAACGTCTCGGTTACGTATGTAACCCTCGTTCCCTGAGTAGGGAACGGAGACGTTACGTCTTCCTGCCACTTCCGCTGTACCGCGGGGATCGCTTGAGCTCAGTCTTGGCTCCTCAGCGAAGAAACATAACTGCATGTTGCCGGCGTCCTCCTTTTATACCCACGAGGTGGGGCGGAGTTACGTCATGCAAATTCTGCAGACCCATGGCAGTTCTTTGCCATTGGCTCGTTTTTGTATACTCGAAGTCGATAGGTGTTCTAAGCGAAACCCCATTCGTCGTCATCCGACGTAACGTCTCCGTTCCCTAATCAGGGAACGAGGGTTACATACGTAACCGAGACGTTCTTTTCTTACTGGTGAGTGAGGGACCAAGTTATTTTATCGTCTGTCTTAATTTTAAATGTATTTGTACAGAAATGTATTTGTAACAAAATGCTAAAATTGTGATTTCCATGTCTGGACAAGTTGTCTTTGAACATAAAATATACACATATAGTGAAACTATTTTTTAGTAGCTATGCACAAAATAGCATTTGCAATTGCAATTGCAAAAAAAAAAAAAAATGTCCTGGGCTATTTTTTTAAAAGGTTTTGAGTGTTGGCTATTATAAATTTGTTCTCAGTTTCGTATAGCCCAGATATATATATATCTAGAGAGAGAGCGAGAGTGAATTTTAGCCATTCAGATGTTTTTTTTTCCCCCTGTAGAAATTTTCTTTTTATTGTAATAATATTTCACATTACTGCTTTTTATGTATTTTTGATCAAATAAATTACTTTGCCTTAAGAATAAGAGGCTTTTTTTCAAAAAACGTTAAAAAAACATCTTAAACCCAAGTTTACTTAAATATTCATATTTGGCCCATTAATACTATCGAACATTCCGAAATATTCTCATTTAGCTTACGTTATTGTTATTATCATTTGAAAATATTGCCTACTTTCATTCCAGACAGACCGTTGTAATTGCTGTTGAAACCTGCAAAGATGCAGCAGGAGCGTGAAGACTTGATCGTAGAAACGGCGCTCTGTGTTAAAACGAAGTGGAACAACAACATCTCTGAACAGATCGAACAAACTAACTTAAACAAACATACTTGCTTCCATGTTGTTTTCTGGAGTATTGGCGTATCAAAATACATTAGTTTGTCTTGACATCATGTTATGATGATTACAGTGAGAGATGCTGTAATGATAACAGCTGCATGACCTGACAGTCTGGGCGGAGATTAACAGGCGTTTTCAAACTATTCTTCGATCGGCTTGAGCTTTGACCAACACTGAGTGAGAAGAATGATCGAAACCACAATCTAGTCCCATAGCGTTTGACTGATCTGTCCCACCGGATAACAGCAACTGCTATCTGCTGAAATGTGCTGATCTCAACTTCTATTGTTCTTGAACACTGGAAGGTAAGCTTCGTTTTTGTTTGGATTTAGTTTTAAGCTTCAATATCTTTGCTTACTATTAATTGCTATTGAACTCACAGAGATAGGCTAAGTAGTTATTTTTGCCCAAATTTCTCAAGGGCGGTTTTAGGGCATTTTTATTGAGAAACAATTTGAACTTGTTTGATAATTGTCAATTAAAATGTTATGCCATCCGTTTGTGTTTGGAGGCCTAAACCTATATAAAGTGTTATTTAGGTGCATTATGTACGAATGATCTAGTTTGTCTAGTTTATCTTTGTTTATTTTATTGTTATTAGATTCACTATCTTTAATGTGCAACACTTTTTTTTAATAGTGTATTATTTTGTTAACATTCTCTAGATTCATAAATAGTTATTTATGAGGCCTATATTTTAATGTATTTAACATGTTATTTATATTGATACATATATGCATTCAAGTGTAAAAGTCCAAACTGACCTATAAGGTTCTCTTAAATAGATGTATAGGCCTACTGAAACAGCCAACAACACTGTATTGATCTCATCAGGAAAAAAAAAGAGAGAATCAAGTGTATTTATGTAATGTATTTCCATCTGCCTATGCCTTTATTCCACCTGACCAAAACAGATAAGCACAAGATTATCTTAAATTACAAAAGAAATATAGTTAGTTGACATGACACTTTTTACTTCATGAAAAAGATTCAAATATTTGATATGGGATGAAGCCACTTGATGATGAAGAATAATATGTATTTTTCTCACCATGTAATTTAAAGATTATTGAATAGCACATGACAATATAATTAATTATTTTGTAGAAATTAAATCTTATTTAAAAAAATTAATCTTATTGTCATTAAATATATATTTGTAATATATGGTGTATCAGTTGTTGATCTGTGTTTCTGGGTAGCTCCGTCAGGCCATGTCAAGTGTTACATCACTCTTCATATTAATGTTGGCCAAAGGAGAAATGGCTTTGGATGCATGGAAATGTATTTGTGTTTTGATCTTGCCAGTTAGACTTTAAAACCGTTTTTATGTCATAGTTCATAAACAAGCCTGTTTTTTTTGTGCAAAATGTCTTGCTTTGTCGTCTCTGTCCTCAGACTCATTCCTTCAAACTCTTTGTGTTATTTTCTCAGCCCAGTTTTACCAACGATGTCCAGTCATTTCACGGAAGAGGAGCGATACTCGTAGCCCCGGCGAAAACATTGTTTCTTTAGAACATCCATCTCATTGCTGGCTTGATTTCAAGGAAATCCTTATTTTTGTTTGTGCGTTGGTCTATGTGAGAGGTCGAAAGTGTTTCTCCAACGTGTCCTCCAAAAACTCAGACTGTTGTCCAAAGCAGACGAGGCCCAGCCCCCTCATTCGGAAGTGATGGGAAGTGTGAGAGCCCACCGGTACAGCATAGTTTCCTCAGAAGAAGCCGGGATGAAGCTGTCCCCCATCGCTGTGCAAAATGGCTACGGCAATGGAAAAGTGCACACACAGCACCAAGAACAAAGCCGCTTCGTCAACAAGGATGGACATTGCAATGTGCAGTTCATCAACATGAGTGAAAAAGGTCAACGCTACCTGGCTGACATCTTCACGACATGTGTTGACATCCGTTGGCGTTGGATGATGGTCCTCTTTTGCCTCTCCTTCCTACTGTCCTGGCTTCTCTTTGGATTAATATTCTGGTTTATTGCACTTTCATCTGGGGATTTGGAGAATCAAGAGCAGATTTGCATTTCAAACGTCGACAGCTTCACAGCTGCCTTCCTGTTTTCCGTGGAGACGCAAACTACTATCGGATATGGCTACCGATATGTGACGGAGGACTGTCCTCTTGCTGTCTTCATGGTGGTTTTCCAGAGCATCTTGGGATGCATCATTGATGCCTTCATTATTGGTGCAGTCATGGCTAAGATGGCTAAGCCTAAGAAAAGAAACGAAACCCTTGTGTTCAGTCACTATGCCACAATAGCTATGAGGGACGGTAAACTGTGTCTGATGTGGAGGGTCGGGAACCTCCGGAAAAGCCATCTGGTGGAAGCTCACGTTCGCGCCCAGCTGCTTAAATCTCGCACCACCGCTGAAGGCGAGTTCATCCCGCTGGATCAGCTAGACATTGATGTCGGATTCGACACTGGCATTGACCGTATATTTTTGGTGTCCCCCATCACCATCGTCCATGAGATTGATGAGGACAGTCCATTCTATGACATGAGCAAACAAGAACTGGAAAGTTCAGAGCTGGAGATAGTCGTGATTTTGGAGGGCATGGTGGAAGCTACGGCCATGACCACTCAGTGTCGCAGCTCTTACGTGACAAGTGAAATCCTGTGGGGTCATCGATTTGAGCCAGTCCTTTATGAGGATAAAAATCATTACAAAGTGGACTATTCGCACTTTGAGAACACATACGAGGTTTCCAGCACGCCTCAATGCAGCGCTCGAGATTTGGCCGAAAAGAAGTACATCACATCTAGCTCGAACTCTTTTTGTTATGAAAACGAAGTAGCCTTCATGGATAAAGAGGAAACGGAGGATGACGACGATTATGATGATAATGATGAAGAGGACCAGAATAACATCAGAAGAGACAGTGTGGTATTGGAAGGATCCAATATTGATGACGTCAAAAGCACGGCTTCCAGTCAGGATACTTTACCAATTCAACTCAAACCTTTAAGACAGCAGCCAGAGATATGACAACTGAAGAAAGTTGCTTTGTATGTGGTGACGTTGGTGTACAGAATACAAATGAAAAGGCCTGACTGAGGAAAGGCTGTTTTGCTGCTGTTTTGAGAGCATGTTGCAATTGATTTGAGAGGAACCCAAAAGGTTGGGTTGCAGATGTCTTGAAACATTCACTTTGACTTCTTGGGGCTCATTTATAAAATGCTGCATAGAAACCGTCCTACATTTGATCTTATCATCATTTCTCAAATGTCTGTACTTGTGATTTAGAGAACGAATGCCTCTTCCAGATGTAAAATGTATAAATTGCAAATGATCTTGAATGGCAGCTGAATGGTTTCATGCCTTGTAAAGGCACATCTAATCAATGTCATTATAAAAGAGCACCAGTCAATGTCCAAATTATTTACTTGAGAATGGCAAGCGGCATGAATTGCTTAGACTTCCAAATACCGACTCCGACTCTCTGCCATAAGAAAAAGTGCGTACATCTGCTTAGACCCTGACGTGGCGCTAAGAACGTTTCCACATCTTAGACCGTTTTTATGAATATGAATGTTGGCATGGATTTTAGCATACGCTGTGTGTATACACGTTTTATAAATGAGGCCCCTTGACTCAATTTTAAAGAACACTTTATGCAAAAAAAGGTTCTATATAAGGAGAAATTATTATTTTTTTTTTTATTAAAACTAAACGCATGAAATGGTCCCATGATAGGAACCATTAAAATGTTGTATATATGAAGCGTCTGACGGAACCCTTTAAGATTAAATATATATATATATATATATATATATATATATATATATATATATTTATATAGTTTCACATTAGCATGTTGCTAAAGATGCAGTGCTCTAAAAGGCATTCAAATGCATGATATGAAATTGGTTAGAGCCACAGTAGTTTCCTAATGTAGCGTAATGTTGTTTGGGAACAGCTTTCACACATGAAGCCAGTCTATGATGCCGTAACATGCTATCTAGGTATGTAGCTCACTAGGTTTTGGAGCAGAGCTATAATTTTACAAGTCACAATGATTTTACAGGACAGGACTGTTTTGTCCCATTGTCCTTGCACACTATTAATAGTACATTCATGATAATACCTTGTCGTGATGAAATCATGTTTGACTTCAAAAGCAGAGGCGGTACAATGAAGCCGGTAGTGAAGATGAGAACCACATGTTTCCTTTTGATCTCGTCAATGAAATTAAACCTACAATAGAGGCATTTTTGAGCATTTAAAACTCAACGCAATGATGACACAATTCTAGATAAATCAGCATAAAGTTAGAACCCTGACGTCCATATTTCACGTTTCTAATGTAGTTGTCATTGACAGCAGGCATTTTTATATGAAGAGCTATGTGTTCACAGATTATTTGAAAACCTTAGCTGAAAATAAAGAAAGGAACCTGTTAATGAGCTGGTCTCTTAACAAAGGTCTCTCCTCTTTCTATAAATATACTTCTGTAGACAAATAAATGTGTTACGATATCAGTACTGAAGATTAACCATCCATTTTAATGACCGTATAAGCTAATCTATGGCACTTAAACGTAAAGCTAGTCAGTCCATGCACTGCATCTTCCACACAGGGTTTGACAAAGCACACTCAACATCTCAGGGTTTGGAGGAAATCTGGCATTCATACAGTATGAGCGGTCAAAGAGTTGTAAATACACTACAGCAAATCTTTGAATAATATGTAAAGAATGTCATGTTCATAGCAGTATGTGTCCTTTCGATGTGCAATATAGCTTCAGTGACTGAAGACATGAATGTTACTGTTTATGAATGAAGGTTTGAATGTTATTTATCTGCTGCTATTTAGGAAAGGTTATAAAAGATAAATATGTTGACATGTTAAAACCCAAGCAATAATGACTTGCAATGCTGGTATTTAAAAACCATAAACAGTAGGGAACCAATATCTAATGATTTTTTTTTATGTATAAGACTGTGACAGTAGCTATCAAAATAAATCACAATAAAGGTTACTATTGATTAAAAATATAATCTGCAGTGTGATCATCTGCAGAAGTTTGCCTGATTTGTAATAAATTTAAGGTGAACCCCGGTCCATATTTTTAAATGTTTGGTTTTATGCCTAATTACGTTATGTGTTGCTAATAGCAGGTCTCAAAATGCACAAATTAATATATTTGACATGTTTGTGACATCATAAAATATTATTTTATTATAAATGTTTCTTGCCTGCAGCATATTTGATATTTCATAAAGATGACTGTATTTTGATCACATCACATATTATGTATTCCAGATGATGACATCACATACGGATGTGTGCTACAGTACATTTAAAGAGACAGAAGAAGTTCATTCGGTTTTACACTGTAAATGTAGTTGACATTGAGGATCATCCAGACAAGGATTGTGTGGCTTGACTAATTTGAATCCATGACCCTAGTTTGTGTAAACAGAGAATCGATTGGACACAGGAGATGCAATGAGAGGATTGGATTGTGATCTGCTGAAAGTCTGATTCCCTTAGGCAATTTTCCACATTATCCAATTACATGTCCTCTTTACTAGGAAAGAAAAAATCAGTTGACTGTATTTCATTGAGCATCAGATACTTAAAGTGATAGTTCACCCAAAAATAAAAATTCTGTCATCATTTACTCAACCATATTTTGTTCCAATCCTGTATGGGTTTCTTTCTCTTGTTGAACACAAAAAAGATATTTTAAAGAATGTTGGCAATCAAACAGTTGATGGACCCCATTGACTTCCATAGTATTTTTTCTGTTCAATGGAAGTCAATGGGGTCAATCAACTGTGTGGTTGCCAACATTCTTCAAAATATCTTCTTTTATATACTCATACAGGATTGGAACAACTTGAGGGTGAGTAAATGATGACAAAATTAAAATTTTGGGGTGAACTATCACTTTAATTCAAAATTATTATTATTATTATTATTTTATATTATATTATCCAAGAAGAGGTATTTCTGTGCCACAAGTCCCTCTCGCATTTAAAGTGAGTTCAAAGCCTTCATAATCCGAGCTACAAAATAAAGTACACATGGTAATATGAAGCAGCTGTTGCAGTGAAAGTTATTAACGGTGCAGTGTTTTTCAGGTGTGGTCTCTACAGTTATTAGGTTTAATCTCTAATGTTATTCCTGATGAATGAAGTCTGGTTTTGAGATTAGGATTATCCCTCTACCATGCTGTGCAGTGAAAACTATATGACGCACAGTTTCACAGACCAGGGAAGTAGATTAAATGAGTGTTAGTAAAACAAATTCCGTCAATATGTTCCCCACTCGATCGTGTATCTGATTTTTGTTTGCATTGAGTCTGCAAACAAAAATGTTGAGTGTTTCATGGTGTGTAAATTCCTATAAGGGTTGATCCATGGGCTGCGCTACTATTGCTTTTAATATCATGTAATTTATGTTACAATTCAAATCATTTAGAGCTGCATTGTGCTCTAGAGAGGAAATGAAACAACTTTGGGTTAAATTTTAGTTCAGTTGCTAGCCATAATAAAACTTTGGAAAATCCAGAAGTTAATTTTATCTCAGAAGAACTCATTTAAACAGTATGCTAACTTCTAAACCAAGTTAAAACACTCTGTGACTCACTTATTGAAGATAAAAACCAAGCATAACAATATATTCAAGTATATAATATTGCAATTTTTATTCTGGGATAAACCCCAAAATTCTAATGACCATGTCCATGAGCTACCCACACACTATAGGATAATTCAGGATCCCCTATTTCAGTCCCCAATGTCTATGGTCAATCTGATATACAGTATATTGGTGATACAAGGAGACCATAGAAATTGGTAAACAGTCTGCAGCATAATAAAAAACACAGTTTAAAAGTAATATGTATGTGTGTATATATATATATATATATATATATATATATATATATATATATATATATATATATATATATATATATATATATATATATATATATATATATATATATTGGTCTGAATTTAAACTGCATTCTTGCACAGACTGTGTAGTTCCATACATGCATAAACTGCATTATGAAGATTAAAATGTCAAAACACAAGATTAGATGTCTGGCAGAGACTGCATTGCGGTTAACATCTCCACAGTCTGACATTTCCTGAGTGAGCAGTATTGACAGAAAACACATTCCCTCCAACCCTGATTATATAAAACAGTTTCCGTTAATGACCTCTAGCGACACTGAACCACTATCACACTACTAAAAGTATGCTGTGCACAAATTACATAGTAGGCTATGCACATTTTGTGTATAGATTACTTAGATTACCTAATATAATTGCCAAAAAAAAATCCTGAATAGAACACGGTGCGTGCACTTAAAGTCCCCCTGTGGTGAAATTCATAAGTCAACACCATTGCTGAGTATTTTCTCCTTAAAACTGCATTGAACCAGAGACAGTCTCAAAATTGCTGGGGTTTCTGACGTCACAAACTACCTTGTAACCAATCAGGTAAACGTGGTCGTCAATGAGTGAATTTCTGAGCTGGTGTGAGTGAGTGGAGGCGGGGCTCATTTACATAATCATAGAACATATACTAATTGAGGCAAGGTAGTTCAAGCTATTTTAAGCCACAAGCTAATTCATGCTATTTTTTTTTCAAGGAAAAAACATTTAAATATAATTTTTTTAGGGATGAAAGATGAGTTTTAAGGTATACAATGATTTACTACAGTGGGACTTTAATGCACTTTTCTTTCTTTTTTCTTTTTTTTAAATCCATTCAACTTGATCTGTGTGATAAATCAAAAACAATATTAAGCATGGTCTTAAACATCTCTTTCTTGACTCGTTAATTGATCAGATTGCCACAAGTTCTCACATTGAAGAGGCTCTGCGCGGACCTATCGGTGTATGACATCAAAGTACCGTGATATATCGATTACTGAGCGGACGATTCATATGGTTTCAGATCTCTCGCGCGGCACTGTGACGTCATACACCGATCGGTCTGTGCAGCGCCGCTTCAAGGAGAACACACCGGTTGCGTCCAAAATTGCATACTTTCTTAAATAGGTACTTACTTTGAATAAGTAATTATTTGACTGCTAGAAAAGTATGTAATATAGTATAAGTGTGTGTAGTATGAATGTAATCTGGATGTGGACTGGTTGTCATTATCATGTGACCTACCAGTTTCAGTTCCAATGTCAGTCACAAATCCTCTCGCGTGGCCTCATGGGATAGTAAAGTGTAAATTTCACACTTCAGAACCTCACCAGAAGTAGTTGGTCATCCGGGTACTTTTCACCTTATGTTTTTTGAGTACTGTGAATTCATACAATCTTCTTTTGTCACAAAGGCCTACTGTTTTTCGCCTACTATAGTACGGAAATATGCGATTTCGTTTGCAGCCACCTTTTTTAGTACACAAACACAATGAGGTCATGTGACAATGTAGCATAGATCCATCATTTTAAAAAGTTTATCATTTAATTTTTCACCATACAGTAGGCCTATATACGGTGCAGTAAGCTATTCCAAACATCCTCCAGCCTGAGCATCATGTTTCTTTTCCCAGCATGCACCTGCCCTGCATAATCACTCCAGCAGCTGCTTCTTAATGCTGTGTTTGCACTGCTGTGCTCCAGCTGGCGTTCTAATAGTTATCTTCTGATAGAGTTACTCCAGCCAAATGGCATCAAGATGAAACCTGTCAACACTCAAGTAAGCGTCTGCATATCAGCAAGCCTAGCTTTAAACCACTCTCTTAATTCGAATAGCTCAATGGCTAAATAGGACGTGCCACTCTTTGACCACCAGAGGAAAAGGAAAGAAACAATAATGACGTTTCAGCTTGTGAGAGTTGTCCATGTTTTTTTTAGTTTTTTTTTTTAGATATCTCTATTTAAACCTATTGTGCATCGTTGCAATACAACAGTTGCAAAAAGTTTTTAATGTCACAATGGTATCGAAGACAATCTAAAATTAAATTAAAAAATAAATAACAATGTTTTTCCAAATGCATTTCCACCCCAGAAACATCACAGCTTCATAAAGTAGAACCAATTCATCTTGGTAAGGAATAAACACAGTAATTTGTGCGTTCAGAAATTGTGATTTTAATGAAACGTAACATGGATTGCAATATAACAAGTGAGCCAAAAATGAATTCAGTTTTTTTTTTTTTTAGCTTTTTGACTTTTCTTTCTATGAAAGCAATCGGCATGCTCACCGTACAATTATAGGGGTTGACAAATTAAAGTCAAACATGGCAATATACAAATGTGACTTCAAATTACTATTAAAATTTGGGTTTCATGCAGCATGATACATTTTTTTTTATTTTTTTTACTAAAGTAACCAAAAATTCACAACCAGTCTTACATTTAATCTAATTTCCAAATGAAACTGGATATTAAATGAAAAAACGTAGAGGGCAGACCTTGATTTTATCCACTGGGAATTGATTAAATGGTGACAAAATGTTTTTTTTTTTTTTATGCACCATGAAAATGTATTTTAAAAATGAAATTTAATGAATTTTGATATCAACAATAAAATTTGGTGCTGATTTGATATTTGCAAAAATCCATATGAATGTAAAATCAAAATGTGGTGCCAAATGTAATGTAAAATGAAAATGCATTTGGACATGCAAAATATGCCTTCAAAGCTGTAGGGCATAAATCATTGGTTGAGGAACTAGACTCTTATTTTTTGGCTACTATAAGGCTGTGGTAGAGGGGCTTCACAATAATGTGCAGGTAGAGCGAGCTGTCAATGAGGTACTCGGATGCTCTACGCTGCAGGTCCGCTTCCAACAGAAAGTCTCCCGCCTCCTCCGTACTCTGGTGGAAGTTGTAGACATGACGGACCACCACCTTCCCCTGCTTGCGTGCCGAAACGATGATGGTCTTTTGAAAGCTGATGCCAGCAAAGTCCGGGCTGGAGGTGGCAGGTGTGACGATGATCCGCGGACGCCCCCCGTCGGTACGAGTGGGCTGCAAGGACCCCTGCTCCGGGTAAGTGGATCGCACGCTGAGAGGAAGCCAGCGCGGAGAGAAAAGAGCGTTCCACGTCACACGTTTGCTGGCGTCGTAACCGCTCGGCCCGAGTTGAGTCTGAAAGCTGAAGCTGCGGTCGTCCCGCGTAGGGTTGTTGATCACCCACGGGGAGCCCCATGCCGGCGACAGGTAGTTACGTGGCGTGAAGAGGCTGCAGTTAACGTCGAAGTACTTCGCGAGCTGGACGGGTGAGGCTGAGTGGAACTGGAAGGCCAGGAAGAGAAGATTGCGTACAGATTCGTAATATTTCAGCATTAGAGATGACTTCTTCTGCAGGTGGAACAAATGTTGAGGTGATATCATGGAGTAACGTATCGCTTTGAGTGCGTTCTCGGCCGTCTCGCCTGAAGGCTGGTTCTGGTTGATCCAGGCTTCCAGAGCTTCGTACAGCTCCAGTTCGCTCTGCAGAACCAGGTCTGAGCGCTGCAACAAAGACAGCATCAGTTCTGGGCTCACTGAGCTCCACTCGGCGCTTTGGAGAACCGACGACAGGTTCCAGGACAGGTACTGCAGGCAGCTGTTCTGCAGGCTCACGTCCCCGATCTGCGTGGCGTATTGGTACCAGGCCACCACGTGACCCGTGGGCGAGTCGCTGGACAGGTGCTGGGTCATGTATTGGGTGAGGCCCTGTTGGAGGTCCCACACATGATACTTGCTGGCGAGCTTGTGTAAAGGAATGGCCTGGTTCAGACGCACTGTGATGTCACCGCAGTACAAGTACCTGCAGGGAAAGAGGTTGGGCTGTGAAAATCAACCTTGCCCTTGATCTTTTACCTGAGATAACTTTCATTACCCTGAAACTTTACCTCCAAAACTTGTGTAGAATGATAATAACGCAACAACTGTAGGGTGCAGTAAAAGTATTTTTCTCTGTTCTTCATCTTCTCATTTTAAGGAACCCCACACCTGACATGCAAGATTTTTTTCCATCAGTCCATCAGACTTTCAGTGAATTTAAGGTCTGGTGCCAAATCATGTGTGAAAATTATTCTTCATGTTCCCTCACAACCATTCTTTCACAATTTGAGTCATCCTGGAATATGACCATGATGAGTCTTCCTACATGAAGGAAGTTTAAGAAATGAAAAGCTACACACTCCATCAATTAGAGTTGGAACAGATGCCAAACATATACCATGCTATAAACATAATAATCACTGCAATATTGATTCAATCATTGACTCTTAAGCATTTGCCTATTTAAATCCAAACAGTGATTTCTTTTTTTTGTTTTCTTTTTTTTTTTTTTAAAGTGAGGGAACAAATTGATAAAGCTTGCTGATGTAAGTTGAGGGAACAAATTGTTAATTCATGGGCACTATATACATAGTTTTTCCTGCATGTCATGTGCGGGGCTCCGTACAATTATCTGACATAATGTGAGGCCTATATGTAGGTAAAACCTGCATCTTGTCATAAAATTCACTACTTTAGAGGCTATATATACATATCAATGTATGTTATATGGACTCCAGGAAGCTTTGTGGAAAGTAATGTTGAAATACTTGATTTAAGTTTCCCTCCAAATGTGTTGAGTGGAAAATCTATAAAGAAATCAAATAAAATAATTTTTTTTTTAAATTATAGAACAACAAAAAACAATAGAACATAAATCAAATGACTATAATCTTAATTACTTTGTTGAAAATCAACAATATAAAATAAAACAAAAAACAATTTAAGATATATAAACAATAATTAAAAAATATACAATTAAGACAAAATAGAAAGAAATAAAAAATATAAATAAAATAGTTTTATTGAGAATCTAAAATATAAAAAAAGAAAATAAAAAATACATAAAATAAAATAATACACAAATGTGACACCTTGCCGATTACTAGATTAAACATTTTTATTTCTTTTACATTTTATTCCTTAAATCTTTTGTACCCGTACCCCACAGTACAAATCAACAAGAGAAAGTGAATCTAAAAAAATTTGATCATTACGAGAGCAATACATTACCATCTATCAAAGTCAACTAAAAGGCAAACACATTACATCATAGACTTTTTCCCAGAAACCCCAGTTGCTCCCAGTTAGTGGACTTGTATAGCCTATTGATTATAGATTTAGGCTTGTAACTAAAAGGTTGTATATAGGTTCAAGGGTAAAGCATGGGCAGTCACCTCAACCACATGTTGCTCCAAGAGAATTGTAAATCACTTTATATAAAATTGCTAAATGACCAATTATTGATGAATCACTCACCTAATGAACTTATCAAAGACAGCTGCACAGTCTGGCGTCTCTCTGAGGACCATCGCAGTGGAGTTACGGGTCTGTAGGAGCTCTTCAAACACGTCGCTCTGTAGGGTCAACACCAGCGAGTGGACCTGCATCACCTTCACCTCGTCCGTGTTCAAGGTCTGAACGCGCAGGCTCACGTCACTGCCGTTTCCCTGGGCCAGCAGGGCCTCCATGCGCTGCACCAGCACCATTGAATGGTTCAGTGTGGTAGCACTGTTCTCCAACACCACATCTGGCTTCAACGCTGCTGAAGGACAGAAAGGCGACATTTGTGAACCGATTGGGTTATTCACAATTGACTTATCAACGAAAGAAAAGAGGACATTCAAAAAAAAGAACAGTCCATATGATGAGGGGTTTAGATGTTCTTGCATGTATTTGCAGTCCATATTTCATCAGATTTTGAAGAATGAATAAATCTCTCATAGATTCACAATTGTAGCCACTCCTTGTATGTAATTTATACATACAGGTACTTATTAATTTGAAAGACACCCCAAAAATTGGTTTTCCATCTCTATTTGGCACTAAACTGTGAATTTCCTCCTTTCAGAATCATGAAAATAATAGGTCATATAATATTAAGTATGAGAGCAATTATATTGCATTTCAGCTTGCAAAGGCGTTTTTGGTGTCAAAGAGCCCAAGAAATGGAGGAAAAACATGCAAGCCTGAATACAAAATCACAAGCAAGACCTTGTTAATGAAAGGCTTTGAATGCTGCTCGCTGCTCTTGAAGTCATGTGACACATTCACTCGCGCCTGATACTTTGATCAGTTCAGTCGTTCGAAAGCTGCATTTCCTGTAAAGATGGTGACTTCTCATATAACTGCAACTGAACTGTGCAACATTGTGTCTGCACATATAAAGAAAGATTTCACAGATGTTTAGGAGCTTTTTGTGTTAAATACCAAAAACATGGTCAGGAAAAAGTACAAATTGTCATAATGTATCTTCTCTCAGAACATATATGAAAAATATACAGCTATTCAAGGGACTACTAAAAAAAAAAAAACTATGATCTTACCTCCTACACACAGTGCAACACAAAGGTTGGCCAGGCAGAACACGACAGGAACGCTTCGTCCGGGGTTCACCATGTCTCGTCCTGTATTTAATGTCGTCCTTCTTTTTTCTGGATGCCTTTTTTTCACCCCGATCTCTCTCAGTATGTGCAGCCCAGGCTCCCTGTCACACACTCTTTATGTAGGACGTTGGCACATCGCTGAGCATCTCTCAGCCTCATGAAGTCCATTGATTGGTGGAACCCCGGCTGGGCTGTTGCCATGACGACCGCTTTGATTGTGAGTTTCTCCTCTTTCAATGTTACATGATATCGATCTGTGGCACTGGGCCGCGTGTTTGGACTGAAGTGGGCGTCTGGAGTGGGATGCGGTCTACACATGGGGGCTACTGCTACTATTAGCTCAAAGGAATATACTGGAAGATGAATATTACTGCAAATTGTTCACAATGTTGGAATGCACAGAGGATATCTATTTAGTAACTACTCAAAACACAAATGCATTAGCAAATCACTGATTGGGTGGCTAAGAACAAATTCTATGCAATTTAATAGATTAATGCAATTAAAATCGAAAGGGAAGAAATTAAAAAGAAATAAAAACACATAAAACAGCGTTCAATATTTTGTAAGAAACAAAAATGTTGTTGTTTTATAATAAAAGCAAATTCAATACAAATTTTTAGGTGTACATCCAAGCCTTTAAAGTATAAACTTATAGTATTTATTCACACCCACTTTATCATTCTCTAGGTGAAAAACTTTCTCTTTACATAAGTAATATTACATTAATAATTTACTGTATGTCTGTAGTGCACAAAGGTGCTTCACACATCCTGTGCTTCACACACTGTTTATATGTGCTTCGCCTTTCGAATGATAAAGACTGTCAAAGATGACACCCACATTTTTAACCTGTTTAGAAGCAGACACTGGAAAATTATTAATATCCACAGAGGAACATTTAGATTTGGCCAGATTGTTTTTTTGAACCATCAAGAAGAATTTCAGTTTTACTGCTGTTAAGTTTAAGAAGATTTGATGTAAACCACTCTTTAATATCAGCTGAACAATCTGAGAGGGAAGATGGAGGAAAGGTAAAGTTGGGTCGCATCGGCGTAGCAGTGGAACTGAACACTAAAGTTCCAAAAAAAAATATTACCAACAGGTAAAGGATAAATAATAAATAAAAGAGGACCCAAAACTGAGCCCTGCAGAACACCCGTATTGATATACAGTATGAAGGCTTTGATCTAAACTGCTTCAGGTGTAGAAACTGAGTATGAACCCGTAAAATAAGATCAAAACCAAGTCAGAGGGATACCAATGATTTGAATAGACTCCAATCTAACAAAATACTGTGCGCCGAGAACACTATGATATGGATAGAATCCAGATTTAAATTGCTTATACAAACTATTATCAGAAAGATGATCCCAGACCAGGGCTGCAACCATCCATTCCAGTAATTTAGAAAGAAACGGTAGATTTGAAATGGGGTGAAAATGATCAGTTACTTGAATCAGCCTCCAGTTTCTTAAGTATAGGAGTTATCACAGTGGTTTTGAGTGAAGACGGAACAATACCAGAAACAAGCGACAAGTGTATAATATCAGTAATTAAAGAATAAAGAGAAGGTAAGCAGGCTTTATCTTCCAAGTACATTGGAATATGATCCAACTGATAAGTGGTAGATTTATATTTTTGAATAATACCGAATACTTCCTCTGTGCTTGGAAGTTTCAATGTGGAAAGAGTAGAAATTAGAGGTTGATCAGAACAAAATGCCAGATAAGCCTTCATCACCAGAGTCATTCTGAGTATTAAGGGAACAGATGCATATGAAATCACTGACATTATATAAAAGTATGAACATTTTATTTTTGCCATTTATACAGTCCTGCTACATCCACTTGTAAATATTTCACAGCAAAACTCATCAATATGGCATTGTTGACCAGCAGAGGTAGCAAAAATATATAGAATAACGAAATATACATATAGATATGATAGAACGCTATACAATACAAAGAGTAGAGTATCATGTGGAGGCCCTGGCTGCCCTGTCCTGCTCATGTTTGTCTCTCTGCTGCTGCTTCATCTGTCTGTACAGCTGCACCGCTCTCTCCCGCTCCTCCTCCATCATCCTCTTCCTCGCCATAGAGGGTTTGGCTACTGACACAGGACTGTGACCCAGGAGGGAGTTCAGGAGAAGACCTTTGAGCGCCCCCTTGAGGTCAAATCACGATGGGAATTATGAATTATGAACAAAATGCATTTGAATTAGCATCTCTAAAGGGAGTAGATGCACATAAATATCTTACCTGGGGTTTGACTGTGGCTTTCCTTGGTTTAACACTCAGTAATGGAGGCGCCATGGCAACCTCTCCAAACGGTACCTCATCTAAGAGGAAGAGACATGTTGCTCAGGGTACATATGGACAGTTGATGAGAATGGTAAATTTATATTTATACCTTTATACATCTCCTCCTCTTCACGCTCCTCTTGCTGGTTTAACTTCTTTCTCTGCTGCCGAAGTTTCTCTTTATTGAGCCTAAAATAAAGCAAAATAAACTTTAACACACTATGGCAGTATTTGAAATCACTATAATCTTTATTTATAGAGAAACTTTGCAACAAGCAAAACAAGCGTGTGCAGACACGCGTTTTGCATGATTATTTAATGCATTTGTTGTCAAATTTATAAGCTTAATTAAATGAGCAACAACAATGAATTAATTAGCAATAAACATCATGATCACACAAAGACCATGGTGAAAATAAAAATGAGATAGGAGGGAAAATTTTCACTGTTTTTCATGGGTCCATTAAGCGTGTACTTTAAATTGACTGGCGCTTGCCTTTGCACACAAAACATATGAAACCAGCTTCGGCTTCGCCCCATCTTGTTATAATCAGCGCATTCCTCAATCGTAGATTTTTTATTTTATTTTAACCTATGGCCATGAAAAGAAATAATGTCATGTAAAAGGTGTCAAAAGCTAAACTATTCTTATTTAAATATTATTCTATTGTTGCGTGCCAAACGTTGAATGGAAAGGATGTATTACTTTATGTATTAAAGTACAATAACATAGGTGCAAGGTTGTGAATGCATTTGTCAAGTATTTTTTGATGCACCCACCCCCAACCACGCCCCAACCCTTAACCATGCCCCCATCCTCTTTTCTGAAAACTAAAATATGGTCACTCTAGTATAAATTATATTCATAATATATGATACAATGCATCATATCCTTTCATTAAAGTTAACATGCACTATAATTCATATTTTCTGATTCTGTATTTGGTTGTCTGTCGTTTTTTTTCCCCATCATCTTGTCCCTTTAAGGACTCTAAATTAACCTCCCTACTTTGCAGTTTGAGTGTTAATCAGTAATGCATGTAAAACTAACCAATTCTTTTTAGTAGATTTCTTTTCCTCCGTCTTCTCTTCTTCTTTTAGGTCGACCTCCGGCTGTCGCTCTAGTTGGTTGTTCGTGAGGAAGAGGACATGCTCAGCCTCTTGGGTCATGCGGTTGATGTAAGCTTTCTCTGACTCCTGTCGTCCTCTGCGGAAGTGTGGGACAGGAATATCTCCTGGGAGCAGCATTGGCTTAGGGGCTAAAACAAGAGATATATATGAACGCACAGCAAGACGTCCCTTCCTCCGCTGCCCTTGCCACTGGCCGTGTCTTTGAGCAATATTTGTGGGTCACTAGCTTGTCTGCAGACAGAACCCAGACAGCAGAGGTGTGATGCCGCCCACATGATGCACCTCAATCAATTTTCAACCAACGTGCAAATTGCATGTAATTGTTTAAAAAGAATTCATAAATGTGTAACAATTATGTGCAGTGGCAGAAAAACAATATTGCATGTTTGAAAGTTCAGTGTGAGATTATTTGAAACCACTGCTTCAAAAAAACACTATTGGCCCTCTAGGCATACAGACAATAATTGATATTGACATATCAATAACATCATTACTGATCTTCCAGCTTCTAATGAATGTCATATTAATTTGAAAGAATGTCATGTTTTAAGAACTTACATTAATAAATTATAAACCAGTGACATATTTAACGTTTTAAGCAGCTGGTATTCCAGTTATATGATAACAAGTCCAATAAAATGACTATACAAACAGAAATTAGGCCCAATATTTTTTTAATAAGTGATGTACATTTATATGAAGAAGTTACAGAGTCTTATTCTGAATGATTTTTAATTCAAAATTAAACTTTTATAAATAATCTAGAGTAAATATATGGGTCTGCTTTTTGTGTAGTACAAGCTGCGGCATTTATTTACCACCCACATTGTAATTTATTTGAAAATTGTGTAAGATGGGAAGTACCTTTTCCCCTTTTCTTTGAGCCTTGTTTCATCATTTCTTTACTCTTCATAATTTCACGCAAACGACGAGGAATCTGCTGGAGGTGATCGTCTGATGCAGGGTCAGCATGTTTATTTGACTTCTTTGCACTAATAAAAGATAACACCACCCAAATGAGTAAATTTGTATCTTACAAAATCACTTTTGAAGGAACACATTGGGGCTATTGAAAAGACAAAGGAACAAAATAGTTTTCGTTAATAATGCTTGGTTATTGAGATTTGATTAAAAGCAAAAAATATATGTTTTTTATGTTTAAGAAATACAATTGTTATTTAAATCATTTAGAATATAAGATGAATATAATTTCAGAACTATGATTATATACAAGGGTCCCACAACCCAAATACATGTCTTTTAACCATTCATATTAATGAATACACTGTATGAAGGTGACATTTTCAGGTTTTGCACACAGCCTTTTCAAAACGCACAGTGGATATTAATACATTTTGCTGTGACGTTAAGCCAGTGTAATACGAAATCCTGAAAGATGCAATTTACCCAATTATACCAGAATTAATTACGCTATGTACTGGGAAATGTCTTCACCATTTTCTGTCAATTCATATGATATATATGGTATAAATTAAGCAATATTTCTACATTCTATTCGTTAATTTTGGTTATGTTTACCAGTTGAAATGAATATCCAGACATACCCACAAATCTCTCTGAAACGCCGTTCCTGAAGAAGTATTAAACCTCTGATTTACCTGAAAACCTTCTCATTCTTCTGTTGTTTGAGTTGTTTTTTTGGTTTCATTGTGTATTTTTATGTAACCAGCGTTTTACCAAGTTAACTGTAAACTCGTGTTGCGTTCTTCCTCCTGCTCGTCTTCCTCTGCGTTGCGGATATCAGCGGCACATCAGCGCGTTACTGCCACTCACTGGACGATGTGTGAACTACTCACTCCGTCCGCGAGGGTTCTGGCTCCTGAGGTAAATCATATTTGAGTCAAAAACAAACTTTTTGCGAGATTATTACCATTAATTATACCATTACTAACTTCCAAAGTAAGTATCTAAAGTTCATGAACGTGACTTATTACGTTTATTTCCGCTGTGTTCCCGTTTACATGGCTGTTGAGATAGGCCTACCGCCAGTATAATTTACTACTCAGGACGGCCACTGTTATTAATTTATTCCGATAATTATTTACATACATAACATGTTACAGTTAACATAAATTTCACTATTTCATGTAAAAAACTTGACAATAATAGCCTAGACACCTCTGTTTTAATCCTTTCTGAATCAAGTCATAGGCCAGATGTTAATACCTGTAATGTCGTTGGGGGAAAACAAATATTATTGTAATAGTGTGTTAGTTCCTGTTCCTGTCTTTGTTGACCTATCTTTCTGGACTTCTTTCTGGACTTTCCTTTATTGCTGCTGTTGGTTCAAAACCTTTTCTTTATTCTTGCCTTTCCTTCTGTATTTCAAACACATCAGTTAGAAATTCTGATTCTGAACATATAGTTTCAAATTAACATCATGACGACTTTTTTACATTTAAAAAATATATTTCTTCTTAGTTTATTAGTATAAAACAATTATGGTCAAATTGTCGCCCATTAAGGTGCATGAGCAGTTTACCATGTTGTTTCATCGCTCACACTACAAGATCACGTGGCGATAATACAGATCAACAGGTTTGAAAATATTACAGCGTCTTTGACTGCTCGAGACAGACGCAGATCACGTCGCAGACATGCACATATAAGAAGAGCATCAGCGACCTCAATGAGCACCGATTTGGCCATGATCTGGGGGATTTGTCGCAGGTCTTGGAAATCTGTTTTCGACAGCAAAATCCAACCAAAAGTCATGTAATGTGAGCCTGCTTTAGGATTAAAAAGCTTTGGAAACAATTATATATTTTAAGGATAATTCCGGTATTTAGCACTTTGAGTCTATTTTCTAGTTTGTTTTGGATGAACTAGAGTGGTGGACACAAAAATTTGACGATGGGCCCTGTCTCGACTTTTTGACTCTTTTATGTTCACTCTTGTTTGACTCTTTCAATCACCTTTGACCGCTTCAAAGTGGCTGTCTACCGGCATGCACAAACATGTCCTTAAAACAAACCTTAACGTTCGTTTTCAAAACTGTGCAACTCACAACTCACTCGTTAGCACACTCCCGACCACTTGATGGCGACAACCACTTTGCCGTACAAGGACGCTGTATGGAGCACAGTTGCTCTGCTCACGCTAGCCTTCTGAGAGACGGAGAACTGAGCGAAAAGACTACAACCAAATGTAAACAGCCCACTTTTCCGTTTCCGGTAGCGCAGTAATATCAACGAGCAATGAGTCCTCAAACAGAAATCAATGCGATTTTACAAAATGGCAAATAAAACACGACAGAAACTGTATTTCGCTACGCTACTTGTTTGGGAACATTAACGAACACCACTAACCACTCGGTGAGTTGCACAGTTTTGAAAACGAACGTTAAGGGCACAATATGTAATAATTTTGTAATAAATTATCCAAAAATCACTTGCACAGTGTGATATATTTCCTGCAGTTGTGTACTTACAATATCCCAAAATTCTCCAAAGATTTTTTATTTCAGAGAAATTCCAATTTTAAATAAGTGGCCGTCCTGGAAAAAAATGTCGCCTATCAATGACGCAATATCCGCGCTATCCTCAGTTTCCGCTCAAACTGCCATAGCCATGGCGTAACCATGGCGACCGACCTGGACAACTAGGTGCGTACGTTACGTGCATAACGTTTAGCGGCATGCAGTTCTTGTTTCGTTCAAACACAGACCATGGCAATCTGACTTTGGGACAAACAAGGAGAACTCAAGCAGACTTTGGGACAAACAAGGAGAACTAAAATAAGGATCAATATCAGCGTGGCTTTTTGAGATGCCGAGAGCTCCACATCCGCGACTAACTTGGACTTGACAGAGCTTCACGAGTCACTGGACTTGACAGCTTTATTAGACAGGTGAGCAAATGTAGGCTAAAACAAATCAATGATATATAACGTTAGCTCAACATGATGAAATGTTTGAAATGGAATATGGTCAGTATGTTATTCTAATGTTGATCTAGCTTAACGTTAACGTAAATACTAGTTTCGGATATCAAACGAACTAACACGTAGAATAACATAATATCTTTCAACACACATTTAAATGCTGTTTGGTTTGATAGTGTAACGTTAGACCAAGTGAAGCAGCGCTGCGTTACCTCACAAGTTTAATTCGTCTAATAAACTGTCCTGTGTGAGTAATCCAGCACTTGCGGGTAGTTCGGTAGAATTAAATGTCCTTATTCCTTCATTTGCACGGGACTCGCGTGTGATATCTGTCTCGTTAGCAATCGCGACCCGCTTCATACCTGTCACGTAAACCACACGGGAAGCAGAGAATCCAATTGCAGACGTTTAATTAAGGGGCAATCCAAAAACACTTAGTAATGCAGGCAGGGGTCAAAATCCAAAAACACAAGAACAAAACTAGGAACAAGAACAAGGACGCAGATATTGAAGTGGTGTGACATTAAACAAGGACTCCGTAACAGACACTAACAAAGACAGGGAATATATACACATCTCTAACAAGACTAACACAGAACAGCTGGGAAAAATGAAGTCAAATGTGAAGGGCACCGTGAGAACGAGGACCTCTAGTGATAGACAAGGGAACACAACCAGACACTGTGACAATACCACTGTAATGTTAAAAAACGTGAATGTTTGCACTCATCCATAAACATTTTTAGACCCATCAGCTTGACAGCAAGTCCCATCATTCAGCGCTCGTTACTGCGTCATAAACATACGCCTTTGTTATTGTTGGAAACTGCGCCCTCTAGTGGCGCAAAATCTTACATATTGTGCCTTTAAGGGTTTTAAGTACATTTAAGTACGTTTGTGCATGCTGGTAGACAGCCACTCTGAAGCGGTCAAAGGCGATTCTAAAAGAGTCAAAAAGTCGAGACAGGACCCATCGTCAAAATTTCTGTGTCCACCACTCTAGTTCATCTAAAACAAACTAGAAAATAGACTCAAAGTGCTAAATACCGGAATTATCCTTTAAGTGATGTGATCTGGGAAAAATTGGCCTAAATGTCTTGGACAACTTCTTCTTTTATATAGGCTTTATCCTGATGTTTTCACCTAACCCAGGCTTGTACCTTCAGCCTCTGAGTTTAAATATTGCTGGTAAATAAGCAAATATATGACTGAAACTCTGTAATTGAAAATATTGGATATAAAACAAAGTGTTTTTCAGGTAATTATATATAAAGGAAAATAAAAAAAAATGACCACAAAATTGGTTTAATAAACCGGATTCCACTTTTTACCGTTACATTAGTTTTATTTTCCAAAGCATATACACTCAAAACTCAGACTCATTTTAACAGCCTCTCGAAACCAGCTGACTAAACCATTCCATGAGCTGGGGACACCCGGATGACCCTTAGTCTCCACCTGAGGGAACAACACGCTCTTTGAGTCCAGAGAGCGGACAGACGGATTGTTGACACATTCAGAATGGCCTGACTCACCGTTTCCTGAGAAAGCTCCACTCCCAGGTACCCACAGTGACCTGCCTGCATAGCAGCCTCTTTGTGACCTGTTTACATGCTTGTTCCCCAAATATACTGTATTTTTATACTGTATTTAAAAATGCATAACACTGATTTCCTGGATTTTTTTTCAGCGCCATTCAGAAAAGGTCACGTTTTTGTGGTCAGGTGGTGCTGAGAAGAAACAAATGCTTCAATAACACGTGAATAGACCTAAATAAGGATTATCCTATGCTCTCTTCAAAATAATTTATGACATAACTCTAGGGCACATTCCAGGAGAGGTCACCCATCTCGTTGGGAAGCACCAGTGAGGAAGAGGACACAAACACCATAAGGGATCATCCAGTTTCACCCATGCTAATCCAAGTTTGGCATGAGTTTTTACGACTGGCGGAGCACTTGTGAGAGTGATATGTCTGGGTGGTGGTGTATTTAGACATACAGGTGTATGGTTTTAAACATTAGATCAGAACTCAGTCAGAACCTATATTATGTGACTAACATTGTTATCCATACGCAGAGACCTGCTGAGGAAACCCTGAAAGAGAGGCGCTCACTACCCTACGTCTGTGGGTGATGAGCTAATGTTTGTGCCAAAGAGAAAGATTCCTCCACAAATCTGAAGATTTTCTGAAATGGACATCTGATGATTGTTAAAGAGGTCTATTGAAGGCACATTTCTAAAAGAAAGGGAAAAAAAACTGGAGAAAGATGCTTCATGACATCACCTGTCTCTTAACGTAATCTTAATCTCTATCCCTTTCAGACAGCATTGAGTCATGGACAGCAAGGTACTCTCACAGTGACTTGCACAGTGACAGTATGAGTCACTTTTAACAGTAAATACAGAAAAAGGAAGTTTTGTCTAAAAATATACATGTGAACATTCCACTTCACTGAACAATCTTAGCTCCTACAAAACTGTTGGATATTTACTGCCAGCTCAGCGTCTCCACTAGGAATCACAGAAGTGCTCTGGAAATTAACCTTTAGGAACAAGAAGATAGAATCTAGCATGAGTAGACCTTTAGTCACACACATAAAAAACATCAGTCCACATCTTCCAGTTTTTAGACATAAGAAAGGAAAATAAATTTTAAGATTTTCTATAGATACTGCAACTACCGGTAGTTTATGATGAGTATAAAAGTATACAAACATGAAACAAATCAAATCCACTAGAGCCCATTATTTTGCAATTTAGACTGGGACCTCTAGTGGTGCAGAATTTGCTCACTTCACCTTTAACTTCTGAAGGACCTCATGTCCATTCTGAATTTAGATATCCACAGGAATGTTTTTACCGAGTCAGTTTTGCTTGCTGCGCAAATAATAAATAAACCCCAATGCCAGCAGCTATACATTTAAATAGATTCCTTATCACTGGCAGTGGCTTCCTTTCATAAAATTATTTTATTTCTAAAATAATCTTGAGCTAATATTTACAGATTCTAAAGAAGGCACTTGTGGTGAATGAGAGCACAAGATGAGCCTTAGCTCAGGATTAAGCCTCCAGATACCACACGGCTCCGAAACGGATGAAACTGGCCACTGACGCAAATCCTGAGAGACAGTGTGCAATCCAAGACATCGCCACATATTTCCCTCCTCCATTTTTTCTGTCTCTTTTAACAGGACTTCTCAGAAGTGAATGCAATGTGTCATTATGTTACAATACAACTTCATCATGCATCTTTGTATGTGTACAGATACAGTGCCCCAAAAAGTGGACACTAAAGTCACAATTAAGAATGTTTAAATGCCTTTGCATTATTATACAAAAATATCAAAACAAGGGGCTTTTTTTGCCTCTTTTTTTCAGTAGAAAATTTTCACAAAATGAAGTTTCAAACAATGAAGCAATGGAAAAATGCATATGCAGATGTTCAAAATGAAGATAAAAAAAAATATTGGACGCTTTGGTTGTCAAAGTTTGTGTAACATGTTCATGTGAACTTACGGGGGACTGACAAAATTATCCACACATACACACACACACACACAAAAAAAAAGCTCTAGCTTAATTTGCTTGCACAAGCCATTTGGTTTGATAATGTGTCTCTCATGCAGTAAAATTGTCTCGCATGATACATTTTTAAGTGTGGCTTGCCAGTAAGTGTCTAAACGTGTCTAAATAGTTTTTGGGGCCACTTTGTGCTGTAATTTACATGTAATGTACACGTCTTTAAGAGGAGTGATGATTACCAAACATAGGAGGCTGACATTGCCATTGATTGATCATCTTGCTATAAAGGTAATACATTCACCACTCCATTATTCAGCATACTCAGAGGCACCAGGAAGGTTATTGGTAATAAATAGTTGTTGTCACTGTGTGAGGTCTTGGGGAAATGATACCTCTGTGTGTGTCCTCTCACATTTACATGCACTCATATTCACATTCCAGGTTTCATACAGACTGTGCAGAGGCCCTGGAGCCAGGATGTCTTGACCAGAGTCTCATGTCCACTGTCCAGTGTCCACTGTTCCTGTCTAGGATAGGCCAAAGCCAACCGCAGGGAGAGAGAGAAAAAATGTCTATCAGCAGAATGAAAGGAGATGCAATGAAAGTGGGAGGATTTACACAACATTACCATAGAATCACAGCAGAAATTACACACTTCATCCTCAAGTGTGTAATTTCTTTGCCACACCAAACAGAATTGTAAAAACAATGACAGTTTTGAAACAGTTTTCCGTGTCTGCCCCTCAAATTGCCTGAAAATACCTGTGCCTTTGTATTATTTGATGTTCAGTGATGTTTAAAAGGGTACAAAATAGAGTCACTTGCTTGTTTGCGTTTTACCTCTTGGTAACCTTTATATACTCAAGGTTCCCATGATCTGTCAGCAGCAGGAAGGGCTTTGAGCTTCGTCCAGCCAGTGTTTTTGAATGCACTTTTCACGGTGAGCATAATTCACCACCTCACAATTATGGTCTGTAGGAACTAAGGACGTTTCTTAAAATGCAACAAGCATAATTTGACCAGGTCACCAGGTCAGAAAGTACACCTCAGTCTCTGAAGCACCAATTTCCACAACGGCCATACAGTACTTGAAAATTCTGAATTCAAATACCTGTTCAAACCTCAATAATCAGTATATGGGCTGTACGCCGACAGTGATGTGGACAGTCTAAGTTCGGCCTAATAAGGGGATGTGCCAGATAGTGAATTAGTGGTGGCACATTTCCATGAGCAAATTGGACATAACTTAGAGGCTTTTTGTCTTCAGAATGCTTCTTTTAATGCCATCTAGATATTGCTTTAACCTCCGGGCTGCCACCGTGATTGCATGGCAAGTAATTCTTGTACAATTTTCTATATACAATGGACTCCACTAACAAATCTTACCCAGTTTCCAACAAATTATAGGATAATTGGTAGTTGTCCATAGGTAACGTGATGCTACAGGAGTGGTTGGGATAGAGTAAGAAGTAAAATGTATTAAATGTAGAACAATCAGACTTATTGTCCTACACTGTGCTTGCAGGGGTGGGAACATTCATTGTTTAACTTGCCTTATTATCTAAATTATAAGTTTCAAATATTGTTCCAACCTGTCAATAACAATAATTCATATATAATTAATAATAAACATAACTTGTATTTAAGATCAGAATAAAGTAATTATTTTAATTGTAAACATTCCTATATTCATTATTTTTTTTAATATTTTTTTTTACATAAGCATTTTAATCACAATCTTAGCAGCCACCTGTAGTTCCATCATACACCCCTAGAGGCTCATAAACCTCAGTTGGGCAAACCCTGACTTAGAAATTGGTTATCTATAATGAGCAGCATTGTTATATTTGTATAGCTAGAATGACTCCGGAAATATTTTCATCCGTCTTCTTACATTTGCTCACTAAACGCACTACTTTTCCATATAAAGTTTCTGTATTTCACACATGATTGCCCATGATCCTACGTCCTGTTATTGTACAACTCCAGACATGCAAGATGTCATGTAGGAATGCACTTTACAAAAAAAAGAGAGGTGGAAAAGACTACAGTCGGGATGTACTTCCTATTGGGACAACGGGAGAATGTGCGTGTGACCAGAGAATGCCACAGTTTAAGCAACTGACAGAAGTGAATTGCATCGTCAAAACTTACAAGCAGTTCAGTATAGAAACACTGAACAGACTTGCAGGTTCAAGCACCTGAACATAACAATCTAAATCACCCAGCTGCCAAAACGAGAGAGTGCCACGGAACAATAACAAAACCGCAGTAGCTAAAGAGCTAAATCAGGACACACACCACTAGACAAACAAATACACCACCAGCCCTAAAAATTTGGTTAATCATGTTGTAATTGAAACCACAAAATAGCGACTTCAGCCCAACTGTATATATTTTGGTCAAACACCCATGATGTTGTAGAAAGTGAACATGGGTTGCACTAGACAGACTGCTGCATGACTCACGGTTACAAATACAAAACAAACATTAAGGCACAAGAATAAAACAAGTCAAAGCTTTGCTCCACCCCCTCAACGTCTCCATAGATTGTTGGTGTTACTCACAGTGAATCAGATATCCAGGTGCTCTTTAGATGGCCAGACATGCCACTTGGGGGTCAGGAGTGTGACAAAGTGCCGAACTTTGTTATAGAGGCAGTGCCAGGACTGCTCCATCTGTCTGGCATGTGTCAAAAATGACAAGAACCAGTGGAGTCCCTGCAGAAAGACTCGCCTCAAAGCCAGAGTCAACAACTGGCCTGGAAGAACATGAAAGCTCCTACTTGAGCACTTTTGCAACAGACTGTAAATGTCATAAATACAGCCCTCTGAGATCTCAGTGCACAAACTCATCTCTTAGAGTGCTGATTGCACAGAAGTTTCTGTTAAACACCATTTATCATGCCCAAGAAACACTGTGTTTGTTTACATGCACAACAAACCCCATTTACGATATTAAAGGATTTTTCTCCTTTTTTGACATCAAAATGTAAACAGACGTGAGCACAAAATGAGTCGCCAGACGAGTGTTAAAGGTGTTTAAATGCAGTTGTGAAAACAGAGTCTTAGGCAAAAATCTAGATATGGCAATCAGGTTTTTCTTAAACTCAGTTTTTCTATTGGGAAAGGAGTGTTTAAAGTATTTACATGATCGTACGCATTGTCTGATTATTAAGAATAATCATTTTAAGTTTGTGCATGTAAACACACTCAGTTTAATGGTGTAATCCATTCAATTGGCAACATAACAAACATTTTTCATAGCCAACAGTTTTCATTCACAAGCAGTGAGCGCATTTCTGTGTATATCGAGGGGAAAATAATTACATTTCTACATAAACATTCAATTAAAATTAAAATTTAAGACATACTAATGAACAATTTAAACAGAAATTGGGAATTTGAGGCCCAATGTAAATGGTGTGTCCTTCAGAAATCAAATTAACAGAATCTGAAATTTCTGGTGTCCTCAGTATGTGTGAATATGATAAAAATGTACTCTGTATTTTTTTTCGATCTGTTTATTTGTTACAAAGCTTCATACCTAAGGTAAGTGTTTATAGGTTATTTGAATGACCTTTGTCTATGTTTGTATGTTAGCATTAACTATTGTGTTACGGCGAGTAAAGGAGGAAATTATGAACTAACATCTTATGATTAATGATGCCATCATCAGTCATGTGTGATGGCCAACCTGTTGAAACTGAGTAGCATAGGGTCATCTCGTCCCATCATACAACCATTACACCACAATAACTAAATACATAAAAACATACTTCCTGCTAGATTCTACATTAGCATCATAAATATATTTTAACAAAAATAAAGCATCTTTCCAAAACTATCTCTTGCACATGTCTTCTCATGACACATATTTCCAGGACAAAAACCTAGTTTTGAGATATGCTGTAAATTATAAGCAAGATTGAAATGATATATTGAGAAAATGATACTGCTAATACTTGCAGATCAAAGAAGATGAGCTCCTCTTACATTGGACTGAGAAACGGAGAGGGTGAGAAGGAGAGATCGCATACATAAATACTTTATTCTGGCATAATGACTGCAAACACTGCCTTCTGTAAGTCTTTGTTGATGGACAGGCACTCTTGAACTCTTCGGAAGGACAAAACTTTCTAGAGGCACATTGGAAATAGCAGTTCAAATGTTCTGGACCCAAGAGGACTAAGGTAGAGAATAACAGAAAATAGCGTCTTCCACTTTAGCAAGGTTATATGACAGTACATCCCTTATGTTCTTCCTCTTTTTGAATGACTGGAGTCCACCGAGTTAGTTCATCCTTCGAGGACTCCTGCTTGAGTGCATCCAAACCCAAGCATGTGAAGTTCATGGTCTCTACAAACTTAGTGTTCTCCAAAAGACTTTCTTCTCATCTTTGACCTTTACGAGAGTTGTGTACATAAACAACAGAGAGACGAAACAAACATCGTCCTTTTCCGTTTCAATTCCGCCCAGTGTTTGACCACTTAATAATTAACTGAATACCAATCTTGTTTGTCTTCAGTGTTTGACAGAGTACATAGAAAGCACCTTTGGTGTTGTGTTTGTGTACAATGTTCCTCTGGAAACAGTATCTTTTTTTGAACAGCAATGGGATCAGTAGGGTCAGAATTCAGAGGTTGAAGTCCCAGTGCTGCTGGAGCTTTACATAGCCACTGTTGTCTTTCAATCGCTCGTATGATGTGGTTTCACCTCATGTCCACTGGAGAGAGAGAAAGAAAACAAAACAGCTGTCAACAAGCAATTACTTTTTTGTTGAAACTGGTGCAGATTTAAAGTTATTTGACTGTGATTTTTTCCTTAGTAAAACATGCGGTTTGTGTGACACATCCACCACACAGTGATTTTAATGTGGGTTAATAGGCAGTCTGTGCACATTTAAGAAAGAAAGACCAATGTGAAAGACACAATCTTTGTGATCAAGTTCACCAAACCATCAATTCACACATTTTCATACACAAACATTCAAAATTAAGGAAAACACGCAAACTCTTTTCCAAAAACCCAGTGAGCTGCCTAGCAGTTTTAGCCATTTTAGACACACTGCTGAAATAAGGCTGTTTCAAAAGGTATGACAATGGTTTTAAAAACCATATAACGCTTTCTTTGATCCTTCACAAAGAAAGCAATCCCAAACAAAGCAAAGTACTTTTATTTAATTCACTACTAATGTGTCTTTAAAAATGGGCTATGCTAACAATATGATAATCTATTGGATTATATTGGAGTCGAGTTTCTGCATAGTTGCTGTCTATGAAAAGCTTTCCAAAAGAAGTCCATTTCAGTTACGATGTCACCTTAAAAGTAGCTGCCTAAGTAGGCAAAAGACAGCAAGGCAGCTCACTTGGTTTTAGCTAAATTATATAGATGGTGAACACAATTTGATTTCATGAAATAAGTTGCATCAAACAGACAAACCCGTGACACATGCAGCAAAGCGAAAACAGCACAGTGCAAACATCTCTCTAGTTCAGTGTTGCGTGACTCTGATTGGACGTCTCTCTCTTTCTCCTGATTGGATCATGCCAATGATTGGTTGAGAAATGGCAGCGGTTCTGCCTACAGCTGTCCTACCTGCAGGATATTTTGGTCCGCGGAGTGTAAGGAAATGTTTGCCTTTTATTGAATATCCTTGTTGATTTGTGCTGCCACTGCATGCTTTCTGTGTTTCCGTTTTTTACCGTTTTTAACTGTGAGTGGGCCTGGAAACACAAGTTTGGGGAAGAGTGCAAGCAGATGATGGACAGAGTTTGGTTGAGTAGAAAAAAAAAGAATGCAAGTAAGAAATAAAAGAAAGAAAGAAAGAAAGAAAGAAAGAATTTATGGCCTCGGGGAGGTGTAAAACAGACTGTAATTGCACTTCATAAATATTTGAGCCTTATGAGCTTCCAACCCTTTTATCTCGGCACACGAAAGCAGAAACCCGTTGAACCTGAAGGAGAAACCTCAGACACACGTCTACGTGCTTCAGCATTCGCACACACCTGTTGCCTTTCTTATCCATTCAATTGCATCATTGGCCAGCACAGTAAAACACAAGCTCACGCAAACTAACCAACAGGTGTGTTTGTCTGTGGTGACAGCACAATGCGACAGGCCACTGAGTGCACACGTCATCGCCAAATAGTAATTCAAAGATCAGGCTAAACATTCTGTGTATGTATGAATGACATGTATACCTGAGTCTGCTTCCACGTGCTCCATCACATGATGCTGTGATGTGCACACGCATTCCAGGTGGTCCTCTAACCGGACAAGCACCTCCTTCAATTTCGCTTTCTTACGCGATGAAAACTCTACCTTCGCCACCTGGAAGAAGAGAGAAAAAACAGGTTATCATGTCAGCTCTGTATGTCGATTTTTTTACTTCGAAAAAAATATAAATACTTTTGCCATGCATTATTATCAATGCTTTCAGATTTGATGTTTTAGCAGCACAGATTCTTAACTGACAGGGTACTACATGACCAGTTAGCTCAGCTAACACTGCCAAATGACGGAAACAGTGGAAAAAATATGTAGAACAATTCCTGGGCAATGAGCCCAAAACAGTTCCATGTTTCATAGTTAATGCCCCACTGCAGCACACTAAACTCAAAATAACCACACAGCCTTAAACAGGGGTCGACTCGTGTCTTTTGTTGTGCTAATTTTAACGCTTAGGCCTATAATTCTTATCATTGTTCTGCTAATGCTTGGCTGTCTATATTCATGGTGGGTGGGTATATGTTTAGACCGGGGGTATCCAATCCTGCTCCTGGAAGGCCACTGTCCTGCAAAGTTTAGCTCCAACCCCAATTCAACACACCTGAACCAGCTAATCAAGGTCTTACAAGGTATACTAGAAACTTCAAGGCAGGTGTGTTGAGGCAAGTTGGAGCTAAACTCAGCAGGACAGTGACCCTCAAGGAACGAGTTTGAACACCAGGTTTAGACCTATTCTGCTAGTTTTTTAATCAATGCTGGTTTAAGGTGGGTTTTCCATTTTACAAAACGTGGCACTCAAGTTAAAAGAAGTTCAGTTCAGTTTCATTGCGTTTTTTTCCATTACGCTGCCCACGCCTCTTAAAAAAAAAAAAAACGCAAAATCATGTTCTGTGTGAATCACCTCTAAGCTAATCTTTTTTAGTAAGGAATTCCACTTAATTTGGTAGAAGTTTGGTTATGGGTTGCTAAAGAGGCTCTGTAGTGCGGTGAGGAAAGGTACTCCTCTCCTCTCTTGCTCCATCAGGAACGATGAAGGAAGTGGCCGAACTACCAAAGTAACGCACATTAGTTCTGTTTATATAAACCCCAAACCAGGGTTCCTCAAATCCAACCCCAGAGGGCCACTACCCTACAGAGTTGATCCCAAAACCTGATTAAACTCACCTACATGTAGTATCTCTGAAGACCTTGATTAGCTTGCTTAGTGTCTTTGATTAGGGTTAGATCAAAACTCTGCAGGGCAGTGGCACTCCAGGGCTGGATTTGAGGAACCCTGCCCTAAACGTTGCAATCTGGCTGACATATTCGTTTACATGCACATTACATATATTCTGAACCAGGCTTCAGCTCATGCACACTTCCCAGTTGGCGCATTCAGAACTGGAGAAAGCCACCACGATAATCTCATCAGAGCTACAGTACTGTGAGCTTATATGCTGACATATCTAAAAAGAAAGCTGACATATATGTAAGAAGAGCGTTTTAGCAAAGAGCTTCTTCAATGACCAGTTTGTAAGAAGTGAGACAAATGAATGTACATTTGGTAAAAATAAAAGGTAATATGTCCACATACACATTAAGTGTGCAGAAAAGGACAGAGCATTTGCAACAGGTTGGCCAAGCATTCAAGTATGCATTTGTGTGCGTATTTTTCTGGCTTCAAACTCAATCACTAAATGCATGACGCTCCAAGTGCAAATAAAACTCAGTCTACCATGCAAGTGCAATTGGTTTAACATCATGGAACAAATGATGCAACACTTGGAAACTCCTACAAACCTATAGAGAAACATACAGAGCGTAAAATGAAGGTGGGGAGCGAGAGACAGTGACACAGGCCAGTTTCGGTTGCTCTGTCCACCGGGTTACTGGTTTATGCCTTTTTCCCTCTGTCTGCTGCCCACCTCTCCCTCCTCTTGGACATTCTTGCGCTTGGTTATATTTACAGAGCCAAGTCTAAAACAGCCCGTGGCGTGCAAGAATGTTCTGCGACGGAGGATGATGGGTGAGACAGACACTGAGGGGCTTGAGAACCAGTTGGGGGGTTGGGTAAGGGGTTCAGGAAAGGGTCATAACAAGAAAAAAAAAGAGTCCCCACATCATCCTTTGCTGCCCCCGCCCCAATATTTCCATTCAAATTCAATTTATCATTGCCTTTGCATCTCGGTTTGAAGTCCACAGTGACTATGCCTGAACTTCACACATGCGCTTGCCCACATACTCAAATGTGCTTTATAAAAAGCCCCAAGTTTCTCAGGAGGCCCTTCCAAGCTCTATTTATAAACCACTGTGCTTTACGCCGCAATGAAAGCACTGCGAAATCCCAGCGCAGCGCACTAATGGTGTGACATCTGATCCGGCCCCGGCTCCAGCAACCCCAACCCCCTCTGACTCGCTCCTGAGCTCTGTGAGGACTATTGTCCAGGGTCCGGATAATTGGCATTGGGATTTCCCCACAAGAAAGGTCCAAAAAGAAAGGGTGAGAAAGAACGGGCATCAGGAGAGGTGCATCATGGGTAATTAGCATGAGAACAAAGAGAAATGGACAACGTAGCCAGGGGACAGGCAGTTTTGCTGCACATCTGTCAGTGGGTAAATCTGACGACAAAACGCTGCGGATAAAGCGAAAACGAGAGCCACGGAAAGAGCGGGGGTCCGATGGCATGCAGTCGACTGGTGGGGCGACCCGAAAAGAAAGAGGGGTGTGGGGAGCAATCGTTCTTATTGAGTGAGTGACAAAGAGAGGCCTGAACAGGAACAAGGGATGCTGGGAGGGGGGGATGCTGGGAGGGGGGGATAAGGGAAACTTTTATCTCATGACCTGCATGTCTAGAGTTACAGAAAGAATGGGTGAAATCTCTGCTGTAAAACACACACTGGCACTCAGACAATCACGAAGATAAGGAGAAAAGGTGATCTAATCTGTGCACTTCCTGTCATAGCCCTTTAAAACCGTCCCGAAACACCAGCAGAAAGGCAGAGAGTGAAAAGATGGAAAGAACACTATAGATGTGATGGCAATTACAGCCCACATGCAAACAAAAACGAGAGAGAGAGAGAGAGAGAGAGAGAGATAGATAGAGAGAGAGAGAGAGAGAGAGAGAGAGAGAGAGAGAGAGAGAGAGAGAAAGAGAGAGAGAGAGAGAGAGAGAGAGAGAGAGAGAGAGATAATATACATATATATAGTTATATCCTATATTTTAATTTCATGACCATGTAAAGTTGATAAACAACATTCACATGATATGCACATGGATATGCCAGAATGGCCTGTTTATATAGAGAAAATATGTATGCATGGAGAAAAATTGCATTGATTTTTACATTTCAATAATCTTTTTCAAACCCTCTACAATGTCCATAGACTTTCATTGTACTGTAAGTGCATTACTGTAAACATGATTTTGCATCTTAAATTTTTACAATGCAAAGAAATGGACTTTAAAAATAAAGACTGCATGTTTTTGTCAATTTATGTCGATTATATATTATTACATAACTTCACAGACAGATGTATGAAACACTGTTAACATGAGCTTACTGTAAATGCATCTATGAAAACAGAGCAATGTTGTTCAGTCTTTGTAAGATACATCAACATTTCCACTCTGATACAACAGGGTCTTTTGGAATGTTCTGCTTCTTTCATTTTCTATTTTAATGCCACGTTCATTCGAATTACCACTATTTGTGTTTCCTCTGCATTTGCGTCAGAGATGGGGCCCGTATCCTCACTAACCTGGGCCATTTGTGGCTCTTTAATACCCAAAATCAACACTCGGAACACATCCTATGCTTCCACTGCCAGAATAAACCATGTATGATTTCCCTTCATACCAACCTCTGAAGGAGGGATCCAAATGCGGCTCATCCAAACACATAAACACTCACCTTTTGAACCACATCACATGCTGTATTCTTGCACTCACTTGGAAACATTCCAGATCAGGAATATCCTCACTTAGTCTCTTGATTAGGAAAGAACAGCGGTGTGCCGGATTTAGTAACTTTAGCGGTCTGATTAACCAGCGATGAAAATAAAATAAACAGCACCCATGCGCTCTCATATGCCTATCAAGATATTCGTACTTCAAGGAAACTACCGCTGCCTTTTTCATTGTTGATGGATGAGGATACGTTTTCCAATTTGCTCAGTTTGAGTTCAGGTATGCTGATTTAGAGATGGATTGATACGAAACCTCAAAACCTCCCAGAAAACCACATAAAGACACACCAACAACAGACTAAAAGGACAATGAAATAACAAAACTTCTGTCATCTTTAACTCACACTCATGTCATTCAAAAGTTGTTTTCCTAACCTAAAATCACCATAAACAGTCATAATTTTGTTTTTAACAACCATTTTTATCACCCACTGCGTTTGCTACTGTATGCTAAAATATATAATTCAGCAACAAAACAATTGGAAAAATGTAGTCATTCGTTGCTTGCTCAACATGACCATTGAGCAGAGGTTGACTTCATGCAAATGAGCAGCGATGTGATGTGGCGACTCGGAGTGGAGACAGTGAGTGTGTTTACAGTGCATGAACAATGAAGTTTGATTTCAGTGGGACTAAAACAATATTTTGTTGTTTAAAAAATATCCTTCTAGGGCCACTGAAATTGTGTCAATACTTTTTTAAGTTATAGTACATACGATAGTATACATACTAGTCTACATCAAATATCAATCCTGTTTTTCATGATATGTCCCTTTCGGCTTTCTGCTATGTTAACCGATGTTTAAAAGTGGCCTTTCTCTCACACTGCAGGTCTGATCAGTATGGAAGCTTGTTTCCACCAAAGAACAAAACATTTTCAAAGATAATTGCGACTTTTTATATCAGAATTGCGACATATAAACTTGCAATTGCAAGAAATAAACATGCAATTCAGACTTTTTTTCTCGTCGCAATTCTGACTTTATATCTCCCAATTGCGTATTATACATTCAAAATTGCGAGAAATAAAGATTCAATTCTGAGAAGAAAAAAAAATCAGAATTGTGAGTTTATTTCTCGTAATTGCAAGTTTATATCTCACAATCCTGCCTTTATAACACGTAATTCTGACTTTATAACTTTTTGTTTATCAAGAATTGTGTGATAAAAAGTCACAATTACCTTTTTTATTTTGTGGCAGAAACAAGCTTCCATAGATCTGAGTCTCCTCACTATAAAATGGGGTTTATTCTGTCCGGGCTCCAGCTCCCCTCCCCCAGTACTCCACTGCAGCACCTGTTGTAGTAATGTGTGATGATGTTTGTATGCGAGTGTGTGTGTGTGTGTGTGTGTGTGTTTGGCAAGCCTAATAGACACAAACTGCAACACAGCAGTTCTGGGAAAACCATTAGTAGTGTAACACCAGGACTATAGTAGCAAGAGAGAGTGGAGGGGAAATGAGGTGAAAGAGACTGTACAGGACACAAATATGAACTGAACAGGAGGAAACGTATTGCTTAATATTTCATCCTGATTTTAGTTAAAAGGTCCAAATGTCTTTTTGATAGAAGCATGTGCTCCATGTATAACCTGACAATTTTAGCCTGATTTGAACTATTTTATTGCTGTTTTGACATCTGTTACTGAAACAAAATCCTTGCCAACAGGTTTGGAGATTTCAGTTCCAACTCAAGCATATAGGAGCTGTACTAGCATGACAAGAATGGCTGATGAGTGAACCGACTTGCCTTAAAGCAACTTTAGGTGAAAGACTTGAATAGAATCCATCAGAAGAATATGCTGTGTTGGTAAGAAGAAGAAAGAGCAGATATCAACTCCTGTTACACTTTACGTAACAGCTCAATCACTACTGTGAAAGAGAGAGGGAGACGGGCTAAATGCCAGAGAAAACATGAAGAAAGATAAAACGATTGTAAAAGAGAAGAACATGCAGCAAGAAAAAAAGTAGCAAAAGACAGACAACAGACAGACAGACAGACAGACAGACAGACAGACAGACAGATAGACATACAGACAGACAGATAGACTAGGTAAAGTTTAACTCCAGTAAGTGTTGATAGACTCATTATCTGGTGTTATGTTCCACACCCAGCAGTGTTTCCTTTGAAACAAGCTTATCACTGCAATGAACCAAAGTACAGCAGAAATGTGGCAAAGCACACACACACGCACACACACACGCACACACAGAGAGAGAGAGGCCTATTTACAGTCTGTCTTTTTTATATCACGGCTCTGAACAGCAGTAGCTTGTGCAGACCTGCTCCTTTTTTAGGATGAGAAGGAAAAAGTAAGAGAAGGGTAAATATATCTCTTAAGGGCTTTTGCTCAAATAAATACAGCCATAGCTGGAAAGAAACACACATAATATATTTTCGACCCATCCCTGTGCTAGGTGCTGGAAAAAAAACTTACAAGACTTACTATTCATTTTATGTGGAAAAAAAATGGATATTGCTATACAATCAACTGAACCTCCATTAAGAAGATTGTAAATTATGAATAAATGTTTCAAAACATTTTCACCACCATTTAAAAGCACTTTGGTAAGAATTTTGTAATGTTTATTTAGATTACCTTGAGCATAAGAGGCTTTAAAAAAACATTACAAAATTCTTTGATGCAATTACTTGATGAAAAATACAGTAAAAACAGTAAAATTGTGACATATTATTATAATTTAAAATAACTATTTCCTATTTTTATGTTTTGAAATGTCATTTATTCCTGCAATGGCAAAAAGCTGAATTTTCTTCAAAAAGCTGAATTTTCAGCATCATTACCCCAGTCTTCAGTGTCACGTGATCCTTCAGAAATCTTTCTAATATGATGATTTGATGTTCAAGAAACTCACTTGCAGATCTTCTCTGATGATGTATTTACTGACGCGAGGGCGGAGCAACCTGTCACTCACATGAGATCCACCAATAGCAAACCACAACCATCCAACCAACTCCACATGGACAAAATCAAGTCCAGCCCAACATGTTTCCTTGTGCGAGAAGCGGTTTCATTCATTTATATGTCACAATAGGGAAGCAAAGGCTATAGCAACTGTCATGCTGTTTCATGCGGACTTTAAATGGGACTAAAAAGGGGTGTGCTTGGAGTGGGTGCGGTCCTGATATTTAAACTGCTGTGGGTGTTATGTTGTACCACTTGTTTCACCAAATATACAGTTGTCTAATAATTAAACAACAAATAAAATATTTTATTGTACATCTGGAGTCTTGGTGCTTAAAGGAATAGTTCACTTCAAAATGAAAATTCTGTCATCATTTACTCACCCTGAAGTTGAAAAAAAAAAAGCAATGGAAGTCAATGGGATCCATCAACTGTCTGGTTACCGAGATTCATCAAAATATCTTCTTTTGTGTTCATCAGAAGAAAGAAACTCATTCAGGTTTGAAACAACTTAAGGGTGAGTAAATGATGACAGAATTGTCATTTTGAAATGTGAAACTAATCCTTTAAGATATAATGTCAACATCAACCCCATAGTACTTAAATGACTTCACAGGACTATAGATGCACTGCTTTTACCTTGACAGTACGATGCTGTTTTTTGGAGGGGTGACAGCGCATGTTGCCTGTGTTGCAGCAGCCTGTACAGCGTTTCACCTCCACGCACGGAGGCCATATTAGGAAGTTTGCAGCGGTGGGATCCACTTGACTGCGGGGGATCTCGTAGATCACTGTCCGTGTCTTGCACATGGCGGGTACCGCCTCCTCTACTGAACACAAGAAATGAGGATGCATGGAGAAATTAATATCCTACAATAAAGATATTACTTTATCAATTAGTTCAAGCATAATCACAGCAAACTAAAATAATAATAATAATAAAAAATTATAATAAAAAGAAGATGGTATTCAGTATCATGGCATTATCATTTTGTTCAGATATATAATATATATAACTGATAACTTGTATATAATATATAAAAGACTAACATTTGTATTCATTCTAAGTGGAGAAAATGGACAGTGCTATACAATCAACTGAACGTCCATTCAGAAGATTGTGAAATAGGAATAAAGGAACAAATTATTTAAAAAGGAATACATTTATAGAGTATACACCACTAAAGCTTCTCTGTAACTGATGCCATCCAGCTAAACAAAAAGGCCCCATAAAACTGCAAGAGTGGCAAATATTAAAGAGGGTTTTTAATATTTACCTAACCCAAAATAAGACCAGAGCACTGAGATCGGCGTTCGATCTAGAGGTTTAGACTCAGAGCAACTGTTGTAACAAAAATGGCCCACAGCTATTCTGAGGACTTAACAGTTTTTCTGTGCGTTTGACTGAGTGATTGGGAGGTACAGAGGGGCCGAAATATCCCAGCACACAAAGGCACACACACACACCGCTGCACTCCGCGATTGATGTGAAAGGGAAGGAAGAGTGGATGTCAGAGCTCTACGTGCCAGTGTGAACTCTGTTCAGTTCAGCGAGCTGTGACATGAACTCTGAATGTTTGGAATTTCCTGGCTAGGATACGTTTGTGTACCACCAATCAAAATACTCTCACGTACAATCAAATAAAGAGGTGCCTTCCAATCATGATTTCCTGAATAAAACTGACATCCTCTGCTTTCTATGCGCTCAATACAGGAATTGCACCAATCAAAAGCATTAAAACATCTTCATGACCCTAAACTTTTGAATGTTTTGCACGTGTAGTAATACACTTTCCCATGCAAACATTTGAGGTCACGATGCTAGGATGTTTGTTGCCAGATTATTGATCCCAGGCTGTCGGTTGAAAGGGTGTTCATAATAGTTTTTAGTTAATTGCTATACACAAATGCAAGGCCTGCTAAAGTTGTGCCATGCCAATAGTAAAACCATAAATCAACAAACTGTCTGCCAAGTAATGAACTTCATGAACTGTTTATGAAAGCCAAACAACTGTCGAATAGATCATATTCGATTACAGAGCAAGAACTAGGCCTGCTAATTCACTAAATACTTCTTGAACTGAAGGTTTGTCTTACCGACACTCCTCTTCCGTCTGTGGGACAGCTGCAGACTCTTGAGATCTGAGGAACCGGCCTTATATGAGTGATGGTTCTTCTGGTGGTGCTTCTGTTTGACCTCCTCGATCACCTCATTTCCAGGACCTCATCAAAACACAGGTTATCCATATTAACTTTCATGTTACTCAGCCAAAAAGACAAATCACTTTTCCCCCCTTTTAAAGCCAAGATCAATCCACAATGAGGCTATTGAAAGTCTCCAGTAGATGCCCTGCAGCCTTTCGAGGCGAAATGGCACTGCCGTGAGTGGCACCAAAGCATGAAATAATTTCCCTCTTCAGAAACTCATTTTTCCACAAACAATGGCTGCTTTATTCACGAGCTTAATTGGAAATTCATCACGATGGATTTCTGGAGGAACCATGTCATATTGGCCCTGAATGTGGTTGCCAAGTTTATTATAATGTCTTATGTACCACTGACAAGCCCAAAGAACAAATCTGAACTCCTGACAACCTCAGTGGTTTTGCCACTGGTACGAATGAGTAAGACAGACATTTTACGCTATTTAAAGAAGAGGCGGGACTCTGGGACTCCTGAACCTTGAAACGATTCATTATGCTTATGAAAGGTTCACATTAATAATAAGGTTTAAAATCATGCGTGACAAAACGATTAAGAGATTGGTACATAAAAAAATTTAAAAAAATGAGAGGATCATTATTTCAAAATCGTTTGAGCATCAAGCGTGTCCTCTGAAACATGACATCATTTCCTTTATTCCTATACATCTAAACTAGTTGCACTTTGAGGGGACCTTCAGGGACAGTAAGCATATTTATGATATATTTTATATGATATGTTTTGTCAAAAGAACCACTCAACAGAAAGTGGCCGTCTGATTGACATGTAAATCAAATAACGATAGTTCACTAGTTGCATTTTATGATAAAGTGTAATAAGCAGATGGAACAAATTATGGTGCTGTGGTATAAGGAATAATATATAAATATATAAAATGGATAAATCTAGACATAATATATATATGAGATATTAATTTATATATTAAGATTAAAAGTGAAATTTATATTTATATAAATTTAGCATATAATGCATAAATTATTTGTGAACAATTAAACAAATAAAAAAATGAAAGAAAAAATATACGTTTATACATAGTGTAAAATTATTGCGCATATAGATTAAAACTGCTATTTATATTTATATGATGCATAGATTATTTGTGAAAATTAAAACTTATTTTAACTTATATAAAAAAATTATATAAATAGTAAATGTTGCACATATAGATTAAAGTGTCATTGTATATGTATATATTTTTTTGCATATGCATATGCAACAATATATTATAATTATATATATAATATATTACAATAATATATATTTGTATACCACAAACGATTAAACAATTAACACTTAAAACAATTTGAACAACAATTATATACAATACTGTATGTATATATAAATATATATATATATATATATATATATATATATATATATATACACACACACACACACACACACACTATATTGTACACACACTATATTGTACACATACTGTAAATATACATATTATATATAATTAACAATATACACTACAGAAAACTATAATAACCCTGGTTGATCGTTATGTGACATTGTTGTATAGCTATATTAGCTTGGTTTAGTTTAGCCAAGCATGTAGTGCAGTTAAACATCACACTGACTAATGTGTGAGCGGCAGAAGAACTGCGCCCAGCTCTCAGCGACGAGGGTGGGACCGTCAGGAATGCTGAGAGAGCAAAGCACCCAAACACACTCTCTGAACTTAAAAGAGTGCATGACCACACACACACAGTCCTGAAGCAGGAAACACAAGTGACATGTCAACAAAAGCCCCACTCTGTTCTGTGTCTCTGTCCGTCTCATCTTTCCTACCAAATGGAAGGCCATTGTTTTTAAGTTGTTTTTCAGACTCAGTCAAAGAGTAAGCGCTGACCCGCAGAGAGAGTGAGTTCAGCATTTGATCCTGCACAACACACCTTATCTCATGTTCAGATCAAAACTCAGTGTTATGATGTCAAACTCAAGAACTTTGTTCTCTCAAACTCAAAAACACAAGACGGCCGAATGGAAGAAAGTACTACTGTCCAAGTACGCTCAAAGGAATAGTTCCCCCAAAAATGAACATTGTGTGAAATGTTGTGGAGGAAGTAAATGGAACAATGTTGCTTCATGTTGTTTCAAACCCGTATGTGAATGAGCAAATGAAATTAGAGATCCACGCTGGAGGGATTTTCAGTGAATATTGACTTAATCTTGAAATGTATTAATGCATTTTTACCTTTTGATATGGATTTCTTTGGTTTATTTGGATTTGTCAGTGGTGAATACAAAGATATACATTTTTATTAATGCAATTCAAATATTGCAAAAGTGTCATATACAATTTATTTAAAAGTGACTGACAGACAGACAGACAGATAGACAGATAGACAGATACTATCAGTAATTATTATTTATTAAATAATGTATTAATTATTTAATGATAGCAAATATGGAATTTTATCTTAAAATCTGTAATTTAATAATATATTTATCATTTATTTACTATATAATATATTTAATATATATATATATATATATATATATATATATATATATATATATATATATATATATATATATATATATATATATATATATATATATATATATATACCTGTCTTTTTTCAAACGTTTTTTTCATCACTTATTCTTCCATAAAAGTAAGTCGTACAGCTTTGGAAAGACAAATGTGTGGTTAAATGGTGACAGAAGTATGACTTAATTCATAAGTCTATATTATTCCTTCAACTCCACTCTAACCCTGTAAAACTGACACATTTTCATCAAGTATCATTTGCCACGCGATTTCTATCCACATTAGCTTGAAGCGCAATAATTACAGGGACGATCTACCATCAGCGAGACACTTTGTGTTCCCTCCTCACGACTGCACAATGCTGATGAAAGCATTCTTCCAGTAACTGTCCAAATTGCAGGTTCTGAACTTATAATCTTTGCATTACCAGCGCACATCTTTAACCACTAGTCCTCTATCATCAAACCCCTCTGCTTCTAGCTATCTCTCTCTCTCTCTCTGTGCTTTCTCTGAATGAATTACAAAGGACAACATTAGCCCTTCTTCACGGATTGACAGCTGTCCTTTCATCAAACAAAAGCGCGTCCCTCCATGCTGTGTATGTGAAAGCGCTAGCGACAGGAGAGGAGGACAGATGGATGTTGAGAAGTTAAAAGTCTGCTGGGAGGCGCAGAACAAGTGCAGTCTGTTCCAGGTGAGCGGAGGGGTCACGCGCCATGACCTCACCGAGAGAGAGACACCGTTTCCTCCCTAAATCACTGTCACTGCTTTCACGACCTCTAATTATCCGTCCATTAGCGGGAGATGCCTATCTGTGCCTTCCTCCTCTCATCATTCGCTCCTCGCATGGACAGTTGATGAGGTTAGCGCTCGGATCTGAGGGATAACAGCCCGCTACTGCTTCCTAAATCAGACTAATCATGAACCAAAAACAGGAAAACAATCACAATATCGATAATCAGACAAAATGCGTTTTATAATGCTTTTGGATGTGGTTCCTGAGTGGTTAAGGTTAAGATACGAAAACTTTAAGATTTCAGTGAACATTAAAACAACCCATTCCAAGTCCTTCTCTTTCTCTTTGACTGACATGTGACGGCTTTGAACAGTCTTGACTTTAAAAAGATCTGGAAATATACCATCACTGGCGTCAGGCATCTTTTACTAGTCTTTGGGTGTCAGTCAGACTGCCTGATTTATGGCGAATGTAGATTACTAGAGTACTGAATCTAAAAACTTCAATGTTTCAAGGTACAGATTAAGATAGATAGAAAACTTGGCCTAGTTTTGGACATTACTATCATGATAATTAAGCACACATTTTCATTAGCATATTGCATCTCAAGATTTTACAGTTCCTATTTTCTAAATGGTGATTCTCATTATATTTTCATTACAGGATTTGTTTTCAACTTGTGCTTAACAAAGGGGTTTTTCAAGTGACATGAATGCATGCAAAATTCTTAAATAAAACAAATTATATTAAATAAAATATAGATAATAAAAAAAAATTAAATATTTTTTAAAAAGCAAAATAATCTTTTTTTTTTTTCATTTCGGAATGAAATATGACCCAGACTTGTTCTTGACAGGTGTGGTGGGATTAACCCACATAGCATGCAAAAAACTTGCAATGCACACTCATTAAAACCAACAGCGGAGACAAAAAGCCCAAATAGCCAAAAAGATTTTAAAAGATATTATATTTTCTGATATTTTCTATCAAACTTCAAAGGAGCCCCTCCATTTGATATATTACGAGTGCCTGTGTAAATACCAGCTCAAGTTAACTCAGAGCCGGCTCGTGTTAGTGATCACTGTAATATTATCCAAACTAAAAGAGGCTGAAGAAGACACAGAAGAAGGAGGAAAACAAGTAGCAGAACATGAGATTTCAACCCTGCATAAAGCATATTTCTCTCATGCGTGTTACTGTTACTGTTGCAACATTAAATGCCTGGAGGGCTTGTATTTATTATCTGTTATCATCATTCCACTCCTTCCCCCCGCACACCTACGGTCTCACCGCAGAAACCAGACTGGTTACACTCACACCCCAAATTATACTGTCTTGGGTTTTTTTTGTTTGTGTAATTACCGGTAACTCGCCTGTAAATGAAATTATAGTGGGCAAATGAAACCACTTGCGGACAGCTTAAGTATAGGAAAACTTGGCTTCCCATTTGCCGTGACGTAAGCCCGGACATATGCGTTGCTCTAAAAACAGAAGCAATCTGTAAAGAAGTAATTATGACTCTCATCCCATTGGACAGTATAAACGATACCTTTAAATTGTTTTGTGCCACTCGTAAAATACAGCTTCACGGCTTTGTGACATGTGCCCGATACACTTAAAGCACACAGCAACTACAGCAAACACCTGCAAATAGACCCTGCCATCGAGCCCAGGAGATTAGCTAACTGAACAAAGTCCACTGAGGTGTCAAGAAGACAATGAGCAGAATTTACCTGGGGAATTTACCTCCAGTAGCCGCTGGAGGTCGCTGATGCTGTTGATTTCGCTGTGGGACAGTCTGTCGATGAAATCTTGAGGGATTGCAAACTCCTTCTGCCGGCATAAAGAGAGATCAGATGCGGCATTTGATTTGGACTCATCTGTTACGACACAGAAGGGTGTTTCTACGCGTTGCATTGCGAACATGCATCATTAGCATAAAAAGAAAGTATTTAAAGTCACTCGAAATAGGCATTTCTTATCACATCAACAAAAATCAACATGCATTGCATTTTAAACATTATTAGCCTATATAGCCTACATAGAAATAAAAAAAACATTTATATACATTTATATTTTTTCTTCAGAAGTTGGTTGACAATATACATTAGGCTATATATAAATCATCCCTCATTAAAATGATGCACACTGCCATAAAAAAGCATGAGTTATAATGACAGCATCTTGAATAAATTACGAACTAGCGTCTCCTCTTTGTAGAATTTCATCAGATTTTTTGTTGTGTTTGTCAGTAGGGGGCGATCTTCAATAGTCAACCCTGTTACCATGATTTCGTGTGGTAAATCAGCTGTTTACTGAAAAGTGGACATTTGTAGAAATATCAGCTTGTGCACAAGGTCAGTAATGGCTAAATGAACTAAAAAAGCCCTAGAAAATGGTCAACCCTGTTACTTTTTTTTTTTTACAGGCATATCTATATCCCAATAATCATATATAAAAATAAATATAAAAATGGCAAAATGCAATTCTTTTTGTATGATATAAATGTTTTATAAAGATCTTAAACAGGCACTCATTTTGTACAACATTACTCTCAAAGAATCTAATCAAAATAAAGGCTTTACATATTCCAGAGAACACCTGATCTGCTTATCACGTTCACCCGCAACCACAATTGTTGAGTTGATACCATAAAAAATAAAGAATGATATAGAGCTGAGATTCATTTAGGCTAACTGAAATCATTTATTAACCCCATTAGGAAAAATACTGTAAAAAAATGACATCGTGGGACTGATTCAATTTAAAGCACTATGCCAATATATATTGGGTGCATGGATTATATAAACTCTGACCTGCACCAGTGCGACAAGAACTTCGCAGTGGATACAAGTGTCCGTTTTAGTGCGATCTTTGGCACTTTACCTCAGCAGTTGCCAGCAGAAGGTGCGAGGTGAGGAGCAGAAAGCAGCAGAATAAGGTTCTCATCTCCTTCCAATGTCAATTTTCCGCCCGATAAGAAAGATGAAGACTGTAGGAGCCTTAGAACCGCTCCTGAGCGCAAAGAGTCCAGAACCATACCTTGAAGAGATCTCCCTTTAAATGACCCGAAGCACCAGCTCAAGTCTAGAGGAGAATCCAAACTGTCCTGGTACTCCAGGTGCTGGTCCAAATACGTCCTGTGAGGAATCTCAAAAGTGATTTAGCTTGCAAAAGGTCGTCATGGCTGTCCAAGCCTGAACAATCCAAAGACAGAAACCCTTTTGCATTGCCTAGGTCAATTTATAGAATAAAACTCTAAGAGAAATTCTTCACAAAAGTTTATAAGCGAGTCCATGCACCTCATATAAGAGCTCAACACTGAATCTTTAAGAAGTAGGTCGTAATGCAGTGAAAGTACAATCCCAGGTTAGTATCCATGAATAAAGAGCTCAGATTTGGTCTTGTTCTCTGGAGCTCGTGCACTGAATGCTGTCTCGAGCTCGTCTGATCCGCGGAATATATGCGCCTCCCCCCCACCCCCTCCGGTAATCACCGATGAGCGCTCGAGGAGGGTTGGCTGGAGGTTTATGTGAAATTTAACCCTCTAACCCCGTATTGAAGCAATCCAATCTCAAGTTTGTATTTAAGATGTTGACGGGCCCTCGTTAAAAACTTAATAGCCGCGCTTGTAAACTCTTTAGCTGGAACAAGCATTGATTTAATCAAACTCTTCATTCATAATAGCCTTCAACAAAAATATTAAGTTAATAGACAAAAAGGTATTAGGCTACATGAACCAAATTCATTAAGGGCAATTCATCCTCTAGTTATGCTGACACGTAAAAAATAATGATTTAGATTCTGCGCAAAGATATCATGAACTCTGTTTTGCGTCATTACTGGATCAATATGTGCATTCAAAATAACGGTAACACTTTACATTACAGTAAGGTTTTATTTGTTAATATTAGTTAATGTATTAACTAACATGCACTAACCATGAGCAATACATTTTTTTCCTGTATTTGTTAATCTTAACGTTAATTAATAAAAAATCCAGCTGTTCATTAATTGTTTGTTCATGTTAGTTCACAGTGCATTAACTAAATGCTAACAAATACAACTTTTGATTGTAATAATATGTTAGTTAATGTTAATGTTGAAACTAATGTTAACAAATGAAACCTTATTGTAAAGTGTTACAAAAATAAAAATAGTTCGGGTCCTGCATTCTGATTGGATAATACAACGAAAAACAACGATATTATCATCTACGACGAAACTTTGAAACACCCGTTTTCCGAGTGGAATCACTGCAGGCCATAGCGGATGGCTTTTTGCATATAGCAACATTCTGTCAAATCAGGGACTACATCTTTTAGCGCAAGGATACCACTGACTGTTTAATATAGGCCTATATTATATAGACTGATGAAAATGATTCTGTGAAGTAGCTAAATACTACCGAAAACAAAACAAATGTAATTTCTATCTGTAGAAGTTCAGGCAAGAATATAAATAACAAAGAAAATTCAAAGCTATATAAGAGCTCAATTTAAGCTTGAAGTGTAGAAATATCAATCTAATAAAATTGAGTAAAACTTACTCAACTTTCTGATACTTGTGTTCTCATCGTGCACTAGGGCATGAATTATTAATTCATTGGAGCTGTGTTACCTCATTTTTACTTGTAATTTCAGTAGAATTTCTACTTAATGACATGAGAAAAAACTCCCGCTGCATGTAAGACTTACTCAACACCTTCTCAAAGAGAAAAGAGAAGAAGAGCAGAACTTGAAGATCTGAAGGAGGAACAAAGACCAGAGGAAATGAAACTTGAAAGATGCAAGGAGAGGAACGCCAATTGTGAAGTTTTGGAAAAAATGAAAACCGGAAAAACAGAAAACATTAGACTGAATGAAAGACAACTTTGTACTCGTTTCTCTGCAGCTTCTCTTTCTAACCTTTTACTTGTTTTCCCTTAGGCCTACATGTTTCACTTTCTTTTATCTGTCATGCATCATAAAGCTACCTTAATTTTTATAAAAGCACTTTAATAAATATATAAACCATTTTATTATATTATTAGCAGAAAGTATGGTCAACTAAAGAAAGTGAGAAAGTAATACAGCGAGCTGTCTGGCACCTGAGAGGGATTCCCCCTTAAAAAGCCCTTTCACTGCAGTTGAGCAGTGTGTTCCTACAAGAACATCATGCCCAATAAAGACTTCAACAGAAGCTGGCATGCAGTAAATACAGCCATAAAGTTCTGGAATATGTTCCAGAAGTGGATGACTGTTTGTTTCCACAGATTAGAATATGTGCAGTCTTATAAGGCGTAGAAAGAAGAATGACAGAAAACTACTGTAACTTTTGAAAAAAGGTGAATGTTAACATGTTTAATTAAAGTCACACAGTTTAGTTAGTAATAGAACCCAAGAGTATACTAAACATACAAAGAAAGTGCAGAAGAGAATAAATGAGGCAAGAAATTTTTTTAATGAAACATCTTGAATGATATAAGGAAATCTCAATAGAATGGTCAGACAGACAGTCAGACGGACGGACGGACGGACGGACGGATGGACGGACAGACAGATAGAAGATAGAAGATAGATAGATAGACGGACGGACGGACGGACAGATAGAAGATAGATAGATGGATGGATGGATGGATGGATGGATGGACGGACCGACGGACGGACAGACAGATAGAAGATAGATAGATAGATAGATAGATAGATAGATAGATAGATAGATAGATAGATAGATAGATAAACAGACAGACAGACAGACAGACAGACAGACGGACGGACGGACGGACGGACGGACGGACGGACGACATCGATGTCCTCGGTGTTGGTGTTCCTGTATCCTGTTCCCGCCTGGTGTTCCTGTTCTTCGTCGTCGTCTTCCCCGTTGTCGTGTGGTTTTGGGTCATCAGTTCTTCGTCACCTCTTCACTGCACCTCATCACGAGTCCTGACCATCTGAGTCCCTGCGTCATTCACCATCGGCTGTTCTGTGTTACCTCAAAACTTATTAAAAGAGTAAACTCGCTTTTGTTTCCTGCAGTTCTTCCGGCAGAGATGACAAAACCAGCCACCATAGTCACATGTTTGCCGGGAGCCAGAGCGCCTGACATCAAAGCAAATTTAAAAGTGCTGGCTAATGCTAATCGTAAATTCTCTAAGATCATTATTCATGTCGGCACTAATGATGTTCGACTCCGCCAGTCGGAGATCACCAAAATTAATATTAAAGAGGTGTGTAAACTCGCAAGTACGATGTCAGGCACTGTAATTTGCTCTGGCCCCCTTCCTGTTCGCAGGAGTGATGAGATAGTTAGCAGATTCGCCTCACTCAATGGTTGGTTGTCTAAGTGGTGTCCGTTGAATAATATAGAATTCATAGACAATTGGAAAAGTTTTTGGGGCAAGCCTGACCTGTTGAAAAGAGATGGTGTTCATCCCTCCTGGGATGGTGCTGCTCTTCTCTCTAGTAATATGGCACATAGTCTTAGAGCTAAAACATGACAATCTGGGGCTCAGGTCAGGAAGCAGACAGACTGGCTAAACCGACCGTCTGCTAGCGGCCTCACGTCACCAAGGTCAGATAAACCCTATCACATAGAGCCTCTTTCACCTAGATATCATCATATAGATACTGTGTCTGTTCCCCGAATTTGGAAATCCAAAAAACATCAGGTAAAAAATTTAATTGATGTTCAACAAATAAAAAATAGATATAATATAGATGAGCAAATTATAAAGCTTGGGTTGCTGAATATTCGATCCCTTACTTCAAAAACGCTCATAGTAAATTATATGATTTCAGATTATAATCTAGATGTGCTGTGTTTGACAGAAACCTGGCTAAAACCAAACGATTACATTACTTTAAATGAGTCAACCCCACACGATTACTGTTATAAACATGAACCTCGTCTAAAACGCAAAGGGGGAGGTGTTGCTGTAATTTATACTAATATTTTCAAAACCACTAAGAAATCTATTTTTAAATATACTTCTTTTGAAGTGTTGGTGCTTAATGTAAAAATATATAGTGTAAACGATAAATCACGTTTGAGATTTCTGCTGGCTACTGTATACAGGCCACCAGGACACCATAAAGATTTTATCAAAGAATTTGCGGACTTTCTATCAGAATTAGTATTGGCTAACGATAAAATACTAATTGTTGGTGATTTTAATATACATGTAGATAATGAAAAAGATGCATTGGGATTGGCACTTAAAGACATTGTAAACTCAATTGGAGTTAGACAAAACGTGTCAGGACCCACTCATTGTCGTAATCATACTCTAGATCTAATATTATCACATGGAATAAATGTTGATGCCGTTGAAATTCTGCAGCAGAGCGATGACATCTCAGACCATTATCTAGTCTCATGTAAATTACATTTAGCCAAGGCTGCAAAGCCGACTCCGTGTTATAAATATGTTAGACCTATAACTTCTGCCACTAAAGATCGCTTTATCAATAATCTTCCTAATCAGTTTCATCATCTCAGCATCCCGGATAGCTTAGAAGAACTTGATATTGCAACAGAAACTTTTAACTCTCTCTTTTCCAGCACTTTAGACGCAGTTGCTCCGTTGCGCTTAAAGAAGATTAAAGATAATAGTCCAACGCCGTGGTACAACGAGCACACTCAGGCCCTTAAGAGAGAAGCCAGAAAAATGGAGCGCAACTGGAAGAAAACAAAACTAGAGGTATTTCGGATTTCATGGAAAGAGAGCTCGATTGCTTACAGAGAGGCTTTAAAAGCTGCTAGATCTGCTTATTTTTCAACCCTATTAGAAGTAAATAAACATAATCCTAGGTATTTATTTGAAACAGTGGCTAAACTAACGAAAAAGAAAGCTTCAAGCACAGAAGTTTCCGGGCAACACAGTAATGACTTTATGAACTTCTTCACTTATAAGATTGATAATATCAGGGACAAAATTATAACTATGCAACCGTCTACTACAGTATCGCATCAGGGAGTGCATTGTAGTCTCCCTGAGGAAAAATTTTATTCATTTGTTGCTATAGGAGAGGAAGAATTCTGCAAACTCTTTAATTCATCTAAATCGACAACTTGTATGTTAGACCCTATACCGACTATGCTATTGAAAGAGATGCTTCCAGAGATCATAGATCCTCTTCTTAATATCATTAATTCGTTTTTGTCTCTAGGATACGTACCAAAAACCTTTAAGCTGGCTATGATAAAACCGCTTGTTAAAAAACCGCAACTTGATCCTTCAGAATTAGTCAATTACAGGCCGATCTCAAATCTGCCTTTTCTGTCAAAGATATCAGAAAAAGCAGTATCCTCACAACTGTGTTCCTTTCTTGAAAGAAATGATATCTGCAAGGATTTTCAGTCAGGATTTAGACCGCACCATAGTACTGAATCAGCTCTCATTAGAGTTGCAAATAATTTACTTTTATCATCCGATCGTGGTTGTAGCTCTCTATTAGTGTTACTTGATCTTAGTGCTGCATTTGACACAACTGACCACAAATTTCTTTTAAATAGACTAGAAAACTATGTTGGCATTAGTGGAATTGCACTAGCATGGTTTAAATCATACTTATCTGACCGTTATCAGTTTGTAGCAGTAAATGAAGAGATGTCTTATCGATCACAAGTTCAGTATGGCGTACCACAAGGCTCAGTACTAGGACTGCTGCTGTTCACTCTGTACATGCTACCATTAGGAGATATCATTAGGAAACATGGAATTAGCTTTCACTGTTATGCCGATGATACTCAGCTGTATATTTCTTCAAAACCTAACGAAACTAAACTTCTAATTATAGGACAAAAAACTTCCACACGTAATAACCTAGAATACTGTCTAACATTTGATGGCTGCTCTATTAAGTCTTCGTCGTCGGTTAGGAACCTGGGTGTGCTCTTTGATAGCAATCTTTCATTTGAAAGTCACGTGTCTAGTATCTGTAAAACCACATTTTTCCATCTTAAAAATATATCTAAATTACGACATATGCTCTCATTAACAAATGCGGAACAATTAGTTCATGGGTTTATGACATCAAGACAAGATTATTGTAATGCTCTACTGGGTGGTTGCCCTGCACGCTTAATAAACAAACTACAGCTGGTCCAAAACGCTGCAGCTCGAGAGCTTACTAGAACCAGAAAGTATGACCATATTAGCCCGGTTCTGTCAACACTGCATTGGCCTCCTATTAAACATCGTATAAATTTTGAAATATTGTTGATTACTTACAAAGCACTAAATGGTTTAGCTCCGCAGTACTTGAGCGAGCTATTAACGCATTATAGTCCTTCACGTCTTTTGCGATCTCAAAATTCGTGCCAGTTGATAATACCTAGAATACCAAAATCGACTGCTGGCGGTAGATCCTTTTCCTATTTAGCACCAAAACTTTCGAACAGTCTTCCTACCATTGTCCGGGAAGCAGATATACTCTGTCAGTTCAAAGCTAGACTAAAAACACATCTCTTTGACCTAGCACACACATAATATATCATAGACGTCTATAATTCAATATTAGGCTGCATAGATTAGGTCAGGCGGAACTGGGAACTGGGAACACTTCCCTTAAATCCTGATGTACTCGTTACATCATAAGAAGAATGGCATCTACGCTAATTTTAGTGTCTTTGTTTATCCCAAGGTTTTCCCGCAGCCTACCGGATCCAGGCCGTATCCAGATCTGACCAGGAGCTTTGCCTGGACCCGATGACAACGCAGTGCTGAAGTGCCAACTAGCCTCTCCCTATGGAGGATCCCTTTCCCACTCTACAGATAAAACGTTGTGATTACGGTTCGCGTACCCACCCCGAAGTGATAAAATAAAACAAAATTCTGTATCAAATTACAGTTACTGTAAATCCGGCCTCTAGTTCATAAACGCCAGAGGAGAACTGGCCCCCGACTGAGTCTGGGTTCTCCCAAGGTTTTTTTTTTCTCTCCATTAAATCACCTGACGGAGTTTTAGGACACCAGTAGGTCACTTGATGGAGTTTTTCGGGTTCCTTGTCACTGTTGCCTTTGGCTTGCTCAGTTGGGGATATTCAAATTAATTAACCAAGCATTAATACCATTGATCAGCCCTACCAAACGTGGATGTTTTTTCCACTAAGAAACAAACATTGTTATGTTATTTGATTGATACTGTGGAGCTGCTTTGATGCAATTTATATTATGAAAAACGCTATATAAATTCACTTGACTTGACTTGACATATAGATAGACAGATAGACAGACAGACAGATAAAGAGATAGATAGATAGATAGACAGACAGACAGAATGGATGTAAAAAAAGAAGAAAAGGAATTAACTTAATAGGTAAATCTAGAGCATGTTGCAGTCAGGATACAATCACAGTTCATAACACTCTCGTCGACTGCTTGAGATACAGCAGAAAGAGGTGGGCACCTCCTCCCTCATTAAACCGCTCTGTTAAGCTATTTTTAGATTTACGTTTTATTAATATGGCCAAACCACGCAACCAGTAAACAAAACAAAACCTAACCCCCAGACAAACTCAAACACTCATCAGAGAGTCTGCTCCTGTACTGACATCACTGTGAGTCAGAGCTGAAGGAAACTCTCCCTTTTTCTGTATGAGCTCAGAACTCATTCTGTGATGACACAGCACATCTAACATGAGAAGCACAGCCCCCTTACATGAGTACTGCACACACAAACACACAGACAGTTTATACAGAGGTAATTAAACGATTCTTGTCCAAAGGTATATTACGTTACTCCACCAAGGAATCTGACCTCTAGTGTATATTACACACTCCAGCCAATCACCTTTCTGCACAGTCATTTGCTCTCAGACATTATCACAGGGAAAGAATGCATGCATGGAGTTATTGCTTTCTGTCAGCCCTGCATTATCACTCACTTTCGTTTCTTTACTTTACAAGAATTTTACTGGGTCAGTATCTCTACATCAGCAATACCAGAAGTAGGATGTTTTATGAAACTATTTTGCATTTTTTTTATTTATCTGACCTTTGAATTCAGTGTTTTATTTACTGCTCATACTTCGGGTTAAGGGTTTGTTTGTGTGGCGAATTGAGGAGAAATAAAAACTAGTCATATGTCAACACCTTGACAACCACAGCAAAATCTTAACAACCTATTACAACACCTTGAGTCTGCAAACTTTGCTCCACTCACATCTTTTATACTATATGGTTTCTAAGTAAATATGGCGACCTTTTCTCTTCTCCTTGCATTCGGTCTTGTAATTGTGGTTCAAAAATAAAATTAAAATATTGTTTAGAAGAATCAATAATATCCCTGCTTTAAAAAATAAATAAAAACCAGTGTGGTTACTAGAATATGACATTTTTTGGATGCTGGTCCCTCAGTTTAAAAATAAGCAACAAACTCACCACCTCAATGCTAGGGTTTTCTGAGTGGTTGCATACTGGCCGAAGTCAAAAGAGCCCACCCACCTCGGGTCACTCCAGTGTAAATCTTTTTTTTTCTTGCATGTTTTATTGTCTGCCAGGCCAAGGTCTGATTGCTTAGATAAAATAGCTCATCTACAAGGGGCCATTTGGTGCAATGAAATGAAATGCAATGAAATGAACCTCTAGTCGGCTATTTTTGACCGAAAATGTTTACATTTGTTTTGTTTAGAATTCTTTTCTTCATCGGAATGGTACGAAACTTGGTAAAGGTTTTAGCACTTGCTATGTGTGATGTGAACACACAGACACACACACAAATCATGGACATGATTGAACAAGTTAAATAGTCCTGAAAAAAAAGAGTCACACTTGTGCTCCTCGATGTCAAAAATGACCACATTGGAAATGAATGTGACAGTTTTCATCTATAGTGACAATTTTGGTTATGCGGCCAAACAAAATCTTATTGAAAGCTCATTTGTTGAGATATCAGGTTCAAATTTTGAACACAACTTGTTTAGATTTATGGCTTTGATTTTATCATAATTTTAGAGTAAAACATGTTTTTGAAAATATATATTTTATATAAAAATTATGAAACATTTTTCATAACAATAAACGTAAAATTCGGTAACTTTTTAAAAACTTTTTTCACTTCAGCAATAATCTGCCAAGTGTTGTCTTTGAAAAGAGATCAAACTTAAGTCTGTGCTCTAAAGCATTCAAGATTTATAACAATTTAATTTTCAGGTCTATGCTCAAAAAGTGAATAAATTTAAATAAAATTAAATAAAAAACATTATCAAAATAAAATATAGTAGGCTACATTAATTTCATTGAAATAAAAAAAAATTATTTAGTTCATTTTTGACCAACATGCGAAGACCACCAGAGGGTAAAAATGAAATGCAATGAAATGCAATGAGCGTGTATCTATAGTATTTTTTATTTGGTATGTTTTTGTTTTGTTGTCTGCCAGGCCAAGGTCAAGGTGTCATTTGCAGTGCAATACAATGAAATAAATAACATAAAATAGTGACACTTACCTCAGCAAAAAATAAAATAAAAAAAATAATAAGAAATCAAAAACACAAAGAAAACATTGTCATAAAGGAATGTGAGCACATACAGTATCCACTAAGCTTTACACTATGCCTAAGCCTGCATATCCCATATAGTTCCTTGGAAATTTCTTTTTTTTTTTGGAAGAGCACAGCTTCATCCAGAAGTGCAGTGGACCTGAACACAAGAAACACAGCATCGCATCAAACAACTCACAACACAAACAACCAAATCACACACACACATGCACGCAGGGAGATGGGATCTAATGGTAACAACCTCCTGAGATCTTAACTTACAGTTATAGGTGTATTCGAACATTGAGGTGGTTTTCCAGAGATCTCATCTTTGTGCCTATAGGATGAGGCTCGCTAAGGAGAACCAAGTTGCTTTGAATTAAAAGTGTCTGCAGAACGTCACTGAACTCACATCCACACAAACCGAGGACCAGCCTGAACACGCAGCACTCGAACGGATTTGTTGTAAAACAGTGGTTCTCTTTAAAAAGCGGATGAATTCAGGGGAGGAGGTGTGCTTGGGTAATTGCCGCTGCTCTGCTGCCGATCATATGCTGGACTTCTTAACGTGTGAGAGCAGCCTGGAATGTGGGAAAGGAAAAAGAGGAAGACAGGGGTCTTACCGCATCCTGGTGGTCTGACCTTGGCCCCCGCCGGAGGCCAAACACTGTCAGGGTCCTCCATTTCAAATCAATCCACAAAATACACCACTTCGGTGCTTCATGTCTCTGAATGGACGAACATGTTTGAGATGCATTTAGCTATGAAACAACAGAGTATGAAAAGGAAGGTCAATCTTTTCCCTACCATTACATTGAGCTGAATGACTTCTTGAAGGAGTGCAACAAGCTGTCTTCAGATTTCCATTAGAGCCTTAAGCCCTTGATTGTGGAAATTGGCATGTCAAATTGGGCTTTCACCTCGTCTCTCTGGTCATTTGTCCGGGAGGACAACGGATGGAGGCGAGGGATGAAGTCTGTGGGATTTCTGCGTTTCATCTGAGCTCAACCTGCAGTCTGACAGCACTATGCCCAGGGGTGAGGAGTTGGAGAAAACAAAGGATTATTCAGAAAAGAAATGTGTAGGGAAACCTGAGGGAGAAAGTGTTTCATTTCAATTCATCAGTTCACTTTCAGTTGTCAAATTGTCAACATCATAGAACTTTATTAGCATGACTGTTGCATAAATAATAGAGCCAGAACATCAATATAAAAACAAAACAAAAAGGTGCAATGCAATAAAACAATGAAATGCAATAGTAAAAATGAAATAAAACAATGCAATACACAAATAAAACGACGCAATGCAACACAAACATTAACAAAGCAATGCAATGCAGTGTAATAAGATAAAACAATCCAATGCAAAAATAAAATAAAACATAACAATGCAATCAAATAAAACGAAAATAATGCACTTCAATAAAATGAAAAAACACTGCAATAGAATGCAATGAAAATAAAATCACCATTTGGTTCCTAGTATTGGAGGTCGCTCTGATGGATCAATGCATAATGACATTGCCATTATTATTAATTCATCATTTCATTTTTCAATCAAATTAAATATTCAAGAAGACACATGCAAACAAAAGAATATTCAATGGGATACATACACAGACTAGCATATATGGCAGTGAAATATGAATTTCTGCAGTGTGTATCTCACTCTGTAGCACTTGCATGTTCTTGCACTAACTTTCCCCCCATTTATAGCCACATTCCTTAATTTGTAGAAAAACGAACCACTCATCTCACTGTAGACATGGCAATTAAAACAAAACACTCCAAAACAGACGCTAACAATCACAAACAGGTGTTTCATGGCTGTAAGACAAGAAATTTATAAGGCCCTTCTAAACACCCTTGGCTCTTGTTGAGTTCACAGTCTGAATGGGGAGCTCCGGCTCTTTTTGATTTAGCAGCAGTAATTGTGTGTGTGTGTGTGTGTGTGTGTGTGTGTGTGTGTGTGTGTGTGTGTGTGTGGTACAGGAATATTAGAGGAATAATATCCACAATAACTGTTCACACACATCGAGGCATTCATGAGATGTTGTTAAAAGCCCCCTCCCATGATGCATAGCAGCTCCTCTGGAAGCCACAGGTTGGCCGCCAGCTTTTAAAAAAAAAATAGAGGAGTTTGGCTCTTTATAATTATATGAAAGCAATAAAGCGACAGGCCCAGAAGTGGCTGAGGAATTCATGAGTCAGTGAGAAGAGACAGAGAGAGTGAAAGAGAGTCCCATTCACCATTATTGTATAAGAGAGTAGATCAGACATTCTGCTAAACATCTCAAATAAAAGAAAGAACATTTATTTATACACATTATTTAGGTAACCTGACAATTTTGTTTTTACATTGCATACACCAATTGCAAAGATTAAAAAAAAACATCTAATTTTTTTTAGCAGTGTTTTTCAGTGTTGCTTTTACTTTTTTTTAACTGCACTTCTTTAGAACATCACACTATAAAACAAATGTTAAAGACTTGTGAAAAAGAAGTGAGCTTATTTGCACTCAATATACACTTGCAGTGTGCTTTTAAAAAACTGTACTTGCTGATAATATTAATGAAATAAAAGGTCACATAAGTGTACTTATAGAGTCCACTTTGTGTACCCACATTAAGTCCAATTTTGAAAAGTGCACTGTAATGTCAAATTAGAAGTTCAATTTAAAATGCATGTTAATTCATTACATTTTAATTTTCTTCTGACATGCTTAAAGAAGTGCACGTATATTGACGTTGACTGTCACACTAAAGCACATGTAAAGTACTTAATTATAATTTTAACTGAAGTGTATTATTCAAAACTATATTTAAAGTTAATCTATTTTAAAAGTACTAAATTACAACTACATCACTATAAATGTATAATTATTTTTAAATGCATGACATACAATTTCAACAATAATGACATTAAAGTATATTTTAGTTTACCATAAACGCTTGTCAGCACATTTGGCAGTAAAACAAATTTAAAAGACAATTAAGAAATAATTCATAAAGATGTACACAAGTGGGTCAAAAACACTTTCAATTTGAGCTAATTAAATTGAATATGAATTTAAAGTTTTAGTTCAATTGCAAATAACATGCAATTAAGTCTCTGAAAACATTACTTTTAGTTCACACTTAATGTATATTATTGTACTTAAAAGTATGCTGTAAGTGTACTTCTTTTTCACAAGGGTACAAATAAATGGAAATAAAATGTGTGTATTTATGTTTTGATCTAAGTGGCTTCACTGAGCCTTGTCACACGCTGATGGAAAGGCCCTCCTGCATACCACAAATCACACAAGCCCCATGGGGTCAGAATTATCTTGTGACCTTAAGTATGGGTCGGATGTGATTGAGGACAACGAGCCATCGATCAGAGAATTCAGGAGTCATTTAGCTGAAGTAATAATGGACTGTTCATTTCTCATCCTTGTGTTACCGCACAATACTGTCTGAGTGCCTGTTATTGGTTAATGACACCCTTGAGACTCTTCCATCCTTCCAGCAGATTAAAGTGTTTGTGTGTGTGTGTCAGTAGCTCTATTGAAGTGCATGTCTACTTCACACCGACTACGTCTGGAATGCAGCAGTAGCGCAATGCTTAGTGCATATACTGCGCAGTACACACTGCATACTTCCACAATCAAACACAGAAAAAAAATTCAGCCTTTTCCCGCCAGTGCTTTTTTAAAAGTTGCCAGCCAGCGGGAGCATTTATGATCCTTTTCTCAAAACTTTCCCCCAGAATATGTTGCTCTATGAATATCTGAACATACAATATATCAAAGGATAAACAGAGCCTCCACATTTTATTGTAGCTTCACGAGTTCTTACTTATCAACACTTGAATGTGGATAAGTTTCCTTAAAGTATGCAAAATTTTGAACAGAAAGCTGAGAAAATTGCATATTGGATTCATGTTTGATGAAAACATAGAGTATAGATCGAGTCCATCAAAACCCCACAATCTTCATAGTCCTATAGCTCATCCTGGGTTGACATTTTACTAGGTAACGGCAGATTTTATTTATATGCAGTTTCATGTTCGGCGATCGCATTAGCTTGCATGAGTGTAAGCAATGCTTCTATAGCACAATTCAGAGGCTGCATCCTTCGAAGGCCACTAAGGTCGGACTGAGCGTTAAATGGGACGGTCAAGCCTACGATGGACTGTTCTAGTCGCGTAGCTCCTCAAGTAACAAGTAACGTTTGCACTGCACTTTTTATATTCAACTAAAACAAAGCAAGGTTCAAAACTTGTCTAAATATATTCACCTTGCATTTATATACATAATAAAGGCCAGAGACTAGGAAACATCACACTACAGTACTGTGGCTCAAAAACAGTACAGTGTGAAATTGGTTTTAGTTGAAACCCAATACTTACAGTCAAATGGCTTGGTCATGCCGCGGTGAAGCAATCAGCCTTCAAAGGATGCAGCCTCTGAATGTGGATGAAGTTGGACTTGTTTCTGCTGCTTCTTCGCCAGTTTTTTTGACCCGGAGATTCTGTACTCTTTCAGAAGATGTGTAATAGCGTCCCCTATCTTATAACAGTGAAAACATGGATTGCCAGAAAATTCTGTCAATGGCAGGGAAAGAGTTAATGAATAAATAATTAGTTATTTTATATTCAGTTTTCATGCAAAAAATGTTTGGCAGTCTGATCAGATAATGCAGATATTAATGTTTGCATTAGCATACAACAATTAAGGGCTGTTCAAATAGAACAAGTTTTTCCATTCCACTACGCTATAGCTACTCTTCCAATGTTTTTCTATGTAAATGCGCTAGAAGGACGTGATTGACTGTTGTGTTTGCGTCTTTTACAGAGTCTTGTGCAAGACACCACGTTCTAAACGTGTGTTGTGCTCAAGTTAAAAGTAGTTCAACTTGTTTTTTTCCCCCGTTCCACTGCGTCTCACATTTGTACAGCAAAAACGTGTTTTGTGTGAATCGGCCCATACTCTGACTTTGCAGTAGGCCTATGTATGTTGTGCAAAGAATGACAATTTTCGAATTATGATATTTTACGTTAACACAACTTGGATTCAAAATAGCCATTTTTATTTATGCTAACTGAATGCCACTTACTGAATTAAACATGTAATCTTATCATAAGGTACTAATTAGAAATTATAAATCACTGCATAATGCACTTAAAAAAAACAGTAAGCAATATATATTAGTATAATGCATCTTTAAACATTTCCGACTAAACTCGAACTAATAAAAAAGAAGGATATAGTATTTTATTGTGTCCTGGTTATATACTGCACATTTAGACAAATGTAGTATGCACACTGTGCACAATGCACACTTGCAAAATTAGCATGAGTAGTATGCCAACATATGTTTTCAAAGGGTCAAACATGAATGACTCATTAGGACAATTGCTTGCAGTGTTCCTCTGGGACTGAACTGCCGTTGGGTGGTCTTTCTTCTTTACATGGACAGGTGAATTTTGAATGGACACTACATCACCAAACAGGAAATACATGTGAATCCTCTAAGGGTCTAATGCCCTGTGGGAATTTGGTTGTATCATCTCTGATTAATACAGTATGTGATTATATATATATATATATATATATATATATATATAGTATAGTTCACTTAAGCTATAAGAGTATAATAAGAGTATTTTGTGGAATTTTGGACAACATACTTCCCATGATCATATTACTAGTCTAGAATCTGAATATGTAATTATAGTGAACATGAATTTTAAAAAATCGTGGCTTTATTTCCTGTTCCATTAACTCCTTTGAATCTTTGTGGAATTCCATTATTCAGACAGATTTTGATCTCCTGACCTGATCTGGTGCTCTCCTGATTGACCTCTGCACCTCCTTTCCTACGACTCTGATCCTTTCATTCTTGTCTTCTCATTAGAGCCGGCAGCACACATCACAGCCCATGACCTGAGCGGGTCAGCATTAAACTGTAATGTGGATGTTCATGCAGCGATACTACGGTTAGACAAGGATTAGCTCAAGCCACAAAGACGACAAGTTAGCACATAAACTGATACATTTTAGCTTGAATATATCAAAGTGTTCTCACAGTAATGGTTGGGGGCAAATCTATTAAATGATTCATGACGGGGTGGAGCGGTAAAGGCGAGCCGGTGGTAATGAAATCTACAGAGACTCCAGTTGCAAATCTGATCCAAATAAACTGACTGTAAAAAACACAAGAAAATAGGAGAACATTAGGGATGCAAAAAAAAAAAAATTAAAGGAACATTACAGGCAAGATAAATTCAAACGTTTAAACCATGCAAAGAATTAACAAAGGCGTATTAGTAAAATTACATTTATAAAGCTTCATTAGTCAAATAGACAAAACATTGAAAATTCAAACCTAAAGGTAGTAAAAATAAACATTAACACTTCAAATATACAGAAAATATTACACTTATTAGTAAAATTAAAAAGCATAATTATTAAAAACAGTATACTGGAAAATATAATGAAAAGTAATACCTTTACATCATTCAAAAATAAAAATATAGAAAAAAAATCTCACAATGCTATTAGAAGAAAAAAAAGAATTCAGAAATTCATTCCTTTAAAGCATGCACAAATAAAAAGTTTAATTTGTAAAATCATAATATAAAATAATAATAAAGTAAAATAATGAAAACAATTGATTAGTAAAATAAAACAATAAACAGACAATAAAAAACTAGAAAATTAATACCTCTGAGAAAAATTTTTACACATAGAGAATTAGTAATGATATAAAGAAAAATAGAGGTCCTAAAATAAAGGTTGTGGATTCAGAATAAAGCTTCTATAATCAAGTGTTTTTGTGTGTGTATTTAAAGAGGTTGAGTGGCAGGCTTGAGTACATTCCCCAGTTGATTTAGTGTAGTTAAGATCAGATGGAATGTGTCAAAGCCAAAAAGCTCTAGTTTAATCTCGCTGGCCTCCCCTTCCTCTGACAACACAAGCTGACATCTGACTGGCAGTGGGAGTAAAAGAGATCCGGGGTGAACGAGAGTCAAACCGACAGGAAGAATGATAAGGTGATCTACAAAACATCAAAGGAGGATTCCAAGAGACAAACAGATGCATTAAAAAGCGACGAGACATTTAATGGTGTTCAGAAGCTTTTCTTTATTGGCCTGAAGATTAGAGTCACAGAATGTGTGTAAAAGTTGGTGTGTGTTTGTTTTATTCTGTAAAAACCGAGAAACAAAGCATGCAATCAACAATCGCTCCTTCCAGATTCGTTCAAAAAAAAAAATCCTCCAACTCATTCACCTAAATACAGCAAAAAAAAAAAAAAAAAAAAAAAAAAAAAAAAAAACCTTAAGTCACTACAAACGAACAATGGCTGTCTCTAAACCTAAAGCATTTTGGAGCATCAGTTGAATTATACAGGTAAATATTTTGAACACACACGATGGCCAAAATGCTGTAGTAGGCAGATATTAAGAACCAACTTTAGCATTTCTGATCGTTTTTAGAACATATCCATTAGTAATTCATAGTAAACTGGTGAAATCGCACACAAACATGTCTCACTTCACCCCAAAATTTAATTATATTTTTTCATCATTTTTAAACCTATTTTTAAGACACATTTTTTTTACAATTTTGTTATTTAGATTATTTTCATGACAATTGAGTACATTTCTCCCCATGTTCTCAATACTGTACAACAAACAAGTCCAATTCCAATTTATTTCCCATAAATGTATTAATATTAATTTTAATTATTCTCAAGGTCATATTTTTAATTTACTGTTTTACAGTAAAAATATATAAATGTTTTTTTTTTTTTTTATAAATCAGCCTAAAATAAGCATCATATATATATATATATATATATATATATATATATATATATATATATATGAAGCCTATATGATATATAAATATATCTGCGTGTGTATACGTTTATATACGTTTGAAATACGACCTGGACATGTTCTTGACAGGTTTTGTGAGATTCACCCAAACATGTCATGGCCTCAGGATGTGAGAGCATGTGTGTGGATGTGCAGTTGTGTGTAATACAATAGCATTTTGAAGAAGAAGAAAAAGAAAAAGCATACAGATTCAACACATTAAGACTTGAGCAAGACTCCCATGAAAACCCCTTTTATAGCTGTTCTATATTAAAACTTAAAATGTAACAAACCCCTTCCCATTAATTCCAACAGCAAAACGAAGGGTGGTTGGAAAAGCAAAGAAAAAAAATATCACTATAGAACAGCAAAAACGCAAATAAACAGATTTCGCATCAAAGGGTCAGAGCTCTAGAACAAGAATGCAAAATGACCCATGCGGGGTTAAACAGCACTCGAAACACAGCTAAAAGGCAAAAGCTTAAAAAAAACACTCTTTCCTCCAAGTAAACATATTCATATACTTGTGCCATCTGTAATGTTACCTTCCTCTTCAGTGCTGAATGGCAAGTGTACAAAATGCATCTCAGGTCTGCATGCATCACATATTGTAGGACATTTACACATGCCACATGAAGATATTTCATATCAGTCTGTTTGGGCACCTTGTTTACTCTCCTAATCTGCTGAAATAAAGCTCTGTGATAGCACAGGTCAATTCAAAGTGCAGGTAAGAAAAAGAAAATCAAATAAAGGAAAAATGCAGAAAGGTGGAGCACTTGTGCTTCTTGCTAAAAGGAAGAAGAAGTAAAAACGAAATGCTTGGCTGCATAAAATAAGTTGTTTTTTATTAGTTGCCACAGAACAAATCAACTATAGTTAAGCTAAAGATTTAAGCAAAACCGATGAAGTACCACACATTATTTTATGCAACCAGGCACCCAAGTTAGCTGATGGAGGTCTGTAACCTCTAGACGTGTGTCAGACGGTCGGGTTAGACTGTGAGAGAAATGAAGCTGTTATATCTCTGAATGTTCCTCTTGAGGATCTCGGAGCAGGGCCCGAGGACACGCTCAAAACGTGGCCGGTCCAGCTTCACACACTTGAGCGGACCCCTGGCCACGACTGTGGCTGCACGTGGTCTGTTCAGCAGCAGGGCTATCTCACCTGCACAAATAAGACAAACACACACACGTTAGCTTAATGACTTGATTTAAAACTGATATATTATGTAAATCAATTTTGATTTTTATATACTCTGACACTCAACACTCAAAATATCAGTGTAACCACGCAATTAATTGATACTAGGTTGTCAAAATAATTCAGATTTGTATTTCGCCATCAGGTCTGGTGTCCCACAGGGGACTGTTTTGGTATCGCTTACATTTACATTATCACCAATACCTATTCAGTAATTAGCAACCTGACCCTTCCTAATGAAAAAATGTGTGAACTATGCCGCCACACTGAGGTTAGCGGATTACAACAAAAGTTTATTTACATACAGTATAGAAGTCTTAAAGGTACAAAAACAGACAGTTTAATTCTAAGGATCAGATAGAGAGAGAGGAAATGGTCATAAAAAGCTAAATAATTACTGTTTGTGCAAGAACATTGAGCTTTAAGTAGATATAATTATACAAATGTGTAGATAATGACCCCATCAAAATAAAAAATCTAAAATTGTGATACAATAATACATTATTCTACTAAATGTTTGAAAAAGACTTTTACAACACCGATTTCAGTTGTTCTACATTTTATTTTCTGCAAAATAAATTCAATCCATAAATAATTTATCAATCAATAAATAATAATAATAGTTATATAATTCACAACATAAAAAGATTTTAAGACATTTAAATAGACATTAAAGGTACTTTATTTTTTTGTAAATCTTAAAATACTATATCCTAATCCACGTTACAATGCAAAGACCAATAAATAATGAAGCCTTTTGTAGGTTTGAGCAGCCCAACACTGCAATATTGACTCATCCAATGGCATGAGTTAGGGGCGGGACTATCTCATTGGCCAACCAATGGCAGATGGGGGATTGTTCAGAAAACCTGTTTAAAACAATCACTATTTTTACCATTTTTATTTGGTGACATAGCTGTGCAGAAATGTCTAATATTTAAGCAGTCATCTGTTAAAAATGTACTGCCTTTGCTACACAACCCTTTTAACTTAAACGGTAATAAAACAAAGAGCAGTAGCTCTCTATATATTGTAAATATGACTGTATTCACCACGTAGAGTGACAATCTAAAGATTAGTGTGCCTGTGGTGCTGCAGTGTAAACCGCACTGACAGTAAACAAGCACACAGATCTACATTCTGCAAGCTCTGCACATGACGAACTGCCACCTGTTAGGAAAGCTACTCTTCCTGTCTGGCTCAGCCACTTCTGTTCTGTTATTTACAAGACTCTGGCACAACGCTGCAGGCTCTGCGATCCTTACAACACTCACCGAAGTAATCAGACGGACCCAGGCGGCCCACTTCGACATATTCCTCATTATCAGACCTGCGCTGCAGAACAGATGCTGTACCCTGGGAAGAGAAGGAGAGATACAGGTTTAACGAGGAGGAAAAGTACAAAAAGAGGAGCAGGGAGGGAGAAAAGCCTAGCTCATGGTGTCGCCGAGTTTGAGATGTGTCAAAAGGATTAGTGCTTTATATACCTGCAGGTGTACAGGGTTTAGACAACTCTGCATGCTCGCAACACACACAGGTACGTCATAGACTGACACATGCAAGCACACCTGGGCTTGTCAGTGTTGAGATTTTTCAACAATCATAGAGTTACACTGCATGCGGCTCCCCACACTGCAATGCAAAAACTCATTTCGAAAGATAAACAAGGAGACTGGCAAACGGTCTGTCACATTTGTCACATCGAGGACAGAAACTCTACCCACAATACAACAGTAAAACGAGGAAGGCTGACAGGACAGGGCTTCTCTCTAGTCACTTCACAAGTTGAAAAGACAAATAGCTGGCAATCAGTACAAAATATGCAAAAATAATAAAAATGCAATAACAAAAAAAGCATGTAAAACAATAATTAGAATAATGTAAGTGATGTAAATGTTAAATAATAACTTAAACAAATCTGTAATATAAAAGGGAAATTATAAACAATTGGGCTCAAATAATTTAAAAAATATAGTTAAATTATTTAGCAATATTATATCATAATTATTTTATGAAATACAATTATTATAGATGTATATATACATATTAAGACATGCAAATATAAGAAATATTACAATTTAATAATTATTATTATTATTATTAATTGAATTGTTTGATTAATACAGTTGAATAAAAATAACAATAAACTAAATTTATAAGATAAAATGTATCTTGATTTGAATGTTAACTACAATACCCTCTTTCATTACTCTCTCAGACTGTAAGTAAACTCGTATCATTGGGGGCAAATATGGCTGGAAGCAGGTTAGAAGGTCATCTACAGGCTCCATTGCTGGGTCACTTAGGGCTTTGCATGTCAACGGCAACAATTTGTAAAATGAAAAGCAAAAAATATGGACTACTTTTTAAACATAACTGAGGAACTTTATGGTTAAATGACATTACATAGGTGGGAGAAAGTAGTTCTACCAATACTGCTGATGTAACAGTCCAGTTACAACCATATCTTAGATAGTAGCACTAGCTATTAAAGCTATTCCATAAACATCTAATAAAAAATAAATCAACAAGCTGTTACTAAGAGAGACCAGATACAGTGAGAAGAGGCCCAACCCTTGAGGTATGCCAGGCCTGGCCTGTTTGCTCTCAAAGGAGTTGTTGTCTTCTCTCAAACTGCTAGTGGACACTGACATATGATTTGAACCAGTTCTAATCCACAGCACTTGTCGAAGTAGTCAATACCATATCACTGTCCACAGCCCATGGCTGTATCTCACATGTAGCACTACTGGATCTCTTTGGAGCTTTCAACACACAGTTGACCCCATTGACCTTAACATCCTGGTAGAAGACTTGAAAATCACAGGTCAAGTATGAAAATCAAGGGTCAAGGATAGTGTCCATCAAAGTTGTGTACTGGAGTTAATACTAGTATCATTGTAAACACTGCGTTAACTTCCACTGCTACACTGATGTAAAACAATTATGCATCAACAAGACTAAACGCTTATTTTGTAATGTTTGCTGCAACTAAAGACTCATTTAGGTGTTAATATGTGTTATCATTGAATTTTTAAACTTAAATCTCCGGCATTGCATAACAACAGCCTTGCAACCACCCAAAACACTCAAGCAACAGCATACTGTAGAAAGTGCTTTAGCAAACACAGGGTGCTAAAACCACTTAAAACACCTTAGAAATTGCATATCAACACCATTGCAACTTTATAGCAAGGTGTTAAAATCACTTAGAACACCATAAAATTGCATAGCAACACCCTAGCAACCACCCACAAGACTAACAAATACATAGGAAGGTGCTGAAACCACATAGCAAACACTACAGCAACTGCATAGCAACAACCTAAGTAAAAATTACTTAGAAAAGAAACAGTTAAAAATTGTATAACACCACCCAGACAATCAAATAAAGTGCAAAAGCCATGCAGAAAACTTTTGGAATTGCATATAGCAACACCCTAGAAACCACATATAACATTCTAGCAACTACTTAAAACATTGCTAAAACCACTTGAGACGCATGGAAATTGCATAGCAACACCTTAGCAACCACACAAAGTGCTAAAACTACTCAGAGCACTTTAGGAATAGCACAGCAACACCCTAGAAACCACACATAACATTATATCAACTACTTAAGGTGCAAAAGGAATAGGATTGCATAGCAGCACCTAACAACTACCAATCTAGCAACCAAATAGCAAGCTGCTAAACCCATTTAGAACACTTTGGAAATTGCATAGCAACACCATAGCAACCACATAACAAAGTACTAACCCCCCCCCACCCCCTTGTGCTTAAATTTGCATGGTTAAGAATGTCATATATAAGTTTTCAGACAGTAAAAATCTGCTATAGACTATATGCCATTTTACTGCTAACTTACAAAGTGATAAAGTGATATTGCCTATAAGACTACCTGAAAGATCTCCAAACACCCTACTGCCTTCTACAGTACTGTATGTCTCCTTCAATCTCAGGATGCATGCCTCTTCAAAGTACTGTTCGAACATCTGCTGATGGAAAGGCATTATGTTACAGAGCTCCACAGCTGTGGGACTGCGTTGCTGGCAGCCAATATGAATAATCAGACACGCTGCCAATATCTTATTTAACATCTAGAATACAAACATTCCTGCTCAGTCAAGCATATAGCTAAGGTAACTCATGCATACAGGCTACCATTTTCACCTGAAGGCATCAAGCTCAATTGAAAATCAAAGAGTTTGGGTTAACTGAGATACCAATGTTGTTGACTTGCTGTTTACTCGCGTTCAGTAAAGTCTGGAACTGTTGTCTGGGCGGGCGGCTCTCCATCTCTGAGTCTCTTTTAGAAATACCATACCATCAAATTTGCCTGGATGCATAAATACTAACGCATTTTCTCTTACACTTCTCCTGCATTGATGTGTGCATAGTTAGGTATGCATATTTTTGTACCATTTCATGGGATAAATTAGGCAGAACTATCGTTAACCTTTTATTTTCTCACGCTGTATCACACATACCACACTAACACTTTTTAATCTTAAGTTACAAATTATTGATTAGGATAGTTTGTGAAAAAGGTAATACCAGAATGCACTGTGAGAAGCTCAGAGTAAAAAAACAACACCATCTAAAATAGCAGAAGAAGTCAAAAAATGTCAATTATAAATAAACATTTCATATACCGTTAAAAATGTTGGAGTCAGTAAGATTTTTTCTTAAAGAAGCAAATACTTTTATTTAGCAAAGTTGATCAAAAGTGACTTTACATTGTTACAAAAATGTCTATTTAATCAAATAAATTGTTTTTATTTTCTATTTTCAAATCACTCTGGCCAAAATGGTAATATAAGGGCATGTCATATTTATACAGAAAAATGACTAGCACAGTCTCGGGCTTGACATATAGGGGTTTCATTAATTATGGAAAGTCTGTAGCGCTCTGTTAAATGCTGTAAAAAAGTCATGAAAGATCCAGAAAATTCTCAGCACAGCAGTAGTCCATTGACCAGCTCTTCCTCAAAATACTTATGAATAACTTCAATGTGCTAAAGAGCTAACCCTGTGAGAAAATGTGGAAACCAGTCAGAACATTGCATTTTTAATATGTCAGGGATGGCTTTCATCTCATACCAATTTGAATGTGCCTATAATTATGTGGTATATAATGACAGATTTCACTTTTTCTTTAACATGCTCTTTGGCCAAGTTTTAAGCTTTGAATGTTTCGGCATGACCCTAGTGGACCAGTGTTCTGGTATTTGCAGGATCTTGGCTTGGGACATGCTCTCCAGAGGTATGACATCATGGGGATGCCCTGGGGCGGTTGGTTTTGCATTACTATCAAATTAAAAGTCTCACAATGGGCAACAAATTGTATCAGCATCTGTGCGAAAACCTATTTAACAAACAAATTGAGGGAGAGAAAATATTAAACACAAACACCCAAATGCAAACAATTTAGCAGAGGTTTGGTCGTCTGCTCTCACACGATTAAGACAGTCTGACAGCAGCTGTACGGGTAATAAACCACACCACAAATCATCACATTTGGCACGGCCCAAATTAAGATGATGGAAAGTTATACATTGCGAAATCAATTAATGTGTGACGCATCAAATCATAGTTGATCTGTGACTCAATCTAACAAACACCAAATTATATTTTATAAGGACAACAAACATTAATCAACATTTCTGTAAATGTGCCAGGGTTAGCCAGCTGGCTAATTTTCAACTGCAGTCCTATGGCAAGATGTTTTTGAAACCTAAAACTGAAATAAAAATTAAAACAACATATGTACACATAAAAATAAAAAAAATTACAAAAATAAAAACTACAATAGTGTCTAAAAGATACTAAAATAACAGTCTCATCCACAGGGGCAGAGTATGTTAACATGAGAGACTAAATGTTTTTTTCCTTCATATTTTTGTGTACATTTAAGAACCCTAACCCTAACAGTATCTGTCAAGACAAAGAAGAAGCTAAAAGCAAGATGGAACCAGAGCTGGACAATGACACCCACACAGCTCTTCCTTCCTTCCCAAGCCTGTGTCAGTAAAGCCGTCCCTCTGGTTCCCTCGCTCAGGTCTGGAGTCTGGGCCTGACCCTGTGTGAAAGTCTGCAGCCTACATTCCATCACTGAACCGCTGGCCACCCCGTGCTGGGAATCAGGCAGAGATGGGAGGAAGAGAGAGAGACAAACAAGCAGCGAGACAGACCAATGTCTCATGCTAAAGTCCTCTTCATTTATTTTTATCTGTCTCTCTGCCCTGCTATACCCTGACCCAGATGAACAGAAGTTGATGGAAATGCAAACTGTGGTAAGGATGAGCAAAATAAAATTTAATTGTATTCTGTTCTAATCTATCATATGTGTTCTAGTCAGTTTACTGTGTTCTGTTCCATTCTGTTCTCTGTTCCGAGTAAACAGAATAGAAAACATACAGTAAATTTAGAACAGAATAGAACACAGAATAGAGTGGATTAGAACAGAGTAAACAGGATAGAACACACAATAGATTCGAATGAAACAGAACACAAATAGAGCGGAACAGAACTGTGTAAACAGAACATAACACACACAATAGATTGGAACAGAATAGAAAACAATAGAGTGGAACAGAACAGAATAGAATAAATAGAATAGAACATACAATTGGTTAGAACAAAACAGAACACAAAATAGATTAGAATAGAATAGAAAATAACAGACAAAAAGAAAACAGAATAGAACTGAAAAGAAATGATTGGAATAAAAACGGAATTTTGCAGAATGAATAGAATAGAGGAGAATAAAACAACAAAAATTGAACTCAAAAGGACACAATAAATTGATCAAAAGTGAGAGTAAAGACATTTATAATATTACAAAAGATTTCAAAAGAAAGGTCTTTTGAACTTTCTATGATAAAATGCATCATGGTTTCCCAAAAAATATGAAGCAGCACAACTGTTTTCAACATTGATACTAATAAGAAATATTCAGTGAGCATAAAGTCAGCATATTAGAATGATATTCACTAGGATCAACACATAAGACAGGAGTAATGATGCTGAAAATCCAGCTTTGACCTTTCTCTTGGAAACTAGATTTGTGAGTGCTTCGGTCGGTCTGAAGCCACACACACACACACACACACACACACACACACACACACACGCACACACACACACACACACACACACACACACACACACACACACACACACAGAGCAGCAGGTTTCCTACACTCAGTCAGTCGCACTCACACAGACTCAATACTGGCCCACATATCCTTCCATTGTTCAGCAATGAAGAACTAACCTTTCAGCAACACATGTGTGTACTTTAGATGGCTCATCAATCTCTGATTTACAACATTTCCCAAAGGAACAATCCTTACAAGAGTCTTTTCCAAAGCCACATACTTCTTACATTACCTGAGCATCACCAATCTTAAATCTACAATAAATCTAACAGACAGTAATGCAAAGCTTCACCTGTGTGATTTGGCTCCTCAACATCAGGAATGTTTCATCAAAATTATGAGCAGGCCAGCCAAAAATCAATTAAAACGGGTTTGATTTTTGTCTGCCAGGCATAAATCATACAGTAAAGCCATATACAGTATATCCTCAACATGCTTTATGATTTGAGGAATCATTCATGTCTGTAGCACAAACGGTACAGAATAAGTTGTGCACCAAAGTTTAACAGTGTTAAGGGTTGGTTTAAATTCCTAACCCTAATCATAAGCAATAATAAGGCAATATTCAGGTGGATGCGTGGAGAGCAAAGCATCATGGGAGCAAGAGGCAGTCCAATAGAGCACTACTTCACTCAACAGCCTGATTATATTAGTACTGCAACCTTCACGGAGGAGAGAATGAGAATGAAGAAAAGAGAGGCGCTGAAAATATGAGAACAGACACAGACGGTAAAAGAGCCCCCTCCAGACTTCACAATATCTTCATAAATGTGGAGTTAATCAAAATATTGTTCAAAGATTTGGCAGAGGAGGAGAAGAATGCTGAATCAGCACCACCAGGGGTTTCAGAACTGTAAATGTGTTTGGTGGTGTTGACAGCACAAAGGAGGAGTATCAGCTAACGCAAGAAAGGATAGAGAAAACTAGCAGGACTAGATGTGTGTGCACACACACAACCAATATAAACTGATCCTCATTCAATACATGTCCATTCTTTATCAAGCCACACTGAGGATTGTCTGAAAACAACTTTAGGGTGCTTACACACAAGAGAAAGTGCAGTTTGATCTGTTTTGAGAGTGTGGAGAGCGAGAATAGCACAAATTAGATTTCCAAAAGTACTGGGAATCCAACAGGATGGTCTAAAGCTCTCTTCGGTCAACTGACACACACTGGATTGCATTACAGTAAAAGTTAAAATATTGATTTAGTCTAGTGCATAAGCACCTTTTGAAAGTGTCAGGCCAAAACGCCTGAAGGAACCACGGGAGGAACCAAGGAGAGCCGTTCTCCTCTGCTCAACGTGGAGGAACTGGTACTTAAACGACTGTTATTTTGGTGACCACAGAAGTAGGATTGTTCTTCACTAACTGTAGTGAACAAACATGCAGATGGTCATTTCCACACACCTCTGTTATAATGAAGAAATCATCTCCCGGTTCTCCCTGCACTACTATCTTCTCTCCATCGTCAGACTGCACAGGCTCCAGGGCATCGGCCACAGTCAACCTCTCCCACTTATCAAGGGATTCTGCAAGATACAAAAAGTTAGATGTTAATCTGGATCTAAATGGACCTGAACAACTTCGATTCAAGGTCAACCCTTGAACTTGAATGTTATTAGGGGAGTGAATCTGTGGGTGGACAGTGAATTGATTCAAATTATGAATCATAGGATTTCAATTTGATTCAAATTACGATTTATAGGATTTCAATTTGATTCAGGAACGATTTTTGCTAATTCAAAACAATTCAATTCAATCTGATTCAGAATGAGATTCATTTTGGATTAATGATTCAACTGTAATGTTTTAAGTTTATTCATAGGATGATGTAAAGCCCCCCTGTAGTCAAACGTTTTTTCCTTGAAAAAAATTATTTCATGTCTTAAAATAGCTTGAATGTAACTGCTCTACACCCTTGCCTCATTTAGTATCCGCAGTTCTATGAATATGCAAATTAGCCCCGCCTCCACTCACTCACACCAGCTCAGAGATCCACTCGTTGACGATCAAACATTGACCTGATTGGTTACAAGGTAGTTTGTGACGTCAGAAACACCAGCGATTTCATATCGTGTTTTTGAGACTGTCTCTGGTTCACTGCAGTTTTAAGGAGAAAATGCTCAGCAATGGTGTTGACTTATGAATTTACACAAGGTTTGTCTGAAAGCATATTAAAAACACCACAAAGACATATAAACAATATTAAAACCTTGTTTTTCACCACAGGGGGACTTTAAGATTGTTCATTGCACCAAGCAACTTAAAAGTAAACTCATTAAATGCATGTACATACAGGCTACTTGGAACATAAAGAGTGCAATGTGCCAATAAAATCTTTTAGAGCTGAGTTTTCTTTGTCTGGAAAAAAATATTTTAAAATTGTCATGATTCTGCCATCATGTCCTTGATTTTTCCTAGTCTTGTGGCAGGATAATGACAGACCCATGTTTTGTGTACAAGCGCATGGTCTGTTGTTTTGGGCCATGTGCTTGTGTTGTCTCGTTACGTTACCCCGCCCCCTTGTTATCCTCGTCTTGTCATTATTGTCTAGTCAGTTTCACCTGTCCTAGTCGTTAGTGTTCCCTACTTATCCCCTTGTGTTTGCTGTCTTGTGTCGGTTCATTGCTAAATCATACCTGTGAGTACCTTGTGGAAATTCTTGTCATTGTGAGCATTTATTAGAATTATTGTTTGTTTATTGTGAAGTCATAGTTTAGTCTTGTCAGCCTAAGAGTCCTTGTCCTGTTCGTGTTTCGCCCCCTCGTGGGTTTTGTTTTCCTGTTTTTGTACCAATAAACCTTGTGTTCATTGAACACTGTCTGCATTTGGGTTCATCTCCTTGCATCATCATAACAAAAATTCCCTATTATTTCCAGTCACTAAACAAATCCAAATATCAAAATATTACCTGATACATTCAGTTTCCTCAAGATCTCATATGCAAATAAAGTCTCCGTAAATGTTTTCATCTCACCTAAATAAACAATTATACTCATAAAAGGTCAGTATTTTATCTAATAGAAAACAACGGTGAGTTTTACATGCATTAAAAGAGTTTTAAGTAGTGTACATGCAATAAGTTGGCAGCTTTATCAATGTTTTGTGTGCATTCGAGGGCATGAATGATGACACGGTACACCAACATTAATACACACGTAAGTAATTTATTGTTTATATATTTTAAAATATTGAATGATACTTTACCTAATCACGATTCATTCTATTTTTTGCATTTAAACCGATTCTTAACCAAAACAAACAATTAACATTTCAATTCGTTTAAAGATTGATATACATGCATACATGCATGGGCAGTATCTGTAATCGAATAATTATAAATCTGAATAAATGATACTACGATAATGTCATGGTGCATCAAAGCGCCAATGCTTTGAAACGAAAGACACGGAAGTTATAGTATAGTATAGTTATAGTATCAAGCAGCCTAGACTGATACTTTTAGAGACAGTGTGCGATGAGCATCCGGTGGTCCGTGAGTGACCCGTGGGTGTGTCATCAGAGGCTCAGACTAATGCTTTTATAAATAAACTGACTAATCAGAAAGACACCCAGGCTTATCATGAACTTCCTGCAGAATGCGAAGACTGGATCTTGACCCAGAAGAGCTTCTGTTGCTCGTGGACTATTGAAGCCGTGGCCGTGAGAAAAGAAACTGCCAAAGCCATCATTCAATACCCACCACATTCCAGAAACACTTCCCATCTTCCAGCATCCATCACACGGGCGTACCACACACGAACACGACCGCACTAAAACCCTCCGGACTTCAGCAGCGCTGATCCATCCTCCAGCTGCAAATAATAACCAACGCCTCTGCCCTTTGCTGTTTGCTCACTCTGTCATTCTTCATTTCCCATTATCCCATCAGAATGCATTTCCCATCATCCATGCAGGACAGTAGCAGACGATCATTCTCAGATTATACCGTCATAATAGTGTTAACATTTAAATAGTTAAAAGGAGACGATGTGTGTGTGGCTTAGGTGTGTGTTTGTGTGTTGGGGCCAGCCTGTCTGCATGCCCCAGACTAATGGTCACTTTATCAGGCTGGCTAAGACATCCTCACGCCCGGGCAGACGTCCACCTGCTTCAGTCGTAACATGAGCCGTCAGTGAGGGAAAAATCAACACTGCATGCTTCAACTAAGAAAAAACAGTGTGTCTGTGTGAGTCTATATTAGCACCTTACTCTTTTAGGTTATTGTAACATAGCATAGACAAATTCATAACTAAGTCTTTCCGATAAAGCACTAAAAAATGTAGGCTTTTGGTGATATTCAATATTAATAATTTGAAGGGATTTTTTTTTTTTAAATCAGAGGAACCATACATTGAAAATCAAGGTATGTTTTCCACACTATTATCTTTGTTTTAATGAAGACAAAGGTTTTTATTTTATAATATATATATATATATATATATATATATATATGTATGTGTGTGTGTGTGTGTGAATATATTTAATTTAAAAGCACCATTATGACATTAAAAAAAATTAATTGCATATTATTATTGCATTATATTTTAATTAGGACAAGACAGCATATTTTCTTTATTTTTTATCTAATTTAATATTAAATATATTTGTATTAAATATTTAATTTTTAAATGTTTATTTATATGCATTAATATGACAATAAACAGCATTATTTGCATACATAAATTTTTACTAAAACATTATATATATGAAAATGTCACGATGGGACTTGAACAATTTTGAGTGACCACACAAAAGAAAATTGATACATGTGATTTTTGAATCGATTTATCAAAACGGATACCTTGACTGATTCATGGAATCGAATCAAACTTCACAACTCCTAAAAGCTGCAGTCACTTTTACTGTTCCACGAATTATCGCGAGTGAAATAAATGTATTTAAATAGGAATCCACACAATTAGAAATTTCATGTTGAGGGCCAAAGATTTCCATACACAGATTTTGCATCGCGGGTATAAGTTGGTCACATGACTCACTGTGTTGACCAACAGAAAGCTGCTTGGTTTGAAAGTAAGGTGTTCTTCATACACTATTAACAAGAGACAATTTCTGCTAATACCTTATTTCACTGAAGTGCATGCACTTTAACTGCCTTTTTGCAAAGGATGTTTAATTCAGATAAGTTATTAAAACATCTCTCATATATTAAAGCACTCATACTCGCGGATCACAATTCTTAAATTGTTAAATAAAAAAACGAATTGTAATCAATTGAAGTCATAGTTCAGAATCTCCAATCCCTCAATCTGAATGGCTGTTAGCACATTGTAGGTGACAGCTTACTAAAGTCAAAAGTACATCACAAAGTTTCTATGATATTCTGATCACGTAACGTGGCGTAACGAGAGAATGTTAAAATATGACTCTTAATTTTGAAGCATTTTTTTGTGCAAGACCTCACAAGTGTCAAGACCTCACAAACCATGGTGAAACGTGCCAAGACTTCACAAAACAGTACCGATTTCACCGCAATCTCAAAAGAATCTTACGCAAACAAAAACATGCCCCCCTCAAAGGCGAGAAGACGAGCGAAGAAAAGAGGTTTGAAGGGCGAGAGAGCTGGGTGTTTGAAGACAGGCCGTGACAGGGCTGTGAAACGGAGAACACAGAGAGAAAGAAAAATAGAGGAAACCGAGAGGAGGAGTGTGTTTGTTCAGCCATTTAATAACCCCATTTAGAGCGACGAGTGACCTCAGGGTGCTGAAGGACGAGGGGTCGCCGCAGAACTGACCATCTTAATGTTCCTCTTTCTTGCTCCTCTTTGTCTCTCTCTCACCTAACAAAACCGCTGGAATGCAAGTCCGGGTAGAATCTGGCAGTGGTGTCTGTCAGTCAAAGCTACACTCTTAGAAATAAGGGATCTTCAAATTCTGCATAGAACCTTCAGCTTCTAAAGAACCATTTTTGGCCACATTGAGTTGCTATTTGAAGATTAAGAAAAGAGTTCATTTACAGGTTCTTCAGATCAGTGTTATTAAATTTAAAACATCAGCACATGATGGTTTTCTAATGAACCAGAGATTAATTCTCTGTGGGGTTATAATTTATTTTAAGGTGACGTAGTTACATTGTAATTTACTCTAATAAGTACTGAGTAATATTAATTAAATACATGTACTTACTATAGAATTACGTTTAGGGTTAGTTACTTGTAATTATACATAATTTACTGTTAATAATATAGTACGTACATGTAGTAATGTGTAACTACTTGTACAACTGAATCCGACATTCGGTGGCTCCGAATTGTCAAAACACCTCTCAAAATGTTTGCTACCGATGCGAAAAATGCAGAAAATCGAACCTGATCCGAATTTTTTCCCATATTTCTTTTTTAACGTGCGGAAATTTCGGCCTCAGTGTGCAAGGACCTTTACCCTCTGTGGAAATTAAAAATGCTCTCCTCTGTCACTTGAGTATAAAACTCTTTGTGGTTATAATTTGAAAATGTATTTTCATGCATACTAGAAGTTCTTTGATCATAAAACCCATTAAAAAAAATTGACTGAGTTGTTCACATGGACATGTCAATTTGCAAATGAGACCTTATTGTAAAGTTGTTACTGAAACTTTTGCAAACAACCAACATTACGCTAATTTACTCTGCATTTAATGGACCATTTACAAAATCGTTAATAAACAAGGTGTTCAAATTGAATCAAATAATTTATGCAAGATTGATTTGACAGATAAAAATCATCCTCATTACAAAGTTCTCATTATTGTACTTACCAAGTATAGACACCTTACTAAGGAACTCTTCATACATCTTCCTCTTCCTCAACGTGCTTCCCTAAAAAAACATTGAGGCAGCAGTTAGATGACACATTGAGGACTTCAGGTAACAGAATCTCCTGTCCTCTAATCAGTCTCTACGGAACAAGAATAAGAAACACAGCTCTGAGAACAAAGCCGGGGGACTTTCCTCAAACACGCTGCTGAAGAACAACTATAAACATACAGATTAAAGCAAAGTTTTGGCTTCCTTCTCTTTTGTGCCTAGTGTTGTCTTTTTCAGCTCGGTCTCTCTCTAATAATCAGATAAAACACACAGAAACACATTAAGTGGAGACGGTCCCGTAGTTAAGAAAAATCACGAATGATCTTCTTTTTTGTCTCTATTGTTTCACCTAGACAGGAATGAGATTAAATGGAGGAGAAATGGAGACTGAAGTCTCTGAGTTATTAACTAAACCCCCATCATATTTTGAGACAACAAAATGCAAACTTCCAGCCACTGACTGACCGTGAAGATCTTCTCTCTTACGGGGTCAGTGACCTCTCCACCCCTGGTGTTTGAGAAGAAGATACAAAAACATCAGAAGAACATCTATGGCCTGCAGACACTAAAGTGAGGCATGACAACGTGATCTACAGCGTCCCGGCAAGTGTTGGTCGAGCTTAATGGATTAGTTCACCCACATTTCACCCAAATAAACAGTATGTATTTTCTAAAGACAGACTCTGTGTAGCTTGAATAAGTGTCTGTGGAGATCCTTTTACTAGAGCAAACAAGAAATATTATGCATAGAAAAGTGAACTAAAGCACTTCTGCTAGGCGCATTCTAGACTAGTGCATATTTATATAAATGTCTACTTAAATAACTGACAAAAGTGTTTAGCTTGTAAGTGAGTCTGGGCAATATATTTAATAATTTACTATTATATTTTGGTATTATTTAATTGGAGGATTAGGGATGAAAAAAATTAAAAGTAAGAATAATAATAATATGAAATAGTACAAATAAAATAATATTACATATTTTCAAACATAATTTCAATCAAAAAGCCTTTAAAATTATTTCATTGGAGAATGAAAAATTAAGTAATAATAATAACAATAATAACATACTAAAATATGTATAAATATTATATATTATACTAATATATATATATATATAATAAAATAATTAAAATAATAAAATACACACACACACACGTATATATATTATTAAGAAAATGTTTATATATTATCGAAAAGAAAATTATCAAAATATAATATATATAATATATGTTTTTATATAGTGCCCAGGTATATCTGTAAGCATCTAAGAAAAGGAGGATTACAAATAAGTCCCCCCCCCACCACACAAAAAAAAACATTTTTTAATAAAATGTACATTTTCTAAAACCAACATGAGTGTAACACACACAAATCTTTTACTGGTTTAATTAAGAGCAGCTCAGCATAGCTGAAATCTGACAGTCTGCCTCTCTTCTCACAGAACTCGGTGTGTGTGTTGTTAATAGTAAGTGCGTGTTTGCATAAGAAAGCGAGGAAGACACTAAAGAGAAAGAAAAACGAAACGATGGCCTGACAGAAAAATCTAAATTGGTCCCTTGTCAGGCTCTGTGTGGAGAACAGTTTCCACGGAGGCTTGCGGGGCATTAGAAATATTCATTCCCACAACACACACACACAAATACACACACTCTGCAAACACAAACACTGCTACAGATGGAGCACTTGATGCAGATTACGCTGTTGAGCGAGAGAGAACGTATTTAGTTAAAGAATACCAAAGGGTGGAAAGTTTGTTTTAGTTTTGAGAACGCCAACAGCACAATGGTCAAGAGTTTCAATCTGGAAAGTCATGGCATCCAAGAGTCATTTAGATCAGCCTAAAATGAAAATTCTGACACTACTGATCCTTAAGTCACTGTGTGTGAGTGTGTTTCTACCATAAGGATGCGTCGGTAGCTGTCTCGGTCTATGCCCCACAGTTTCAGGTCAGTCTTGGCTTTCACAGTAGCAGCCCGAGGAGTTCCATATATCAGAGCCAATTCTCCAAAACTACCACCCTCTCCGATACTGGTCACCCATTCACCGTTTACATACACCTGCGAACGGAAGGAGAAAGATCATTACACATTTCTACTTATAATACACATGAATATGAACAATTTGTATGGTTAATTGAACACAAAAGCATCAACTTCCATAATGAATTCAAACATTCAGGGACATTTTTAGGACTATTATGATTGTCATGACAGTTCTCAAGTTCTCCAAGTTCCCCAAAATTTTCACTACTGCAAAATGTAAGACAAAAACTAATTTACAATGTAATGTAAATTAAGTAATTATAATGTAATGTAATACAATATAATAATAAATGTAATGTAATGTAGAGGTCTGCATGGGATGGATGTTTCAATCCTGCTCCCGAAAGAGTGTGTACTGCTCCAACTTGCTTCCGCCAAAAATATGTCAGATTATATGATAGAAAATACATTGAATATGTTAGAAACATTTTTTATATCTCTGTATCATTTACTTCTTATCTGTAAAATGCACCTGCTAAACTTTGATTAAGATGATAAAAACAAACACTTGTTTTAGAATATGCATTGATGACCTATACACAAAAAGGGACATTTAAACAGAAAGTAAAAAGGAACTATTTCAATTTCATGTTATCTGAAAGGACTGACTGAACTCTCGTTTCATACTAATGCTAGTCAAGGGCACTCACAGTGAAGCAGGTGATCTGATAACACACAGCTCGCACCTTCTATCTTCCCAACCTTGGATCCTCTAGGGTGTCTTACGAGGAATTAGATAACACCTTGAGACTCTTTCCCCTGTTTTGTCTTTCATTTTGGCATAAGGGTAAGATGCTACCGAAGAGAATATCTCACTGAATCTGCGTGTCAGCGTGTGGTTTTCAACAGCCACACGCATAGACAAGCACAAAGAGACTCTTTCTCATTTTCCACAGAGACTGATTGGGTTTCACCTGTAGACACACAATCCACTTGTTGATTTTATGAGGGGAGATACTAAAAAAAAACGTTAACACACGGGGCAGAAATAAACGCTGGTCCTGCTCGGGCCAGGCGTTCTGCCAGCTATCTAAGACACATTCCACAGGTATCTGCTCTCCAGACCGGCCACTCGAGCAGGTTTGGGTCAAAGACTCCTCAGAGATGGCCAACATGTCACTTAAGGTGAGAACTTCTTTGCAATAAGTCTCCAATTCAGTCATTTTATTGGAACAACAGACAGAAAATGATGGCAAATATTTAGGGCTGCCCCAACCAAAGACTTGTAGTTTTTCTCGTTTCAAATGATGTTTCAAATTATAATTTGTGTTTGAGGTCGATAATTAATTTGGATTTCTTGCTTGACATAATTACCACATGGAACAGCCATGTTAACCATCTGTCCGTCACGGACTGTATGACTCCGCGGACTGCTGATTCCTGTGGAGTTTGCTTTTCTGCAAATTTGGTTGACCAAGCCTCTTCTGATCGACTAAAGTTTGGTTGACTATTAGGGGGCAGTCCTAGAAATATGGCTTCTTTTTTCTTCATGAGAGGGCAAGCGAGCGTTAATAAATTCCACATTTGAACACACTCTCGATTAGCATGCAGTACTAAGCGCTCCAAAGTCACAGGAGATTTATCCTTTCTGCTAATGAGAGACATCACGTCGCATTCGAGACGCATCTTGATATTCCAGCACGTTTGCGTATATGTCTGGGAGGTTTATGGAGCTGAACGTGCTTGCTTACACACATGAGAAGACTGGTTAATGTCTGTAAACATGTATTTTGCATGTGTCTGACAGCATTAGTGTGGCGTACGGTGGATTGAGCGAGCGTGGCTATGTGCTCAGGCTCTCGGCGCTCTGGCTCTTACCCAAGAGCTCGATACAACACAATCTGATGTGGCAGCGACCCAGTGCTGACTCAACGCGCCCTCAGAGCTCATCCAGAGCAGAGGAGAAATACTTCCACTGATATTTCACACAGCCGATCACTAAGCACATACACAAGGAGAAGAGTCACAAGACAAACCAGACTGATAATAACATGAAGAATATAAAGATACAGTGTTCAGATTCAGTCTGTGTAGGAAAAACAGGTTTTCTTACTATTTTTAAACAAAAAAGCTTGACCATTCAAAATGGGCCAATTAGAAACTGTCAAACATATGACAACCATATGACTTCCCACTCTTATCAGGGTCAGTAAGATGTTTCTTTCCTCAAAGATATTAATACTTTTATCCAGCAAGGTTGCATTAACTTGATCAAAAGTGGGGGGAAAACCATTTCAGATAAATATTGTTCTTTTCAAAATTTCTATTAATCAAAGTATCCTGAAGAAAAATGCATCACCAAATTAGCATATCAAAATGATTTCTGAAGGATCATGTGACACTGAAGACTGGAGTAGTGATGCTGAAAATTCTGCTTTGATCACAGGAATACATTACATTTTAAACTATATTTATATAGAAATCAGTTATTTTACATTGTAATAATATGTCACAATATTACTGTATTTTTAATTAAATAAATGCAGTCTTGGAATAAAAGACTTCTTTAGCAAAAAAGGATAGTTTCTATTTATATTCATTTACGTTTACTATTCACTATTCAGCAACTTGGCATGGCGGTTGTTAGTCTGTTCACATCTAAAGAGATAATTTATATAGTAGCAAAAAAAGTAATTCTAAGAGTCATAGAGAGCGTGGAAAATGCTTATAAAAACTAATCTATGACTTCAAGAAGCCATAAATGGACTCTAGGGAAAAAATAAAATGCTAGAAAAGTGTGGAAAAGGCCCCTTTTAAATAAACAATCGTATTTACTGATAAACCAAGAATAGGGAAGGAAAATACTACAGATTCTCAGGGTGATAAAAACAAATTCTAAATAAATCATATGCATCAAAGAAAATCTACTTTAAAGCTTCTTTAAAACAAAACAGGGAAATGGATTCTCCGTGGAAATAATGACACATCACTTCTCTTGAATTTTATCCATGCCATCTTTGGGAAGGCAAAACAATGGCAGTCAGTGTTCCAGTTTTCTGTAGTGTTAAAAGAGGCCAGTGGGTAAGATTTTTCTTTTCTTTTTATTTCATATAGACCTACTATAATATGTAGGTCTATGATAAGATGTTTCAGAAATGTTAATATCCTAATTGTGTGAACATCACAGGTAACATTCCCAGGTTACATTTCAACGCAAAGTCAATAGCGTAAAAAAACATAATTTTAAATCTTGCACATTAAGAGTAAATTGGCACATTTAAGCACATTCCCATCTCAAACTTTCATTACTGTATTGATTTTTATTTTAAATTGAATTTTTATTTTTATTTATGAGTTATCATAAAATACAAAAATACCAATATGTATAAATATATAATAAAAAAATGATAAGAATGATATATATTTTTTACACTAATAAGAATATGGGGGCCTTAATTGTCATTAAAAATAGATATTTTCTCTATGCAACACAATTTATTTTTTGTTTTTATTTTGTGGTGATGGATAATATTTCACAATATTCACCCCATTACATTTGTTATACTGATAAATATATTGCAGATGTAGATGAATCAGTCCCAGAGTATCTGCTCACTGAAGTGGTGGGCCTTAACCCTTTAGGCGCCAGAGGTTTTTTTCCTAAAACGTTCGATTTTGACATCTTAATTTCAAAAGGCTATATCTTAAAAGTGATAAAAGATAGAGACTTTCTGTAAATTAGAGAAATATTAAGGATGACCCAAAGTTTATTCAGGGATTAAATGTTCCAATCTAATTTGCATATTATGACGTCATATGGTGGCGGCAATCTTGGGATTATAGAATTTTCATGAAAAGTCGCATGTTTAAATGATAAAATGCAGCACTTCTTTCCCCCCAAAATGTCCCTCACCTTCTGTATGCTATGTTGCACAATACTGAATGCTCAGGTATATAGTAAGTAGTAAACAAACTGTGTAAATCATTACTAATAAATGGTAGAAACAAACCGAATGCATGTAGTGGTTGGCCTTTTGCTGTAGAGATTTTCCATTTACTAAATACAGTAGGAACTCTGATTCCATGTTTGGGGCATATATATTATTCATATGGCACACAAACACAAGTAGACAAGACCTGTTTAGTTCAAACGCTCACTGGCCACGGCAATGCACAGATCATGAGTGAGATGATACGAGCAGCGCGGCCAGATCTGCCTCGCGCTCGCGCCGAGTGTGCACAGCTCGGACTACTGTCATTGTCATTGCGACTCCCCATCCTGCCTCGAAGGTTGCCTCCTAACTAATACTTCAACCTCGTCTAAAATACCCAGTGGCATTAGACAAAGTCTCCACCACAATACTGTCGCCGCGATTGCGGAGAGGCTCTGATAAAACACTCACTCACACACTAGCTCCGCTTTTGATCGCACTGATTCAATGCACTCTAACTCAAACATTTTGTATAGAAGCATGACGTTTTTTTGATTCGGGGATGAAGTATGATATGTCTGCCATCCAGTGGAGGGGAGGTCGAATGAAATTTGACACCCAATTTGACAAAATCGACCGTTTTATTCAGTGTCGCATCTTGTCGAGTAAACTCGACCGTGGCGCCTAGAGGGTTAAAGTGTCCCTATTATGATATTTTAAAGGTTCCTAATTTTCTGTTGGATGTCTCATATAATATGTCTACATGGATCCAACGTCAAACAAACCACTTTAATTTTCACATAATATACATTCCAGCATAACATCTTTTCTCACAGTGCCTGAAACGGTTCGATAAATGATTGAGTCTCTCTAAACCCCTCCTTTCCGAGAGTCTACTCTGCTCTGATTGATCAGATGGCCCAGTCTGTTGTGATTTTCTGACACTTACAGCACGTGTCGGAAAACAAAACGGCCATTAGCATGTAGGAAATTTCAGCTCCGGATCTTCCTCAGCACTTGATACACAATGATGCGTAAAAGTAACTATGACGTTGGTTTTACCGTATCCATTCAGGCCCAGGTTCTCATCCTTTGGAAGTGCATCAAAGATCATTTACTTTCGCAGCACAGAAAACTGTGTCTTCTCGACATGTCAACAACAAGAACCAAACTCTTTTAGGTCTCAGCTACAACTACAGTGTTTGAGGGTCAAAGTAGACGTTGTTCGCAAGGAAGCCAAGATAGACCATAGGTGGGCATTTTGGAGATTTGTTACAACCCTACAGAAGCTCGAGCAGGAAGTGAGACTGATATACTGACAACTTGTTTCAGGCAGTTCAGAATCTGTTCTTTCTTTTGGGAAACAATTACTCCATTTATCCTGCATCTTTAAAACTTTGCAGAGCTTTCACATTCACAAACAGCTATATTATACACTGCATGAAAGGTAAAATCAGAAAAAGCATAATAGGGGCACTTCAGTGAAGTCAGTTTATTAACCCTTATCCTGATAAGCTGCATATACAAGTACATATATGAGTTTGACTGTAGAAACAGGTATGAAATACTGAACTCACATCAACTTCTCCTTGATCAATCACATAGAAGTTGTCTCCTTCATCACCTGAGAAAGAAATGAGAAATATTGAGTGTATTCCAATCAACCAACTTCAGGGAGAAGACACATAAGATACATAGCCCTTTTTCCCTCCTGTTATTTTTTCTTTTGCTCAGTAGTGAAAATCTAAATAAAAAACTGAACATACTCTACCATTCAAAAGTCTGGGGTCTGTAAGATTTTTCAATGTTTTTGAAAGAAGTCTCTTATGCTCACTATATATGTATACACTATACACTTACTGTATATATGAGCTCAAAGTTAATTCTGCAACCTTTAAAGAGTCCCCACAGATAACAAAAATGGACTAAAACCCAAAAAACTCCCATTTTAAATTCATGGGACCTTTAAATTCAGGATGGAAAGGAGGAAAAGATAAATCGTTTTGTCTCTTTCCCAGATTCCATCCCTTTCCATTTCCCAATTTCCCAATTTCCCAAGAACACATCCGTGCATATCAAAGATAAAAGATGGCACACCACTTAAAAAAACGTCACCACCTCCCAGGACAGTGTCATCTAAATGATTCCCAGGCTTCATCTTCTACACCCCATTTAAGAGTTTAATGGACGCTTGGGTGTGCCAGAAGCCGCAGGCTCTGATCAACATTTACAAGTTAAAGGCCATACATAAAGCATTTCTGTAGGTTCAGAAGGTCTTTGAGGTTTAAGTGTGTGTTGAAGTTGGTCTTTGGGATCCTGGTAGCAAATGTGTGTGTGTTTGTGTGAGCCGAAGAGTTAAAAGAGTTTGTGATCCGTGCGCTGCCGAGTTCACGCGGGTTCACGGGGCTAATTAACACCGAACACACTAAGCGCTCGTAAATCACACAAGCAATTTATCTTAACACACTCACTGATCGCTAGTGCCCTCTACCTCTCTTACTTGCTGTCTCTCTCTCTCTTTCAACCCATTCAGCTCATTTTTCTTAGTATTGTTCCTGTCTTCCTGTCTTTTATCACCTCTGCTCTGAAGTTTCTGTTTTTTAGCCAAAAGATCCTTGAGTCACAGAGTGCAGTCAAATATTTGACAAGAACAAAAACACACACATGCACACTTCTACACACACACACACAAACTTTGCAATCTGCGCAATCTGTCCATGTTAGATAAATGCTTTGAAACTCTGTTTCAAGAATTGCATTGCACAGAGAGTGCAATCTCAATTGCTTTATGAACTCCACATGAAACCAAAAAGAGCTCATTGTTTGACTATATATTTATATAAAAAAAACTCATCACCCACTGTTCCTTCTAACTAAAACAATCTGCAATGCATTTGCACTTTTGATAATGATTTCCTTAGGTTTGCACTCTTGTATTTTGCACTGCATGCACTGTATATGCATTGCAGGCACATAAAAGTAATGTAGCATTAAATAGAATTGAAAACACAGGTACACAAGTACATGACCACAGACACCTTTAGCTAAGCAAGCTCGGTTTCATGTACCGCTATGTTCCAAAATACTACAATATTAAGAACAATAGGAGTGTATCATAATAGGACCATTTAGATCATGGTAAAATTACTCACCAGATGTTATCATTACCTAACCTTAACCATAAATTATCCACCATTTAGCGGATTAAAAAATTAAAAAATATTTAGCTTAGCTATTTATTTATTAGCTTTAATTCCTTTGAAGGCCTACCAGTGGTCCAACACAATATTTAAAATCCAACCAATATAAGGTAAACTATTTCCTCCAGTATTTCTGCTGTAATTATAGCAAAGTTGCTTGTTTTACACAGTTTTATTAATGGAAACTCTGAGTGTTGATATATTAATTGACAATTAGTTTTGTGATTCCAGACATTTAAAAAATGTTATGTTAAAAATTAAATTACATTTAAAAAGATTTTGAGGGGAAAAATGTTTTGATTTAAAGTTTTTTTAGCATTTCATTTAAAGTTATGTTATTAAATATATACAAATATTGAAATATTAATTGTATTTATATTATTATTATTATTAAAAATTATAATATGAACAAATTAAATACAAAAATTATGTAATTAAATATATAAAATAATAATATCAATTTAAGTCATCCCCTTGGATGTTTTCAGTGTGTATGTGGTGTGTGTGTGTGTGTGTGTGTGTGTGTGTGTGTGTGTGTGTGTGTGTGTGTGTGTGTGTGTGTGTGGGTTTGACTATGAGCTGCAAAATGTCCTCACTATTAAAAAATGTAAACATAGTGACCCTGACATCACTAGTTAAAAAGCCATTTTTTTTGCACAGGTTTTGTATAGGTTTTTAATGAGCGTTACGTTTAGGGTTAGGGATCTGGTTAGGATATAGAAAACAACCTGATATAAAAACAATAGAAGTCCTGTGTGTGATAAACTACAGGTGTTTCTATACTGTACCTTGCTGGATTACCGTTTCCCCTGCGATGTGAGTGACCGGGAACATGGCATCAAATATGTCACTGGGGGAGGAAAGAGATACATAGATTATTCTATCATTCAATCATTGGTAATTCAAAAACACAAATACAATACTCTGAATTTAGTTCAATAGTAACATCAGTGTTATCTTTACAGCAGGAATACCAAGTGTCAAGTACATGGTGTAGTCACAAAGATCAAACGCAGCACGGCCGTGCCAACGCTACTGTATCACACACTTCACCGTGTCATATGGCTTCTTTTCGCCATCTCCACAGAAACACATGTTTTATAAAAAGACAACAAACAGTAAATGCTTAATCTGTGCTCTTCCCGAGGCACACACCCTTGAATAAGAAACAACCGTGCCTGTGTGAAGGCAAAGAGTGTCGTTAGTGTTACAAGTTTAAGACCCTGATAATGCACTTCCATTCTTTGTCTTTTTTCGACAGCCACTGGTGTGTCAGTCACTACACACATTACACCTCTCCCGTTACTGCGGCCGGCTGTAAGCAGTGTTTATTCGCTTGTGCTGCTGTTGTGTTGTCAATGCCTCTCTAGTTGTATTTATGCCATGTTTACATGCGGAGTAAATATACTTGACATCTCCTCAAAAAGCCGCATGACTTGAGGAATCGTTCATGTCCGTAACACAAACAGTGTGGAATGAGTTAAGTGTTGTTTTAGTATCATTTATAAACTATCATAGTATTCATTAATATTCTGAATCATCGTTTTTTTTATATTTTCTTTTTTGTAGTTTTGCTTAGTCACATTATTAGTTTGGTTATATTTTGCTTTAAAAACATTTAGCTTGTTTAATTATTTATAGTTAAACTTTTATTTCAGTTTTAGTAATTAAGTGCTTCTATGATATAACTTCTGTACTTCTATCAAATTTAGTAATTTAACACTTAAAGCTTTTTTAAAAAAGTTTTTCATCTAGTATTTATACTTTATTTTATTTCAAATATGATTTTTAATAGATGTAGATTTAATTTTAGTTGAACAATAACAACACTTTGAGTTACATGATAACAAATTGAACAAACCACAAACCCATATATTACCAATACATAGTGGCATTAGCAAACACCACTAATAATGCAACTAAGGCAGGGCCTAAAATTAACACTCGTCAAGTGCCAAATGTGAGTAAAAATTGGTGTTGGCGAGTATATGAAACATTGTCAATTGCCAGTTGGCTGGTAAAATTTTTATGAATTCTAACAATGCAAATTAGTGAAAATATGAATGTGAACAAACGTGAACAATGCTCGGGACAGTTGATGGGCCAATCAAGCACAAGCAGATGCGAAAGAGAACTCAACATTTCTTACTCGCCGTTTTCTGTGCGCAAACATCCGAAAAGCGCGGACAGAAATCCCATCACTGCTCTAGACTGAACAACTCTTTTATTTTAGCTTTAAGGATTAATCTAAGTTTCAGGGCTGGTAAATAATATTTATGGCCGGTAAAGTCACCGGCCATTGGCAGGTGTGGCAAAAAGTTAGTTTTAGATGCTGAACTAAGGCAAACAAAACATGTAGGAACATCAAGCAGTTGTTAAAATAAGTTCCTTTGAGTTCATACTTGTGAATATAAAAGTAATTGCATGCATTGTACTTCAGACGAAACAGTAATGCAATGATTAGAGGCATTGAAGCTCATATTCCAGTCTTGAGAGCAAATAATGGAGCATCTGGTAGGTGGTCTTCAGTCACAAGCCCTTGGTTTTAGAAGTTTACTGAGTGTAAAGGATGTTTATTTAAAACGTTCCACCACGAGAGCTCTCATCAGTTGTCTGGCTGAGGGGATTCCCCGGCACTCAAACCCATTCACAACCCCGCGGCGTTACGAGACTTACAATTTCAGTGGGAGATGATGATGATGACGGCTCCCTGGAGATCTGAACCGCGGCTATTTCAGCGAGGTAAAGTGGTTAAAAGAGCGCTGTGAGTGGCTATTAAACGAACCAGGATGGTTAAGCTCAAAGTATGATGTCACGGAGTATGATGTCAGATGGAGGAAAGATCAGAGGAGAAGTCTTGAGGTAAAGGGAGGGGGGAAAGGGACTGAGAAGGTGGCCGGTGATGAGCGGTGGTGAGATTGGTCATGAATTTGAGAAAGGAGTGGGTGGGAAGTGTTTGAGAAGACTGCAAGGTTGGAGGAGGAAAGAAAGCTCTTGTAGTTCAACTAGTGGCAACAACAAGGTCATAGGTTCAGTTCTCCAGAAACAAACTACTGGTTCAAAAGTTTGGGGTCAACCTCTATCTTTTGATCCTGAATAAAATGCATCACTTACCACAATATTTGTACATATCCAATATCTGGACATCTGACCTATGTCTAAACATGTGTAGCGATTGAATCATTCTAGTTAGGGAGGGATGTAAACACAGACATCGAATACGAGTCATGTCTTGTGAAAGTAAACAGGAGGGACAAAAAAAATGAATAAGGTCAAAAGATTGGATCTGTGCATAAAACCTCCACAGTCTTGGAGATAAGCAAGCACATATTTAATAACCAATGCTTATTTCCAAGCCATAAGTTGAGGAAAAAGCCATTTTTATTCTGTTCAACCAACTGTTGAAATGCACACACAGGATTGTGGGATATCACAGACAGCATCCTTGTGTTTTGGATGCTGGTGTTCCCACAAGGTTATTTTAACCAGCAAGAGCACCAGGGTCAAAAAGACCATGCTGGATGACTATATTTACAGCTGGGTACAGCTATATACTGGCACTAATGTGCGCAAAAACCAGTCTGGACCAACATAAGCTGGTGTTTTGAGCAGGGGAAGGAATCAAAAACTGGAAAGGTAGACAGCAACATGAAAGGGAACAGGGGTTTCATCTGAACCTGTCTACAAACGTGTGGGAGGAGGAAAAGTTACTGAGTGAAAACTTACGTTTTGAGGGGTTTAGAAAGAGATTAGAGGGGAGTGGGATACACAAGATGTGTCAATGTGGATGTTGAAGACACCATGTATGATGTAGTTGTAGAGCGTAGTCTTCTGGGAAAAGCCTGAGTGAGTAAAGTATTCAAAGTTCACATCCAAAAACCACAAACTTATAGAGTAAGTGATGTTAACTGCAGTCAATGAATCAGCAGCTCATCAGCTGCTGGGTGTGAGAGAAGACTAATGTTTGTTGACGTACCGCCAATGCAGCAAAATACACTAGCATTCAAAGTTGTTGTTTTTTTTTAATAGTTTTATACTTTAATTAATGCATTAAATTGATCAAAAAATGACAGTAAAAGACATTTATACTGCTATTTCTATTTCAATAAAATGCTGTGCTTTTGAACTTTCTAATAAAATAAATAAAAAAACATCACAGTTTACACAAAAATATTAAGCAGCACAACAGTTTTCAAGATTGATGAAATGTGAAATGTTTCTTGACCCGAAACTTTTGAATGGTAGTGTAGCTCTAGCAATGTTTTTGGGTGAAATACAAGACAGAATTTGATCTAGTTTACAGCTTATTCTGGTCAATAATCGCTTTAGACAGGAAGAGACTGACCGAAGCTACCAATCACAGTTTGTGTTGCTTTTACATGCCACTTAGGGACAATTATATTTTGTTGAAGATACATCATATGAAGGAAGACATGAGATGACATTGAGCGTCTGCACAGCGGTCTTTAAATGACTGTTTTCATGTGTGACCACAAAATCTAATGAGGCTCCTAAATCATCACCCCTTCTTTTCTTCTTTAATTGATTCTCACACTTTCAAAGGGAAAGTGTTAAAAGCACCAACATTAGGTCTCCTTTATTTGCCGACACAAGCCTGAGCCTGCCGTATCCTCGTAAACGCCAAGAGAAAAACACAGCTGAATGCAAAGGAACAAACTCTTTAACAGATCATATCAATATTAAAATGTGCACTTTGCTTTAAGGCAGCTGAGGTAAAGGATGTTTTGGAGCCCACTGAGAAAAAGTCATACAGGTTAGAAACAAAATTAGGGTGAGCAAATGATGACATAATGTTCTTCTTTTTTTTTTGCGAACTCGCGCTTCAACACTTCAATGATGTAATTTTTACTTAATCATCAGTGAAGTCACATCAGAGGAAGAGGAATGTCTAGTTTAGAGCATCTGATTGTGACATTTAAACCCAGAACGTCTGGGTGTTTATGTTTCATGAGTTGAAGCTGCTACACACTCAGTGAGTTCACCCAAGAATGAAAATTCTGTCATCAATTACTCACCATCATATGGAAGCTTGTTTTCGCCACAGAATAAAACATTTTAAAATATAATTGCGACTTTTTATCTCACAATTGCGAGTTTTTGCATCACGCAATTTTTACTTTATTTCTCAGAATAATTGCGATTCTCACAATTCTGACTTTATAACATGCAATTGCGACTGTATCACGCAATTCTGACTTTATGACACAATTGCGATTTTGTATCACGCAATTCTGACTTTATGACACAATTGCGACTTTTTATTACGCAATTCTGGGATAAAAACTCGCAATTGTTAGAAAAAAAGTCAGAATTGTGAAAAAAAGTCACAATTACCTTTTTTATTTTTTATTCTGTGGCGGAAACAAGCTTCCATACCATCATGTCTTAAGATATTTTTAATTAAACCTGAGAGATTTCTGTCCCTCCATTTAAAATATATTAAACAAAAACTCTGTGTATGTTAACTGATCGATGTTTATATGTGAATATAACTGTTTATATTCCCATATATACTGTTTATGGCCCACTCTATAAGACTATTTGCTCATGTACTATATTTAGTATTAACAGGTATAAAAATCCCACTAAAGAAGTCATATCGCACTGCAACAAGAGTGAAACTTCAGTGTATAGAGAAAACAAGGACTGAATCGTTCACTTAAAAGAATGGCTTTATGGTAATTTATGGGCGACACGTATTAGGTGCCAAGCTGACTAACTTTGAAGACTAAATGAATTATGTGACACAAACCGCAGTATCTAATTTTTTCATTACATTTGAAAAAACAAAATGCATTTCATGACTGGCTGTGTGCATTATTTTACACTATTTTTATGTTTTTGAAAAAAAAAGTATCTTATTCTCACCAAGACTGCCTTTATTTGATCAAAAATACAGTAAAATATATAATAATGTGAAAAAATATTACTATTTAAAATAACTGTTTTCTATTTGAATATATTGTAAAATAATTTAATAATTTATTCCTGTGATCAAAGCTGAATTTTCAGCATCATTGCATTGTCACATGATCCTTCAGAAATCATTCTAATATGCTGATTTATTCAGAAACATTTCCGATTATTATGAATTATGATTATTATTAATGCTAAATAAATCAGGATTCTTTGATGAACAGAAAGAACATAATTTATTGGTTATAGAAATCTTAGAAAATGCACATTTACATTGACACAATGCACTTGGCTTTTGTCTTTCTGTGTTCAAAATACTTAACTGCTTTTTGTACCATGCAATTCATCCCACAAAAACAACAACAATTCTCAGGGCAAAAACGGCAAAACATTCACATTCGAATGTGTTTATGAAGCGACAACCCGGTTTCACAGCAGATAGAAAGGGACAAAGTCAGACTGATAAAGCGTCATTAACAACTTCGCATGGGATTATCAGCGATTTCCCTGTCTCAGTATCACTGTAGGGTGGAGAAAAGCACACCCACTAACATAAAAGTATATAAACAACACACACACAAGCAGCTCTTATCAATCATGAGTAGCAGACGTGTAGATCTGTTTATCCACACTGCAAAGAGTTGCTATGAGGCAGGGAAAACCCAGTTTAATTGGCCAAAAGCTACGTGTTTTTATGTGTAACATCGCAGCTGTTTTGGACACACTTTTTCCTTTGGGATCCATCTGTCTGTCTGAGTTCGAAGTATGCAGTCTATCTGTCTAGTCTATACATCTATCTATCTCCCAGTCCGTCTGTCTGTCTTCAGTGATGGATTCATCGACAGTAACACCCACACCGAATTCAAGACAAAGGAGTAAAGCTCGAATGATTGGCAGGCTGTAAGAAGTATCTCTTAAATGTAATTTAATCAGTCTCTTAAAAGCAGAATGAATGAATATTTATAGTGTTGATGAGGCAAGCATCAGTATTACCCAAAGAGTACTAGCCAATGAGGGTTAGCGGCGAGTGTGACGACCTCATCCTGCACGAAACACACAAAAACACCTCACACGTTGAGGAAAACCAGCTGAAGTAGACAGTGGGCTTTGAGGCAGGAAAAAGAAAGAATGCAGGAATGTTTGGGAGGGAGTAAAGACAGCAGAACAACAGGAGGAAGCCAGAGGAAGAGAGAGACAGACTGGGATGGAGGGAAGGAGAAACAATGGTAATAATTGTCAGTTTAAGAGAGTCAAATCCACTGTTAAGCTTCGGCATACAAAGAAAAATCAACATGACACTAGTGAGATTAAAAGTAGAGCAAATGGAGACTTTTAGTCTCAATAGAATCTCAATAGAAAACATTGTAGCAGTATTTAACAATATTAGTTATGATCAGTCTTGGCGAGCATTAAAGACTTGTTTCCAAATCATTTAAAAATCTTACTGACCCCAAACTTTTAAACGGTAGTTTCACTCACTGTATGTCAACAATTTATTGATTTTTTGTTTTGTTTTGTTTTTTTGCTTGACTGAACAATCGATTTTATTTCTCCTAAGGAATTTAAGACAAATTTAAGACAATGTTGATACTTGGTCAAACCCACAATAATTCTCCTGAAATATGAAAGATCAACATCTGAGCAATACGCTTTCCTTCCAGGTCAGTATGGTATTGCAAAATGGAAAAATTAGATAAATACTAAGTGTTTGTGTATCCTTACATATTTGGCACACATTATCAAGTTAAAAAGTTACAGATTATGATCCAAAAAAAGGTCAATAAATCAAACTGAGGATATCCAAATGTCTCTCCCACATTTGTTTTATATGGCAATTACATGTCTTTGATATATCGGATTAACAGTATGGAGTAAACTTTTTCTTTCAAGCATACATTTCTACCTTTTGGGTTTTTTTCTCTTCTAGGGTTTAAACCTACAGCATTTGGGTTATGGATCTTCTTTAACCACTTAACCCTCTGCCAAACAATTATTTATCTTTCTCTGTTGGTTCAAGTACAAGTGTTTAGAAATAAAAATATATATTTAGTGTGTGAATCTCACAAGAAAATGTCAAGGTTTTCATCCCAAAATTATAACAGTTCTTTCTTTTCTTTCTTTTTTTTTTTTTTTTAAATCATTCACAACTATTTTTGTTGTGATAGGTTGATGATAGGTTGTCATCAAAATGTCACAGTAAATAAATCTTAAAGGCACTTAAAGACTTTGATTTTGGTCTCTAGAAGAATAGGTGTTCATGCTTGAATGTTCAAAAACACATTATTTTACACATATTTGACATTGTTGCAGCCCCTCTCTACACAGTCTGTCCGTAACGCTCTGGGTTGCGTTTCCCAAAAGCATCGTTAGCCAATTATGGTCGCAAGTTCCGTCGTTATATAGTTCAACGAGTCTGTGTTTCCCGAAAACATACTGTAGTTCTGTAGTGTGGTTGGAACGACATCTCTCGAGCTGTGGTTAGAAGCACAGTTTCTTGTTTGCATGACATGTGGACTCAATAAATCCTTGTCTTGAGCCAAATAAGCAAACTGACATTCAGTACAATCTATATCGGCAGAGGTGGCAAGTTCAGCAGCTGGAATTAGCTGAGGTGACGTGACGCTAACAGCCAGCAGACAAACGGCTAGTGACAGCAGCGCCAATCCACCTGTCACTCAAGTGGCCACGCCCTTAATTATGTAGAACTTTAAGGCTTAATATAATTTAAACGGATGAGTTATAAAAAATTCACCCCCCTCACAGTTTTCATGCAGGACTCAACCAGGCCTTGCCGCCTTTTTTTCAGTAGGCCTGGGTGGGAATTATTTAAATGAGGAATTTTGTGATGTGTTCGTTCCCAGAAGAAAACGCAAGACTACAAAGTAGGCGTTTCAGACAGTTCAGACACAGTGCGCACTGATATAGAGAATAACTACTTCAGGAGTGACTTTGTGCTTTGTAAATTTGCAGACATTTTTCATCCTCAAATAGCAACATTACACACTAAAAGTGGAGAATGTAAAAAAGCATAATAGGTCCTCTTTATAGGCTTACGGTTTCTTAATCAAAATATAATCATTTCTTTTTTTTTTCTTTTGATTTTGAGGTGAAATATGACCCTGGAATTTCTTCATGAGAGTCTCCCTTTTGAACCACAGTGAAAAAAAAAGGAAAAACAAAAAGTGTTGACAGGACATAGGCTCCGTCTTTCTCACATGTCCAGATCACAAGGCTGACCGTCTCACCTTTATACACTCACACAGGAAATAAAAACAATATAAAAAAATTAAAAAGCAAACTTAAGTGTCTGACATTTCACAGGAAGTGCTGCCTGTCTTGGAATCATTTGTTTCTCTATTTCCAGCAGAGGAAAAGGAGAGATGTGTTTGAAGAGGAAAGCTCAGCACAAATATCTCACCCCCTTTTGTCCAGTGTTAACGGGAAAGGCTGTTTACACTGCTCACAGGAGGAGACGAGAGGAAAAGAGCCCTAAAAGTGCTGGAACTGCATTTACTGGAACAAATTTAGAAAGGCAACAGCAGACAGATCCAGCTTATACTGATTATTCTGCACACATTGCATGGCACAACAGACACCTGGACACTGAAGTAGAGATTGACTGGCATGGGTTTTTTAATGCCAGATGCCAATCTCTGGAGAACAGGGAGGCCGATGACAGACAAAGTGCTGAATTACAAAATATAAAATAATTTAATATTAGCATATAAGAAAGTGAAATACATTTTAAAATAAATAAATAAATGCATACCTTTATTTTTAAATAAAAAATGTATAAACAAGTAAATAAAAAAATTAATAACATAAGAAAATAAATAAATAACTAATTATAGTATAAATCAATAAATAAGTAAATCACTAACTGACTAACTAAATAAATATATTTATAAACAGATACAAATTTTAAAATAAAAACAAATAAATATAAATGTAAAAATAAGAAAATAAGTATCTAAATAAATGAATAATGTAATTATTGCTGAAATTAAATCAATTGTTTAATACATGCATTTATCTACAAATTATTATTATTATTATAAATAAGTAATAATATACGAATTAAATAAATAAATAAATGCAATATTTACCTGAAATGTATTCAAATGGATATTCTATTTATTCAATTTAACATCATATTTTCTTTTAAATTTAAGCTAAAATATTTGAAAAGAGTATGTGTATCAACCAAGATTTATTAGTTGATTACATAGTTAAGCCTTATGGATTTTTTTTATTTTATTTTCAGAAAAATGTCTAAATCCCTTCAGAAATGTTCACCGATACTGTTCCAGTTAATTCCAGAGGGATGGCAGGGAACGGGTGGGTGGTAGCGGGTCAGGTCAGGGGGCCCAGACGGGCCAAAACAGCCCATTAAACACTCTCACTCTGAAGACAGTGTGAGGATGGAAAAGAGGAATATAAAAGAATGCAAACAGGACGAATGTGGAGATAGAAAGAGCAGCTTCTTGCGGCGATTGACCTCATTAGCAGAAACTCCCTTTGTAACAGCACAAAGCTATGCTAAATATTGACCACACACAGACTTGCACTTTACAACAGCACTAGTAACACTCGCAGGGTAAAACTGCCAAAGCAATTCTGCATGGGAAGTAGGACGAGTGAAACTTCCAGCTGGGGACAGCCTTCACTGCACTAACACACACACACACACACTTGCTGCATAACTGCCCAGACAAACATCCTCGGGCCAAGTCAGTTAAGGCTATTCATTAGCCAGCCACTTTTCCTCCTTCTTCCTGGTGAGAGTGTGTGTTTGTACGAGTGTGATTACGACATCGCTGCTGCCAGAGCAAACACACCTGTGTGGAAGCTGTCAAGTGCCTCCCAAAATCGTCCCACATCACAGCCAAATATCGCAGCTTCCTGTAGGCCAGAGTTTAACAGCTCACAACAACAGAACAGCTTTAAATTATACGGTGTTGATAACCGTACAGCACTGGTATATAACGTCATGCGCTCATTTTCTCCGCTCTGCTGTCTGGCACTGCATTAACCGGTCCGATTGTGGATCATCTTGAGTCACGGACATCTGAATTGGACGAACAGCATCTCTTACAGGATGGACAGTGTAACTGCAGGGGTCTCATGGGTATTGTGTTGTGGTCTTCTGTTTCCAGCAGGGTTCAGAATGGCAGACAGTTTACACTACTGATAAAAAAGTTAGTTTTTCTTAAGTAACAGTACAATTATTTATAATGTTACAAAAGATTTCTAATTCAAATAACAACTGTTTACAACATTGATAATAATCAGAAATGTGTCTTGATCATCAAATCACCATGGACTGATTTCTGAAGGATCATGTGACACTGAAGACTGGAGTAATGATGCTGAAAATTCAGCTTTGATCACAGGGATACATTACATTTTAAAATATATTAAAAAAGACAAATTTATAAAACAAATGAATACAGCCTTGATGAATGTGAGAGACTTCTTTCAATAACATAAAAAATTGAATGACCACAAACTTTTGAACACTAGTGTAATTTGAAATTCATTATTTAATAATTTAATTCGGATCACTTGCATCAGCAATAGTCAGACTATCAATATGCCTCCATAGAAACCGTAATATATATAATATATTAAACTGTGTACTATGGGTTTATGACACATGTGTACTGTTTGCTATGTGTCATTCAAAGCAATCAGGTTTTTGCTTGGTTGATGACAAAACAGTTATAAAATAACTCAAAATGCCTTCACAACTGCATAGCAACACCATGGCAACCGCCCAACATGTGACAAGCGAAATCAGCACGAAGAAGAATCCCTCCTCAGCAAAATCTGAGCAGCACTGTTACTGTTAACTAAATCTATTACAAATTTCTGTAACTGAAATAAATCAGAAAAATATATATAAATATATTATGAAAAACTTCAACGTAAGTGTATGTATTTTAGTTATTCAGTTCAGTTTTTTAAGTTTAAGTATTAAAATTAATTAAAAAAATTAATAAAAATTGAAACTGTAAAAATAAAAACTCGAATAATGCCAAGATAACTGGCTTTATAACAATTATCTGATTCAAATTACAAGAAAAATTTAATTCTGCTAAATGTACTTTATTAGTTAAAGGCCTCATCAAATAATCTAAAATATTTAAAACAAGCGCACAAGTAAAGGGGGAAGTTTGTGAATTAATGTAATTTATAGAGCTGCATTAATTCTGCAGGCTTAGATTCCATGCATAGTGTAAATGCTGTTTAATAATGAGCCTATGATTAATGCCTAGACCTCATCCGTTCACAAAGAGCCCCTCTTATAAACAGTTTATCTCTCACTCTTCTGAAGAGTGCATCATTTGAGCACATAAAATGGACAGCCACCTGGTGTTGGAGCATTTGAGAGATTATGAGACAGATCTAAGAGTCAAAGGTGTCTTCCATTAGCCTGAAAACTGTGATTTGGGTTCATCCGATACAGCGTTACATCATCACCCGCAACTTCCTCATCACCCCATTTCCTTTGCCTAAAACAGACTGAGTCAAAATAAACTCGCCTTAAAAGACATCTGCTGCGTGTGTGGCCTATCAGATAGTCTATGTGCTGTGCTATTTAAAAAACACACGGTTGATGATCAGGATGTCTCACTACAGTTTTTACTTGCAATGTACATATGCTGTGACAGAAGAGATCAGATTCAGAACTGACCGTTTAATGCCAAGGAGCTTCGCTGAGAAGTCCATTAATGATCTGATGCACTTTGTTGTTTACAAAGATGTTTACTGTCCATCAGCACTGGGATATGAGAGCAAAGGGCAGAGGCTGCTGGGTCAAGGGTCAAGGGTCAAAGGCCAGAAGGGTCATTACTCGCTGCTTAATTGGTGGATTACCCCAGCTGCATGCTCTACTTTATGTGAGCGCAAGGACACACACACACATTAGAGAAACTAGCACGGGATTAACTAAATCTGTGTGCGGAGGAAAAAGCATTTAACAGTTTTCGCTTATAGGTATATAATAACTGTTTATAATAACAGTTTTCCACTTTGAATATATATTAAAATTAGTGCTGGGCAACGATTAAATTTTTTTAATCGCGATTAATCGCATAATTTTCTTGCGATTAATCGCATTGTTGTGCACAAAATTGAATAATGAATTCTAAAGTAGTGTATTGCGCACTTTTGATTTAAATGTACTGCTATATACACAAAAGTGCAATAACGTGGTTTGCAAAAACTTTAAACAAATAAGGTGCTTTTATACCAGCAGTATTCCCTTTACACAGTATCAATAAAATATTTCTTGTAAATCTCAACTTAAACATTAATGTAATCAAATCAAATATTTAAACAAAGCTATTTGCCACTGCCAGGGCATTACCTTTTATCTAGCTTGTTAAAACGAGTCCAGTTTTCTTGTTTTTTTTCTGAACAGGTATCAACAGGTATCTTGTATCAGGGAGCAGCAGAAACAGTCTATGCAGTAGGGGGCGTGTCCACTCATGATGGGGGAGGAGAGAGAGTGAGCCAATCAGCAGTAGGGGGCATGGTAAATAGAGGGAATGCATTGACGTCACTTTCCCGCCGGAACACGCCCCCTCAGCCGGACTGAGTGGCAAAAGAGCTGCTGTGTGACTGGATTAATAGGGGAAACTGTGAAAATGCAAGTAAAATGAACGATTATCAATTTAAACTAAAGTTTGGACTCAATATAGTGTTCCTTACAACTGTCTAAAGATCCAGTGATCCATGGATATTGACATGCAGCCAGGAATAGGGTTGCCTGACATTTATGTGTGCCTGATTTCGACACCGGGGAAATACATAGGCCTAAAGCAAATTTGCCTGTGAACGCTTTATATAAATACAAAATAGGTAGGTCTAAATCTAGGTGATCACTTATATCAGTGTTATATATATATATATATATATCATCATCATATCGTCCAGCCCTAGAACTTGTATCGTTTTTTGTCATTGTTTATTTAAAAACATCCAATAGCCTAATGCAGAATATACAATGATAAATATTTAATTGATGAGTTGTTAATACAATATATAACAATACAATATATAGGGTATGATTTTACACCTAAAGTCAGCATAATGACACAAAATGATAACTGCAAATCCAACTGTCCAGTCCAGTTGTCCAGTTGTCCAGTTGTTTCTGTGAATTGCAGCGATCCATTTGCTCCTCTGGTCTGTAGCTTTTGTCATTCTGTAAAAACATACCTCAGATTTCTTGTCAAATCTAGTTGTACAGTCAATCGCAAAGCTCTTTCCCGCTTTATATGTGTTTTGTTGGTTTTTCGCGGCATTCACGCTGAAAACAAATGCTGCCGCTCAGTCTTTTTGCCACTCACTGCGCGTAACTGCAGGCACACCGGCCGACGGTGACGTCACGCGCATACCCTCTATAGCCTACATAAAGTATTTAAATTATTAAATTAAAAATAAAGCAATTCATTATTGTAACGGTTTAATTTTTATTCTGTTCCCTGTGATGCTTTTCCTGAGTTCTGTTAGCTAGTTAGATTACGTTCACCTGTTGTTCATTTAGTTACCTTGTAATCTCTGTGTATTTATACCCTTAGCTTATTTAGTTCATTGTTCCGTGTCGTCTTAATATTATGTGGTTATGTTATTCTGTTCTCCTGCGTGTTTCCTGTCTATTTTGTACTTTACATCTTTATGCGCTCATTGCAGCCACATAGCATGACAATTATAGTGTAGGGCTGCAATATTATGACAACAATCATTGTTGCCGATTATTGCTTGATATTGTACTTTAAAACTTAAACGTTTTTATGTGTGGCTGAAAAGGCAAGTCATATACTGGCTAAACAGACAAAACAAGCTTAATGTCTCCAAAAGTCAATAATTGTATCCCTCAAAACTCATCTTTGATCACCAAAATGGCATATTTAAACATTTTATTTCCTGTGGAAAAAAAAAAAATGACTTTAAATAGGTTGAATGTAACTCTACACCATTACTTCATTTAGTACACGTGGAACATGAATATGCAAATGAGCCCTGCCTCCACTCACTCATACAGGCTCATCTACAAGTCAATGTATCAGAATGATAATGTGTTTTATGTATCGCTCTCTACAACGTTGGACACATAACAGTAATTAATAGGATTATTCTTTGGCTTGACTACGTTATCAAACAGCTAATGATGTGTTATATTATATTACATATATTCTCTTGAGACTCCCTTGCTTCACGAATTTGAAAAATCACATTGGTTTGGTAGCATTAATTCTATCCAGAAAGCAAGCAAAGAATGCTCCACATCACTAAAGTGGTCTATCTCGCTAACGTGCACATGTGCTGACAGACTTGAGATTCTCTAGAGACAGATCCATCCATCCAGTAAAGAACGCTAACAAATTACTCACACTTCACTCAGTGTGGATAGAGACACCTTAGCCGCTTTTCCACCATCAGGCCAAACGGTTCTCTTTGCTTAACCGTTCCATTCCGTGCCGATCCGGCCCAGCCAGCACGGATAGTTTCATTTTCCACTGTGAGAGTGATAACGGAGCTCTTTTAAATGTAATGGAAATGTGTCAGTTGTTTAGTGCAAGAGTTTACAGACGGTGTGAGATCTAAATAGCGAGCGTGTTATGAAGGATGATCAGCCATTTCTTTTAATTTTATTATTAACTTGTGCTTACTTCGCTCAAATAGTGCACTTAGAATACAAGAATACAAGAGCTTCTTTTTCATTGTCGGGCCGAACGGTTTTAAGAACGGTAAGAAATGGTTCGAGTTATATTTGCATTTGAGCTTGGTTCAGTTTTGGCTAAATAAAAAACAACAACAGTTTTTTGACAAAATTCTACCTAATCCACCTTTCTTTTTCGACTTGGACCGCATTAGAAACTCAATAGCCACACTAGCTAGCATTACAAAAGCGTGACTGTCTACTTTAAAGGTCATTTGTAATAGTACTGTCTGGTCTGCAGGTGCGTGAAACAGCTGTTCCCCACAATCACAGTGTGAAGTTTATATCAGATATGAGCAGGAAACCAGATAGCCATTATGCTAAGAGCAGGTTAACATTATAAAGGGGAGCTGAACAGATGTGTTTGGGCACGATAAAGCTACTCTGAGTTATCAGCAGATATTTATCCTCCCTAAAAACAGTTTAAAATCAAACTAACCATGCTTTTTTTTTTATTTAGGCGCATTATGTTACCCGTAGTTTGGCGCTATAATGATGCAATACAAAAGAAAACATTATTTATATATCAAACAATAAGAGGCCATGCTAATCTCCATAGGCTTATCTGTCTAATTCTTGCAAGTATGACGTACATGCACACACTGATTTATTTCACGTACAGTACGTGCAGAAATGTGTGCATGCAAAACCACAACGCAACTTCTGTTCTAAAGGAATTTAAAAATAGATGGACAATCTCTCTGTATATACAGTAGCTACTCAGTTCAGTGGTTCATTGCAGCTCAAGCACTCGTTACTGCTGATTACTGGTATTGTGATTTTTTTAATTAGAACACAATGCTCTGTTGTTTGAGATGCTGCAGGGCCCCTGAGGCGAGAGACAGAGAGAGAGAGAGAGAGAGAGTTGGGGCCATAGACAGGATGGAATGAGGAGTAGGTTCTGACTGAGGGTTCATATATTTCATATTCCATATTTCACATCAAAATCAAATGAGAAAAAAAGAAAGTTTGCACAAAGAAAATGAATCCCATTTTAGAAAACTATAGTTTTTTTGCATTGTAATATTATCTTTTTTAACATTTACACCCAAATTGTTGCAGCAGTGCAACTCGATGGCAATTTAGCCGGAAGAAAATACTGGAAGTGGCGCATTCCACGGACAAGAATCCATTAACCGAATTATTAGACCATTTTCTAAGGCTGCACGATATATTAAAGCCATTTAAAATCATAATGTAGCATAGTGCTATTGTGAGATCACAAGGGCTGCGATTCAATTAAATAAGTATATGCGCTGCAGGTTTCAGTGAAGCACAGCGCTTTGTCATTTGTCAAATGTTTAATCCGATAAGAAAACATTAAAGAAACACATTTAAATCTCTCCACACACAAAGTCCAACAGAAGCATACACCTGTACAGTATAAAAGCTCCTCAACACAATTTTCTCTTCACTGAAAGGAATCCATTTTTGTGCAAGAACAATGTCATTCAGCTTAAAAAAACAGCAAGGTTCTATTAACTACTTATGTCTTTCATTCTGACCCGACTCCCAAGATCAAGTTCAGCAACAGATTTCTTCCTGCATTAAATTTGCCACTGGTCTATTCCCATGCAACCATGAGGTAACTGCTTTTATTTGCCATGGCAACAAAACCACACTAGACAACAAATAACCTGTAGGGTGGGCCCTAGGGTGGGCTATGCCACATGCCAGATACTCCCTTACAATATCTGCCATCTAGCTGTAATGTTTAACTTCAGTGGTAGTGACACATCCAGTGATCATAACAAGACGCTCTTACTGACTGCAGTATAATAATGTAAACAGTGTATGGCATGTTCTACTATATATGGCCATATGTGTGAACGCCTGCAAGAGCGAACAGGCAAATCTGTGCCAGTGGTGACAATGATGCTTACATTTGCAAAGCATATGAACCTAGGGCACCACTTTAGCTGGTGTATGCTGTTGCCTTTTGAGTTTACTACACAGTGCACAAATTTGGGATTGTAGTAGCCTAGTGGCTATAGGTCAAGATAGGTAAAATGGATTAAAAAGAAAACATTACCATTCAAAACATTTTTGAAAGAAGACTCTTATGCTCACCCGGGCTGTATTTATTTGTAATATTGTAATATTGTGAAATATTATTACAATTTTAAACAACTAAAAATGTTATATATTCCTGTGATCAAAGCTGAATTTTCAGCATCATTACTCCAGTCTTCAGTGTCACATGATCTTTCAGAAATCATTCTGATATGCTGAACGCGGCAAAACTGATGAAATGAATGCTGAACGCGGCAAAAAAATCGACCAATCAGAATTTTGGTCGAGCCAGAACGTATCGACCAATAATCGACTAATCGACTGGGAGATTACAGCCCTACTGATTTGATGTTCAAGAAACATTTCTGATTATCAATGTTGAAAACAAACAGTGCAGCTTTATATTTTTGTGATAAATACGAAGAAACAAAATCTGGATTCTTTAGTCTTTACTGTCACATGTGATCACTTTAAAGTGCTCCTGTTATGTTTTTCAGATATTACCTGTCATGCAGTGTGTAATTTAGCTGTATGTGAATGTAAAAGGTCTGCAAAGTTTCAAAGACCAAAGTACACAAAGTGAGTTTTTGAGAAATGAGTGCAAAGAGAAATGAGGTGATGTGCAATGTATATTATGTGAAAAGTGTTTTTTGACCTTTGATGCATGGAAACTTATTGTAGAAGACCTAGTAAACAAAATCAGGAACCTTTAAAATAGCATAATAGTGGTGAAAGTGATACTTTTTATAAAAGAAAAATCATACTGACCTTGAATCTCTTCTATTATTTGTAATTACCGGTAAAGTCTTTATTTGTTCTAGTTAAAGTGTTTCACTGCAAGCGTATGGAACTGCAGACTGTTCACAGTGCATCTGCAGCATGTCAGGTTAAAATGAAATAACCCTGAAATAATGTAATTTTCCTGTTATATACCAGATACTGCACAGTCATAATCTGCAGCACCTCGGTATGACCACGTCAAGCATGTTGTTTTGACAGCGTCACAGACACACATGCAGATTATTGTGCTATTCCATCGCCAGGAGAGAATATTCCATAACCATGGAAACAATGTTAATGTTCTCCACAAATCTGAGTCAGAAATATGTAGTGTGTTCTGGAGCTTTCCAAAGAAAAATTTTAACATAGGCCTTAAAGTCTTAAGATGATATATAATACAGGTCCTTCTTAAAAAATTAGCATATTGTGATAAAGTTCATTATTTTCCATAATGTAATGATAAAAATTAAACTTTCATATATTTTAGATTCATTGTACACCAACTGAAATATTTCAGGTGTTTTCTTGTTTTAATACTGATGATTTTGGCATACAGCTCATGAAAACCCAAAATTCCTATCTCAAAAAATTAGCATATTTCATCTGACCAATAAAAGAAGTGTTTTTAATACAAAAAAAAAAGTCAACCTTCAATTAATTATGTTCAGTTATGTACTCAATACTTGGTCGGGAATCCTTTTGCAGAAATGACTCCTTCAATGCGGCGTGGCATGGAGGCAATCAGCCTGTGGCACTGCTGAGGTGTTATGGAGGCCCAGGATGCTTCGATAGCGGCCTTAAGCTCATCCAGAGTGTTGGGTCTTGTGTCTCTCACCTTTCTCTTCACAATATCCCACAGATTCTCTATGGGGTTCAGGTCAGGGGAGTTGGCAGGCCAATTGAGCACAGTAATACCATGGTCAGTAAACCATTTACCAGTGGTTTTGGCGCTGTGAGCAGGTGCCAGGTCATGGTGAAAAATTAAATCTTCATCTCCATAAAGCTTTTCAGCAGGTGGAAGCATGAAGTGCTCCAAAATCTCCTGATAGCTAGCTGCATTGACCCTGCCCTTGATAAAACACAGTGGAGCAACACCAGCAGCTGACATGGCACCCCAGACCATCACTGACTGTGGGTACTTGACACTGGACTTCAGGCATTTGGGCATTTCCTTCTCCCCAGTCTTCCTCCAGACTCTGGCACCTAGATTTCCGAATGACATGCAACCACTGAGCAACAGTCCAGTGCTGCTTCTCTGTAGCCCAGGTCAGGCGCTTCTGCCGCTGTTTCTGGTTCAAAAGTGGCTTGACCTGGGGAATGCGGCACCTGTAGCCCATTTCCTGCACACGCCTGTGCACGGTGGCTCTGGATGTTTCTACTCCAGACTCAGTCCACTGCTTCCGCAGGTCCCCCAAGGTCTGGAATCGGTCCTTCTCCACAATCTTCCTCAGGGTCCGGTCACCTCTTCTCGTTGCGCAGCGTTTTTTGCCACACTTTTTCTTCCCACAGACTTCCCACTGAGGTACCTTGATACAGCACTCTGGGAACAGCCTATTTGTTCAGAAATGTCTTTCTGTGCCTTACCCTCTTGCTTGAGGGTGTCAATGATGGCCTTCTGGACAGCAGTCAGGTCGGCAGTCTTACCCATGATTGCGGTTTTGAGTAATGAAACAGGCTGGGAGTTTTTAAAAGCCTCAGGAATCTTTTGCAGGTGTTTAGAGTTAATTAGTTGATTCAGATGATTAGGTTAATAGCTCGTATAGAGAACCTTTTCATGATATGCTAATTTTTTGAGACAGGAATTTTGGGTTTTCATGAGCTGTATGCCAAAATCATCAGTATTAAAACAAAAAAAGACCTGAAATACTTCAGTTGGTGTGCAATGAATCTAAAATATATGAAAGTTTAATTTTTATCATTACATTATGGAAAATAATGAACTTTATCACAATATGCTAATTTTTTTAGAAGGACCTGTATAATCCTTCTTTTCCAACTAAATTTGCCAATAATTTTGATAAATAGTGACTGTAATATATTCACAACAGCCTAAAAAAACAAAGCTATCAATCTTAAAACACGATAGCATGCATCTGCAGCTCCTGGCAAGAAAGCCTGATAATAAGTGTGGTGAATTTCCAGCTGAGTGCTGGATGTTTTGGGGAGTTTCGTGTGTTCTCATAGAGGGTTTAAAAGCAGAAAGCTGAGAGTTTGTTCCCTTCATGGTGGATCTGTATGCATAATGGATTCTCCTCAGCAGTGAAACTGTATTCCGTGCACAAAGACGAAGCAACCTGAGCGAAATTCCTGGTAGACTGGGAGAGGCGTTTTACTTCTCGTTGTTTAGGGTTTGTGACATCTCCCCGACTCAAAAGCCAACAATCCACGCAACACAATTTCCCCACACCCACATTAAAACACACTTTCCACCACTGTCAGACACAATGCCTCGTTTTATTTCGACACAAGTTGCCATGGTGACGAGAGCAACAGAGCGAATACAGTGGCTACTCACAAGCCCCTCTGACACGACTCACACCCTCACCCCGCTAAACGCACACAAGACCAGTGCTGACAGCCAGAAACCAGCTGGAAACAACACGATCTGATTCAAAAGAAAGACTATATAATACGGAATATAGTGTGACTTATAGCTGACAACAAACTACCTGAGACGACGAGCATTTACCTTCTCTCATTGTCATCTAGGTGGGCAAACAGCACATTCTTAGAGATGGCTTTGGCCAGGGCAGTCATTGTCTTGTAGTCTTTTGGAATGACCTATAACCAAAGAAAACAAGAAGTTACTCAATTAAGTGTAGGTTTTCCTGGCATTTTGAAGTTTCTGCAAAATAATATCTAACTACATTAAAAAAAAATAAAACTTACAACTAAAATAAAATAAATCAAAATAAATGAAAGCTAAATAGAAATATATTAAATAAAAGCAAGTTCAAAATAATAAACACTATAATAGTATATAAGTAACACAAAAATAACACTGGTGCTTAATTACGTTCACAGCAAATGTTCCTGATGTTATGGTGCACAATTCAGTTAATGTATTCTAAAGAAAAAACATATTCATAGCATGTTTTGGACTTGTTTTCTGCTTACATAATTAAGGTGTTACAGAAAAGGAAAACAACCAATAATATCATAGAGTAACATTTCCATCTAATCAAATAAAATCAATGTCACATCCTGTATTATTTCCAAATGAATATTCCATTTCACTCAGAAATACCACATTATAGAAGTCAAATGTATTGTTAATGTCAAATTTTTGTCATCTATAATGAAAAAAAGTGTCTCATGTGAAGACGTGATATTAAATCTGGTTTAGTACTAAAGGGAAGAATCCAAAACAGGGTGTTTGAAAATAATGCAAATTTAACTGCAGTTTTTATTAACCTTTCTGACGTAGCTGACGGCATCCTCCTCTGTGTAGACTTCAGCACTGACCCCACCTCTCCGGCGCCTGGCCTTCACAACCGGGTTTGGAGGAGGAGGAGACACTTCATCATCGTGAGAGTCTGACTGCGAGTTGGACTTCTGACGGGCCATGATCTGCTTGCATTCTTCCTGTCGATAGAGGAAGTGAATAATACATATGATTAGACATCCATTTGAAAACATCGAGAGGATTGTAACCATCTAATGAAGGGCTGGATTTTTCATCCTCATTACACAGGACACGCAAAAATCTGTGCAAAGTTAAAACAGCAGACACAGAGAGGGTAAAGCTACGGTTAAAGAATCACGATTACAGATAATAAAACCTAATCCATCTAAAAGACTGAAACCTACTGTGAGCACAGACAGCAGACACAACAGCACTGAGATTTCCCTGGCAGAGCGAGAGAGAGAGACAGTGAGAGATTCCCGTATAAAAGAGGGAAGAACAATGAAGCTGCATGCCACAGCACAAATGATGTGTGTGTCCATGACCATGAGACAACTAGTCAGAGAGGCTAGGGTACATTACTGCATATGGGGTGGACATGTTATATATGATGAATATGTAATCATATGTATAATATTTATTTTCATATACGTATAAACATGTGCATGCAATATATACAAACACACACGCAATAGTGTCAGTATTAATCCACATATTGATTTCTTACTAAAAAAATATTTTGCATAAAACTACACTCACAAGACACTTCTTTATGTACACCTGTTCAACTGCTCGATAATGGAAATAAATATCTAATCAGTCAATCACATGGAAGCAAATCAATGCATTTAGGCATGTAGACAAGACGATCTGCTGAAGTTCAAACTTAGCTGGTCTGAGTATTTCAGAAACTGCTGATCTACTGGGATTTCCATGCACAACCATCTCTAGGGTTTACAGAGAATGGTCTGAAGAAGAGAAAATAGCCCGTGAGCGAAGTCTCTGTGGGTGAAAATGCCTTGATGATGCCAGAGGTCAGAGGCGAATGACCCAACTGGTTTGAGCTGATAGAACAGCAACAGTAACTCAAATAAGCACTCGTTATAAATTATGTCTGCAAAAGAACATCTCTGAAAGATGTGTGAAAACACGTTGAACCTTGAAGCAGATGGGCTACAGCAGCAGAAGATGGCACTGGGTCCCACTCCTGTCGGCTAAAGCTGGGGCCACACTAAAAGATTTTTGTAAATCTTATAAGATTTTCAAAATGTGAGAGACCACAAACATGATGATAAGAAATCATAGATTAAACCGATTTGTTCTTCTAGTGTGTGGAGTGCAGCGATGTGATCAGGAAAGCACAACACACAATAGGTTCCTTTCACAAACAGAGTCCTGCCTGTGAACACGGGAAATCTCACAAAATCCCTAGCATCAAACGTGACTTTAAAGTAAACAAACATGGCGGACAACTTGCAAGGAGAAATGCTGCTTATAGTGTATGGACCGTTTTTACAGAATATTTGCAGGGGAAAAAAAAGAAATTTGTTTAGATGAAGTCGTGGTGATCATGGACTTTACATGTTACACTGCGAGCTGTAGGTGAGTCTTTCATCAGCTCGCTTTCTGATTGGGTATTGTTTCATTTCACAGGATTCACTTTTCCAGAGCGTGTGCGAGTTTGTCCTCAGGGTTCCCCCACACAACAGGATTTCTGATTTGAGATTTGGGCGGCTCCAGATTCAGTCCACACACCACAGGAAAATCTGATAAGATAATCCGTAGAACCATCAAGATAATTGGGACTTTACCTAGGACTGTCGGAAGGGGAGAAATGGGTCCAAAATCGCCCTGAATATCTTGTAGTGTGTGTCTAGCATTAGAACAGTAAACTGAAGCTACAATTCGCACAGAAAATTGGACAACAGAAGATTGGAAAAATGTTGCCTAGACTGCTGTGACATTCAGATGGTCGGGTCAGAATTTAGCGTAAACAACATGAAAGCATGGATCTGTCCTGCTTTGTATCAACGGTTCAGTCTGCTGCTGGTGTAATGGTGTGGGGGATATTTTTTTGGCACACTTTGGACCCGTTAGTACCAACTGATCATTGCTTAAACACCACAGCCTACCTGAGTATTGCTGCTAACCATGTCCATCCCTTTATGACCACAGTGTATCATCTTCTGATGTCTACTGCCAGCAGGACAACACGCCAAATCACAAAGCTCAAATCATATCAAACTGTTTTTTTGAACAATACAATGAGTTAACTATACTCAATTGGCCTCCACATTCACAAAATCGCAATCCAGTAGAGCACTTTTGGGATGTGGTGGAACGGGAGATTTACATCATGGATGTGCAGCCAACAAATCTGCAGCAACAGTGTGATGCTATCATGTCAATATGGACCAAAATCTCTAAGGAGTGTATCCGGCACATTGCTGAATATATGCCACGAAGAATTAAGGCAGTTCTGAAGACAAAAGCGAGGTCCAACCGAGTACTAGCAAGATGCACCTAATAAAGTGGCAGGTGAGTGTGTGTATAATATATTAAGCGTGTGTGTGAATATTATATGAGTGGTTTTAGTGCATTTTTATGTGGTTACTTACTTGCCTGAGTCACCTTCCTTTTCTCTCTGGTATTCTAGCCTCTATAAATCTGATATCAGTCTGTTAATTTTACAATTAATTTGTTTGTAAAAGGGCATAAACATCTGCCTCTGAAACATCCCAAGACACAAATACCAAAGTGAAGGCAGGCAGATGCAAAGGAACAGCTGGGTACATGCCACACACAAATCCACACAAAACACACACAAGCTCTCTCCAAAGCTTTAGACAGCCATCAACAGGCCTGTCCATGAAATAACACATAAAGAGTCCAAATTTGCTCTGAAATCTGTGAAGCATTTATTTGAAATTGAAATATTAACATTATAAATGTAACATTACAATTGTATTTACTGTCACTTTTGATAAATTTAATGCATCCTTGCTGAATAAAAGTATTAATTTCTTTAAAAAAACACACAAAAAAAACACTGACCCCAAACTTTGAATGGTGGTATATGTTTGGGCTTAAAGGGATAGTTCACCCAAAAATGTAAATTCTGTCATTGATTACTCGTCATCATGTTGTTCCAAACCTGTAAGACTTTTGTTCATCATCGGAACACAAATTAAGAAATTGTAATAAAATCTGAGTGATTTCTTTTCCTCCATTGACAGCTGCACAACTACAACTTTGACGTTTCAAAAAGTTCACAAAGAGATCGTAAAACTTTATTTAGTCCAAATTTACTGAAGAGACTCGATTGTTTTATATGATGAACAGATTGAATTATGGCTTTTATTCATGAATTTCTATTCTTGAATTGTATTCATATTCGGTTCATTCTCGTGTTACGCAGCAGTTTGAGCTTCCGCAAGAACCAATTTGTTATTGCGACGTCAAGCAGGTTCAGTTGAGCTTCTGTTTATGTGTGCTGATCAATGTTTATATGTGAAAAAAACCTAAATTAAATCTGTTCATTATATAAAGTGATCAAGTCTCTTCAATTTTTTTTTTTGACTAAACCACTCAATTCATATGGATTAGTTGTATGACCTCTTTGTGAACTGAAGTGTCAAAGTGGTAGTTGCATAGACTGTCAAAAGTAAAGACTGTGGAAAGTACAAAACGGACTCAGATTTTATAAAAATCTTCTTTTGTCTTCCAAAGATGTATAAAAGTCTCACGGGTTTGGAACAACACGAGGGTGAGTAAATGATGACAAAATTAAAAATTTTGGGTGAATTTTATTTTTTATTCATATGATTGACAAAAAAACTCTACTGCTTTCTACAACTGGTACATGAGCAAAATACTACTTTTGTTAACTGGACAAGAGTGATTGAGTGATTGAAATTCATGTATGACTAAAATGCAAGTGGGTCAGTAAACATCGTTCACCCAGCGGCTCAGAACTACGATGACACTAAATAACCTCAAAAACACAAGCTATCGCTGAACATGCGTCATGGGGAGAAGACAAGGACAGTCGTTCTCTTGTTCCGAGTACAACATCAGCCCATCTGATCACGTCTTATGAATACACAATCCCATCGGCTGTTTGATGCTCTACCTAAACCAGCAGAAGCTCAGCAGAAGCCCATTCCTAACAAAAGCCCAAGCCCCAAGCATCTGCGGGTATGAAAAAGCCTGTTGTTCCTGGACACATGATCAAAGAAGATGTTCAGTTGCTGCTGAGTGTGGATGCGGTTACTGGCACCTCCAGCTAAACGAATGACTGCTGTGACTTTCATAAGATCTGTGTAATCTAAGATCGGGCAACAACATCAAGCATCAGCATGCCTCCTAATTGTCTATTGAGGGGAAACGGGAATGTTGATGATTCCAGCCCTTTACACTTCTACTTACATAAAGTAAGTACACGACTACACTACTGTTATTGGGGCCAATACTAAAAAAAAAATCTTTGTGAAATAAAGAAATTAAGCATTTTTCAGCAAGGAAGCATTAAATTGACCAAAACGGACGGTAAAAAATGTCATGATGTTAATGTTTCTATTTTAAATAAATGCATAAATCCACAGTTTACTTTCCACGAAAATATTAAGCAGCACAACTTTTTCAACATTGATAATAATCAGAAATGTTTCTTGAGCATCAAATTATCATATTATAATGATTTCTGAAGGGTCATGTGACACTGAAGTCTGGAGTAATGATGCTGAAAATTCAGCTTTGCATCACATACATTTAATTTAAAACATATTCAAACAGAAAACAAAAATATGTTTTTTTGTACAAATAAATCCAGCCCATAAGAGGGCCTCAAGACGACCTAAAATATTTACATTTGAATTAATTTTAGAAGTGATTTCTACACCTGGAAAAATCATACACACACACACACACACACACATATATATATATACTTAAAATGTCATTGGCATATAATGATTATATATTTTGTAGTTATACCAAGCTCTAAAATATTTTATCAGGTAGAAATTATGAGTAAAACATTTTTTTTCAATTTTTATCCTCAAACTTTTGAATACTGTTGCCAACAATGAGAAGCCTTGTAGTCAAAAATGTTGAGAATCACTGTAGATTCTACGTACAACAAAATCGTTGCTGTAAAACTATATAAGCCCAACAAAATCCAAAATCCAATGTTTATACCTGCAAATGAACTTCATAGATTTTCCACAGATCCTGATAAGAGTCAATTCACACTCCAGGAGCAGATCAAAAAAGCGTTAATAGAAACCAACGATTTCTCATTCCAAAACCTGCAATTAATTCAAAAAATAATTCATATCCTTTCTATTGTGGTGCACTTGTAAACAAATAAGACATAAAGAACATCAACCTCACTATGAACGCTAACACAATGACAGTAAATGATCATGGATGTTTGAAGGAAGGCGAAAGCATTCATTAACAATGACTACACCAACAGTGAATTCAGCCAGACTTTTTTCCAAAGCAATGTACAGTGCATTCATTACAGGATCATCCCCCCGGAGTATCCTGAGGTTAAGTGCCAAGCCAAATGGGACAGAGATGATCTCAATACCTCTCCAGCTCCTGCTTCCCCAGCTCCATGGGAATGAAGCCACATCCGTTGTGATCCCCAACCATCACCCTTTCCGACGCAAATTCATAACTTACACAAACACATGACCAGCAGAGCAAACAGTGTAAGAGTAACGCACCTTCTCCAGCTTCTCGAAGTGTTCCCGCAGGAACTTCATAGGCCGCTCGGGCTTGGCGATGCACAGGTTGACGATGCACTCTTTGAGGATCTGCTGTATGTTGTGTTTCTGCACGAAAACCTCACAGCCTTTCAGACTTTCATCTTCTTCCAGATTGGAGGAGGAGGTAGCCATCTTATCTTCTATCTCTGCCGCAGGAAAAAAGAGCAGGAGGGGGGACGAGGAGAGATATTCTTTCTTAAGTCTGTGTGTCTTATTCTCTCAAATAATAATGCTTGACTGTTGAGTGAATAGAAAAATCCACTGTATTCAATAGGCATTTATGTAACTGTCAGTGTCAATCAACCTATCTATAGATAGATAGGTTGATTGACAGTTACATAGATAGATAGATAGATAGATAGATAGATAGATAGATAGATAGATAGATAGATAGATAGATAGATAGATAGATAGATAGATAGATGGGCCATTCATAATGATGAAATAGGCCATTCTTCAGCATGTCACACATTTACATTTCACTTCCGCCATTGATTCACATCAAACATCCAAAAATCATCAGCAGCTGAAGCATCAATCCTCATTCTCGACCTAGACGTTCACGAAACCGATACCGCATTCAGTCGTGCATGAAACACGAAACGTCGGTGTGTCGGCGGAGCGCTCGCTCGAGCATCACTCTGTGATCACCTGTTTACGTTTTTATCACAGCTTATTCGCTTCAGAATACAAACCTATGCGGTGTATAAATGGTTTTAGTCATGTATTATCTTAGAAACCGCATCTCTCGATATATAAAGATGGAAACAGTCGCGTGTGCCGCACCATATTTAATGTAAATTTGGCTTACCGTTATGAGGGGAAGATGCAAGGCTCGCGCTCAGGGATGTTGCTTGTTTGGTCCTCCTGCTCGCGAGCGCTGTGACGTCAATCTGTCTCGCGATTGTACATTGACGCTGACATTAAAAAAATAAATAATTTTTATAAACAGAAAATACATATAACTGTCATGTAAATGTTAATGAGTTGAGATTACTTTAGTTTATTTAGAGCTTTTTATTTATTTTGATTCCTGTCCTGTTTCAGCCAATCAGCGTCATTGTGGGTCTGTGCGTCATCCAGAACAGCACTCAAGTGTTGTGGATCACAGCCCCTGACCTCCACAAACACATTTGTCTTTTTTCTTTTGTCTTTTTTCTTCTTCTTCTTGTTGTAATGTTTCATCACTTTCCTGGAATGATTTGAGTTTCTAAAGCTAATAATAATCGTCGTCTTTTTTTAAACCAAATTAGAATCTTTAGACTCTACTGTTTGTGTTAACTTTCTTATTCTTGTGGCAAAATTGTATTTTCACAAACAAAAATGTATTTTAAAAAATACCTTTTAGATCCTGTAAAGAGATGTACTATGTGCACTATTGTCATTTTTCTTGCTATAAAAAACCCTGAAGACATAAGAGATGTTTTGGCAAAACGCATGTGGCAAACGTAAAAGAAAATGTATGATTTTATAATAAGCAGATTTTTTCTTATATTATTCATGTCATGTGATTATTCAAACTGCTTAGAGTCAAGAGTAGTGTTGTGGATTGTCAAATACAGAATCTGATAAAAATACATATGTCTATATCTCTGTGGTCTATATACGCCACCCACCATCTCATTACAAATCATCCTGTCTATTTATTATTATCTGTCTATTATTTCTGAGTGAAAAATATTGTTCTGACCATAGTAAAATAAATAAAATAAAGTTGAACTGTTTTGAATGTTCATCTACCGTAAAGCCATCTGAGCTGTCGCAATCTACCGTCGTAGTGGCAACAACCGCCATGACAACCAGCAACAATATCAACACACGTGAAGGAGCAATGGCGACCGCCAGTGATGATCGAGCTGCAGCCGATGTTTTAAAATCTCTGGCTCGCCACTTAAACTGTTTAAACGAGGATAACAAAAGCGCCAGAAAACGAGCTCTAGAAGCGGTAAAGAGAGACACAATCGAGCAGCGCTTCTCTAGCGATGCGCTTCAAGAGCTTTTCACTAGTTTGCTGAAGACGCTGCTGAAAAGTCTGATAGATCCCGCGGAGACATGCAGGGACTCTACTATTCAGATCATCACAGGGTTTATCAGATCTGTCCCCAAACCAGAAGACTCTCTGCCCTATCTCATGCCCGCCCTGGCACAGAGGCTCGGGGGGAAGGAGATCCTGGAGCCGACGGAGGAGCTCAGACTGGCTCTGGTGGAGATGCTGTCTCTGGTGGTGGAGGTGTGCGGCAGACAACTTGCCCCCTACCTGGATGACATGATAAAGATCCTGCAGAGAACCATCACGGATCCCTTCCCTGAAGTCAAGAAAGAGAGCTGTAGATGCACCATCAGTTTTGCACAGTGTGTTCCTGGTAAGTGGGGCCCTCAAGCTGTTGATGTGCTTCAAAAGACAGTTGAGATACAAAATTATGCATAAATTCACTTTCATGGGTCATTTATATTGGAGTGTTTAGATTTATTATTGAGTAAGCTGGCCGTAGGGACATGTATGTTGTTGGTTGTCATGGTAAAATGGCCAGACTGATGCCTTGAAGTCAAAACATTATGCACAGCCACAGGTGAAGCGAATATTGTAGCTAATCTCCTAACAAGGCCAGGTCTGGGTAAATAAAATGTTATGCAAACAATCGGTTCTTGTAATCAACATGCAGGATGTGTTGGATGTGTGTTGGATGTATTTTGCTCCTGGTCAGCATTGGTGAAAATTTACCTACAGTAGTCCGAGGAGGGAAAAACCACAAACCGGTGACAGGGCGCCCAATGCACATTGATCCACAAGGGCAACGAAGGCTATCCCGTCTGATCCGAGCCAACAGAAGGTCTACTGTGGTGGAACAAGTCACACAAAATTTTAATGATGGTTATGGCTAGAATGTGTCACAACATGCTGTGTATGAGGCTGCTTAGCTGCGGACCAATTAGAGTGCCTGTGATAGCCCCTTTCCACTGTCGAAACCACCTACAATGGGCACACGGGCGTCAGAACTGGACCTTGGAGCAGTGGAATAATGTCGCCTGGTCCGTTTTCTTTTACATCGCGTGGACAGCTGTGTACGTGTGCACCATTTACATGGGGAAGTAATGGCATCGGGATGCACTGTGGGACGACGACAAGCCCGCGGAGGCATTGTGATGCTCTGCGCAATGTTCTGCTGGGAAACTGGGTCCGGCCATTCATGTTTGTGGACGTAAATTTGACCCATGCCACCTTCCTTAAACATTGTTGCAGACCAGGTACACCCCTTTGTGACACCGGTGTTCCCTTTTACAGGAAAATGCTCCTTACTGCACACATTAGGAACATGATGAACAGTGTTGGGGGTAACGCATTACATAGCGTGAGTTACATAATCAATTACTTTTTCAAGTAACAAGTAAAGTAATTAATTACTTTTAAAATTACAAAACTATCTGAGTTACTTTTTCAATTTAGTAATGCAAGTTACTTTGTTTTCCCATTTATTGACTGACAGCGCTCCTGTCCACATGTTGAGAGAAATCAGGAGTAAGTGCAGAGGCTCTGTGTGTGAACATGATGCTTTTATTGTAGTTAGACTAATGTGAGCATTTACTCATCTCACTGGCACAAAAGCAGATTTAGTATTCCTTAAAATTTAATAAAAACAGTGAGATGCAAACTCAGACTATTATGCAAACCGGGAATAGTTAAATATGTTAAATAACACAAATATACTTTATGTATTTAATCTCACTTTATTACCCAATGTCTTTGCTGCTGAACTTCCGTGATCTAATTCAATCATAATTATAAGCAAAAATTACTTAGATAAACATCACATTTGTGTTTCTTTTTCCCCCCATTTGCTGCAATCCAGAATGGCTTTCCCAAACACTGACGATGAAGAGTTCAAGGTTTCTCAATCCAATTGTACAAAGTTCAAAGACCTTCAGGGGTCTTGTAGAGTCCATGCCTCGGTGGGTCGGCGCTGTTTTGGCACACACAGAAGACCGGCAACATATTAGGCATGTGGTCATAATGGTTTGGCTTATCAGTGTATATACACAACACATGCCAGGCCAGTTTGCCAATTAACTCCGTAATCAACCGTAATGATCCATATTTGCCTTTTCCATATGCATACAGTGATAGGATCCATATTTCCTATCACTGTATCTCAACTGTCTATATCCGGGGTGGCCAGTCCTGAAGATCTTCCTTCCTGCAAAGTTCAGCTCTAAACCTCATATGAACCAGCTCATTAAGATCTTCATATATCAATTAGACAATCATAGATGCACAGTGGAGATGGTAATGTGCGAGTTTCTGTCCATCTATCTTTGCCCAGATCATTTTCAC
>CM060618.1:32960092-33082592 GCA_030578275.1 Meda fulgida
GGCTCCCTTTGATATCTAAAATAACGCTCTATTTTTTGAGTTTACCATCCCCTCGGTGCCAAGTCACCACCCCTGAGAGAGCTTTGCAGAAATTCCCTCTGTAGTGTAATTAAAAGCACTAAAAGAAAAATGACTAATTTTGCCCCTGGCCCCTGTGTCCACCACAATCCTGCATACTTTGGTCCAGCTGTCCATGTTTTATCTCGGAATTCATGCCACATTTTCCTTTCGTGAAATAATGTGGCCTTAAAAGCATTGGCTGTGAGATGGTGACACGCAATAAAGACATGGTTCATCACAGATGTTGCAGGACCTTTGACTGTCCCGTAGAGATGATTGAGACAAAAAAGGGAGGCGAGACAGTGGTTTTTGTCTATTTAAGGGAAGGAAATGGCAAATTATCCTGTTTTTAATACCACAGTAGCTAATGCAATGACTGCCTTGAAATCGAGAGGGAGAGAGAGAGAGACTGAATATTAGACTGACTGTAAATATGTATTTACAAAAATACATTAGATCTGTTTCTAAATCTAGTGAGATGCATACCTAACATTCGGACCGAATGCAATGATTGGACGAACGTGTTATGGTCCCACGCCTTCCACAGACGAGATATATTCATATAAATACATTTAGACCACTTAACTTAGTTATTGCTATAAGGATGTAAAAGAGACTTTCAACCAGCTTAGCAAAAAATGTTTCTGGAACAAATTGCCTATCCTGTCTCCTTAAATACTAAAACAACACTACTTATTATCAGTTTACGTGTCTGTGTGAACTGGGGAGTTTTATGTTGAGTGAATTTTAGAGTAGGGCCTATGACTACATCAGACCTTATCTTGAAAGAGCAAGAAGAACCCTGTTTTTCGTGAAAGCCACTGTTGAGTGAACCGAGGCAGATGCTCTGATCTTTCCTGTACGCTGCAGCTTTGAAGCCAGCCTGCTCTTTGATGTAGCTGTTGTCAGAACACTTTCGACTGTCTGTTTTCCAAAACCAGCTGAACAAAAGTACAGTGTAGGAAGAAGGCAAGGAAATAACACGCCTGCAGTCCTCTTTTCAGGATATGTCAGATGTTGTGGGTCTGAAGATGTGCACTTGTGAAATGTGTTATGAATTGGATTTGCGATGCCTGTAGGACATGGAAAACAGAAGCACCAGCTCTCCGTGTTTTTTTCGATGTTGCTATGGCACTATAAACGGGAATGTAAATCTCAGCTGTCTAAAGGAAGGTCCACATAAAATTTCAGATCTATATTAGAGAATATACATAAATGCATACATGCCCGCTCACGTCATTGCTGACAGCTGTGGCCTGCTCACCTCTGTCCTGAAAAAAGACGAGCTGGAGACAGGGTGGGACGAGACATGCTTCTGCTGAGGGGCCGTTGTGGAGACAGGACTATATTTATGGACAAGAAGAGCCAGACGGACATGAATTGCAGTGCTGGTTAGGACGGTCGGTTTAAAACAGTTGTCAGACCTGTCGATCACTCCTCTGACAGCCCTAGGCGTGACCTAGAGAACATGCTTCTGTTTTACGAGTGTTAGTATGATCTGGAAGCCTGCCCATAAAGTGACATCTTTAAAACAAGTCTTTTATTACATTACATAATGGGGGAGGCGGGATAGATAATCTTGATCTAGAAGAGGTTTATCTGCTTCTAAAAAGAAGTTTTAGCCTACAATTATAAAGATCATGAGTTTTATATATTTCACACCATCAACTAACAATGCATAAAAATTATTATTTTATAATGTTTTTATGTAATTGTTTTATTTATTTTTTTACCTGTGCATAACCCTGTCTACTTAATCATTTTTTATTTTTTTTTATTTTACCTGTGTCTATGGAAGCTTGTTAACTCGCAATTGCAACTTTTTGTCACGCAATTCTGAGAAAAATGTAGATGTTAACTCAGAATTTTGAGACAAAAAGTCGTTACCTTTTTTATTTTTTATTCTGTGGCGGAAACAAGTTTCCATACATATATCCTTGTATGTCATCTGCCATTTTATTTTATTTGATTATTTTTTACCTGTGCATAACCCTGTCAATTTAATAATATTTCTTTTTTTTTTTTTTTTTTTTTTTTTTACTTATCCTGACCCTGACCATTTTATTCGTATTATTTATTTATTTTTTACTTTTTTTTTTACCTGTGCATAACCCTTTCTACCTCATAATATTTCATTTTATCTTTAGATATTCCTGCCTCATTTTTTTTATTTACAGGTGCATAACCCTGTCTACCTCATGTATAATTTTTATTATTATTAAATCTGTCTACTTCATTTTATTGTATTTTATCATATATCTTTTTTTATTTGCATGCCCATAACACTGTTTACCTCATTATTTAAATTTATTTAGTCATATTCTTGTCCTGAACATAAATAAAAAGAGAAAGTCTTAATTCTTTGTAGTTCTTCAGTTTTGCCTTCTAAAAATAGTAGTAAAAGTGTCCCCCCACTTCCAGTGGCCAGTGAAAACGAACTGTCCCTGTTAATGACAGAACCGCTGATTGGAGGAAACGGTGTCATGATCCTCTTGTTGCTGTGAACGTGACACTTTGTCTAGACATGTGATCAGTGCATGGAAAGAGAGACAACAAGGTTGTGAGGGTGGGTAAAAATGTAGTGGGGTAGGAAATAACAGAGACTGATGGAAAGAAAAGCTCATCGTGTGTTTCGGGTGTTTTTGCTTTACGAGGTCAGAGAGTTTAGTCTCTGTGTGTGTCCTTTATAAAAACTGTTCATTTGTCAAAGTAGTACGAAATAGCTCAAATAAACAACAAATATAGCAACTGTAATTAAATTAAATGTCATTAAATTAAATTGAATGAAATTAAATTATATTATATTAAATTAAATTGTCCAGGCTATAATTAGAAATTAAACCATAAATCAAACAAAAAGGAATAAATGACGGAATTAACATTAAACAAAAGTAATGAAGTGTAAATGTTTTGCACGTTCCTGTGTTTGTTTTTTGTGTCTCAGGCGCTGTATCTGGATCAGTTGTTGGTGTGTGTGGATGCTGTGCTGTGCGTGTGTCAGGTGGACTGTGATGTCATCAGTCTGCAGCTGCTGAAGGTTCTGGTGTCGGTTCAGAGTCTCGCGTCACAGCAGCAACAGCACAACAAGGTAAAACACACACGTTCGGCGTTTCCTATACACAGTTAAACATCATATATGACTGATCTAAGTGCTTTATATTGAACATACTCCAAGGTCTCAAGAAAGCCTACTGATTTACAAAATATTGCATGTCCAAAGTTTCTTGGCCTGAGTTGCCTACACCTAAACATCATATTAAAGTCGGCATGAAACATGTTGCAATAGTCTTTTGTTCGCCATTGCGGCATATATCTGAGAGAAACGGCTTCTCGAACGAGAAAGAAATGTAGGGCTGGACTTGATTTTGTCCATGGGGAATTGATTGGCTGATTGGTTGTGGTTTGCTATTGGTGGATCTCGTGTGAGTGACAGGTTGCTCCGCCCTCATGTCAGTAAACGCATCATCAGAGAAGAGATGAGCTACAAGAGGAAGAAGGGGAAGTTATTTTAAGATTATTTAAAAAATATATGAATTAAAAAAATAATGATGTGCATGGATAAGTCATTTATAATAGCCTTAATTAAAAACATGACCTATCATTCATTGTTAACTTGATATGAGTGACATTTTTGCTCACAGTAGTAGATGGACGGACAGTAGATCAAATAATTGAACATTGTCCTGGGTCTTTCTCAGGCAGAAGAATCCGTGAGGAGTTTGTGTGAGGCGCAGGGTCTCAGCGGAGCGTGTGAGTTGTACCGACAGCACATGGCAGATCTGCTGCAGTGGCTCTCTGACTCGCATCACACCTGGACCAGTTACTCCATTCAGAAGACACAGCTGGAGATCATCGCCATGCAGTCCGGTGAGTGTGTGTTTCATTTGCAGCTGGGCAACATTCTGTTTAGATGCACACAATCTAAGAGCTGAACTCATTCAACTTCCCTCAGAGTGAGCAGTCGCATTCTTCGCTTAATTATTTAGCGTTATTTGTAGGGATGCACCGAAACTGAGTTTCTGGGCCGAAACCGAAAAATCTGTATTTGGCCAAAAAATTCAAATAAAAACAGAAATTAATACTCAATTATAATCAAACTTTAATAAACACCACTCAAATATCTAAAACTTAGTTGTACCATTTAAATTGCCCATAAGGCAGCTTTTTAATAAAAAAAATGTTTTTCTTAGAAATATAAACATTTAAACAACAATAAACTCTGTAATAACTTGTTTTCATGACAGATTTATTCAAGCATATATTAAATTATGAAGACATCACAAATGGGTTATACAATAATATAATGAATATGTAATGCTGTGCATATATTCAGCAAAATGCTCTTCTCTAGAGTGTTTTTTTTTTTTTTTTTTAGCTAACTAATGAGTTTATGGACATTGAATAGCTTTCTTAAGGAAAATGTTGCATTAAATGTAACATTAAGTTTTATTGACGCCTTTCCCCGGTTGAAAAACTGATTGAGCGATGACATGACACAGGGTTCATTTCGGTAAGTTGTAAAGTATCTTTCAAAATACCTTCTGGTGTTCAGCCATGTTTATTTGGTGCTGTAACTAGTAGCAAAGAGGAGATGATATGATCGGTTCACGTGCGCTTGATCCATTTCAAAAACCATTTTGTTTTTAACATGACTAATGGTAGTGTAAAATAAAATAAAATAAATATTCTTCAAAATGTAATGTAACATAATATTGAAAAAATAATTTGTTTTCCGTTTTATCATCTGCATGTTATCTTTTAGGTCCTGTGGTGGGCGAGTTTCTTCCAACCCTCTTGCCTCTGTTGAAGAGTTGCGTTGAACCCAGTCGAGACCCTGAGATGAGACTTCACATCTTCACCATGCTGTCCAAACTGCTGCTGGACGCCAGCAACACACTGGACTCACAGGGGTCCGTTTATCATTCACACATCCTTTTTAATGCAGTTATTGTGTATTTTGCATCATAAGAGAACATGATAATGTTCTTGATGAAATATCCTAACTATCATACCCGATGGCATTGAAACATTGGAGATTACAGCAATGGTTAACTACTACACAGCTGAGCTCTTGTTATTTTATATCTACAGTATCCCACCACTGTTCTAATATATGCTTTGACATGCATCATTACAATGATTTATGAATTTTAAGAAGAATGGAGATCTGTGATGCCTGATAAGGATATGAATACTATGCATTTCAAAGGCAACCCTTCATAATTACACCAATATAGTAACATATCAGGATAGTCCACTTCAGATATGTAGCAAAATCCCCTCTTTTCATGTGGCGTTCCTTCGCTGCATGTGGGTGCTTGATTTGAAAAGTGAAATAAGAGGAGAATGAAAGGAAAGACATTACACACACACACACACACATCTAAATCAAGATGTATCATAGACTTCTATTGCTTATAAATAAAGATTATTATTATTATTAATTATTATTTGCCTTATTCATTAATCATTTTTACCATTAACTAAGTTTCCATTCTTAGTTGTGAATTTATCTTATGTGCAAAATTGGAATATCATAAAACTTGTGCGAATAAAACAGTGTTTTTCCATCCCATGTGTTTAAGAGAACAAAATAGTCACTTCCTGTGAAACTGGCGTGAAATATTTGTAAAAAAAAAAAAGAAATATTTTTATAAAAATGGAAGTTGCTGCAATATGGGAAGAAACTGTGACTCTTTTGTCCTGTCCCAGAGCACGCAGATGAAATGCTATAATGGTGTAATGGTGGTACCTCGCGTTCGGATGCTGGTGTTTGTGAACTCAATCATGTGAGATGCTTCTGGGAGGGAATTAAACCAAAACATTTTGAGGACAGACTTTGGCTCAAGCATTTCAGAATATGATCAAACCAACATTTGAGATGCTGTGCAATGAAAGCGGTCCGCTGGTTAGTCCAGTTATTTCACTGGAAGCAGTTACTGAAGACATTGCTGGAAATACCTAAAGAGTGATTTTGTTTGTAAAATGCAAATATACTCCAAATCATATCATTAGTCCAACTAATTTGTCTTTTTTTTTTTTAAGTTGTCATGTCTGTCATAAAGTTTGTCTTAATAATGTTTTCTCTCCCTAGGGGGTTTGGTGAATACATGGAGATGGTCCTGCAGGATTTGTTGTTGCCTAATCTGGTGTGGCGTTCGGGTCGATCTGCCGCGGCTGTCAGGACCGCTGCTCTCAGCTGCCTGTTAGCTGTCCTACACGGGGCGGCTTTCCCAGCGGAGCGAGTAATAACACACACACACACACACATCAACTCTATCACTACAGCCATTTTAAAATAGAATGTTTTCTATGTGAATATATTTTAAACTAATTATTCCTGTGATCAAAGCTGAATTTTCAGCATCATTACATTGTCACATGATCCTTCAGAAATCATTCTAATATGATGATTTGAGAAACATTTCTGATTATTATAACAGTTCATATTTTTGGTGAAACCGTGATAGCTTTCTGCATCATCCTTTGATGAATCGAAAGTTATTTGAAGGTTAGTGTATACGTCTGATGTTTGTGAGTGATGTTGACGTGTTATAAATGTGTTTTAGATTGTGCCGGTGGAGGAGACTCTCAGCACGCAGCTGATCTCTGCGCTGGAGGAAGACTCTAAACTGGCTCGTCTTCTGGCCTGTAGATCTCTTCACTCACTGCTGGAACTCACAACACAACAGCTCAGCACTGACTCGCTCAACAAGATCTATCCAGGTATACTTAACTCATCCCGCATGCTGTTAAACCATGAAAGAGAAGAGAGCAGCATATTTACTGTGACAGATGAAAATGAAGAAGTGCGGTGTTAAATATTTTTGGTGTAGATTGTTCAGTTTTCCAGCATTGAAAATGCATCTTTTCACAATATGGGTTGTGTACATCAGATGTCAAACTGTAACTGTCAAACATGTTGAATGGATTGAGGTCCTGTAGCTCACAGACGTATTTTCATGCATCAAATTAAACAGAGCATCAGCTCTAAGGTCTGTATTTTTATTTGATTGTGTAAATGGAGAAATAACACCATTATTCTTCTTATTCAAACATGTTATTGAAAATGATAGATTGAAACGCATCTGACAGTGTTAAACATTTTAGATGGAATATGTGTTACAGTTCATTGCACATACTGTATTTTCAAGGCATTTTGTATACAATACATTTTTTTTTTTTTTTTCATTTTCTGTTTCTGTTATGAGACTATCCTGGTTAAATAAAGCATATCTATGACTATGTGCCTTGGACACATTTTCCAGACATTTATTAATATATTATAGTAGACAGTGGCCATAAAAAGTGAATATTAAGCTTCTTTTTTTCTTTTTTCTCTCTCTCTGTTATAAGACTATCCTGGTTAAATTAAGCATATCTATGTGTTTTGCATACATTTTCCAGACATTTATTAATATACAGTAATACACAGTGCCCATAAAAAGTCAGTTAGTTGTTTTGTTTTTATACAATTATTTTTTTATATTATATTTAATGTTTACTTTTGTTTTGAAAAGTGGATGCCAGCTTCCAAAACACTATCTTGGTTAAATGAAGCATATCAGTGTGTATAATAAACTGTCGTTATTGCACACTTTCATGATTTCAGATGTTTCATGAGCGTGTCTGTTTGTGTTTCAGAGCTGCTGAAGCGTGTGGATGACAGCAGTGAAGACGTCCGTCTCGAAGCGCTGAAGTCTCTGAGCACATGGTTCTCATCTTTGGGGAAAAACTATGACACACACTCGTGCCGCCCACACCTGGAGTTCCTGTTCCAGCAGCTGCTGCTCTACATGGACGACCCCGACACCAAAGTCCAGGATTCAGTCCTCGGTAAGGGTGCGCGCACACAAACGCCATGCGATTCTTCATTCCTGCTGGAACCATCTGATGTTTTGACTTGAATCGTGATTGATGACAGTTATATTCGCGTCGAAACTGTAAGATAAATCTCTCCCTGCTGCATAAGGAAGTGATTCGGATCTGTGTTAATGGTGTTGCTCTCTTCTACGGTCCACTTCACTGATCTCCCCATTCTTCACTTCAAAGAGCCTCATTAATCCTGCATTTTTACACACTATCCATCACACGCTCTTCTGCTACTGGCCTGCCTCCAGCCGGGTCATGGGCTGTCAACACCTTCCCATAATCCTATGTCAATGTGTCCTAGTGCACAAGCACACGGAGTACAGAAACTCTTCATACCCCATAATTAGGCTTTGAACCCACAAAGGATGATGAAAACGTACATATAGTAAGCAGGGCATAATGTTCATCCGGTTGTTGTCGCTAAATAAGCCTTGAAAGGGTCATCCTTATATGCATTTGTATTATACAAAAGGGGTTTATTTAGAGATAACATTTAGCATCATGCATACAGAGCCACAGACGTGGGGGAAAACACCGTCTTGATTTCCTCTTCTTGTCTTTCTTTATTTTTGATTATGCTCTTTAACTCATCTTGTATTTCAAAGACACCTCAGATGTGATTAATGTCCATTATAACACCATATCCCATAATCCCTCATTCCTATGGTTAAGCTTATAATAACAGCACTCTCACACTGTGCTTGAGTTACTGAGGAAATTCACCCGTTTCTTTACACAAAGAAAACGTTGTTTTCTAGTGCGCTTACAAACGTATAAAGCGGCGGATAAAAGTAAATCCCCCCTGACCAAACAAATCAGGATAAAACCAAATCCCCACAACAAAGACACGACTGCTGAAAGAACACAAATCTGCTTTATGGGCTTCTCTTTGTTCCTAAATGGTGAGCTGAAAACTTTGAAAGTCTTTCTTTTTTTTTTTTTTGGTCAACGTAAAACAATGGACGTTTTTGCGTAATCACACTACAAAATAATGATATTTATGAAAATTAATTGAATATGCATGCAACAATAGACCAATTAATTATGGTCACAATTTCATTATGAACCTGCTATTATGATAAACTACAAAACATTATTAAATAACTCTTTTTTTTTTTTTTAAATGAAATGTAATATATACTGTTATACTAATATTGTGTGAGTGTGTGTGTGTGCTTTAGTTAGCAAACATACAAAATGGGTCAGTAAGATTTGTTTTAAAGATATTAATACTTTTTTCAACAAGGATGCATTTAATTGATGTTTAATTGGTTTAATTTAATTTATTAAAAAGTGACAGTAACACAAACATTTTTCTTTCAAATAAATGCTGTTCTTTTCTAACTTTCTATTCACCAAAAAATTTAAACAATTTTTTTTTTAAAAACGTTATCACGGTTTCCACAAAACTATGAGGCAGCGCAACTGTTTACAACATTGATAATAATCAGAAATGTTTCTTGATCATCAAATCATCATAGAATGATTTCTGAAGGATCATGTGACACTGAAGACTGGAGTAATGATGCTGAAATTCAGCTTTGATCACAGGAATAAATTAAATTGTAATATATTCAAATAGAAAACATTCTATTTTACATTGTAATGTTTCAGAATATTACTGTTTTTACTATATTTTTGATCAAATAAATGCAGCCTTGGTGAACATGAGAACTCAATACTGTTTCTTTACTGTGTGTGTGTGTGTGTGTGTGTGTGTGTGTGTGTATAAATAGAGAGAGAGAGAGAGAGAGAGAGAGAGAGAGAGAGAGACGTTCTAGGCTGAAGTTAAATCTGAATATGTATCTGAGTATGTCTGGACTCTGGGACCAAAACTTTACATAAACCCCTGCACCATGACTCCACTATATTTTTGCTATGCCAAATGAGTAAATGATGATGTAATAATCGGGTATAAAGATCTCCTTGTGTTTTCTTTGTGTCAGAGGTTCTGAAAGTGGCCAGTGCAGTGGATGGAGGTCTGTTACAGCAGCAAACAGAGGCGGTGAGAGAGAAGCAGCGCAGCTCTGAGTACTGCGATAAACTCCTCCAGCACATTCACTCATTATAACACACACACACCTTCTTTACTGTGGTTCATGCAGATGGACACAGGCACATTCACAAACATTTGTGAATGGATAACCTGTTCTTTTTTAGCTTCAGTTCTGTTCATGGAGCTTGTTTGACAGAATTCAAAATGAACTTTCTTGTTTGAAATGTGCCTTTCTATTTGATGTTGACATCTTTATTGATTTATTAAATAAACTTGTTTATTAAACTGATTGTTTTATTTCACATTTGTGTTAGCAGATGTGTTGAGTACTTAAGCATACAAGTCGAGAGCTAATACATAAACAATTATAAATTATGTATACAATTATATAAACAATCGATATTATAGTATTTTTAAATAGTATTATGGTTAAACCACATTAGTAAAAATTAATTTGTAGTGCTTGCTGGTCAAATACAATCATTTCTGGCGAAGAATATCTTCACCCTATTCTTATTCTGCTACTTGACATTCTGTAAGTATTGTTGACACATTTTAATATATATTAATATCATTAAAGCAGCATTAACATTTCTCTTTAGCAATGCTGGCTTCTATATAGGAAAATCCCACCTTTATGTTTAAGTAATATCAAAACACTGAATTTGTAATAATTTATAGAAGGGTAATTTATTAATTTATGTATTCATATGAACCTCTACATAATATCTGGATTAAAGGCCTGTTCAGTCACACCAGTTACAATAACTATAATGATAACTGTATTAGCATCCACACACTGCACAATATCGTTCTGTTTATTATAAGCGCACGCTGCAGTTTTGTCGTCTGCCACTTTAAGAAGGATTCTGAATTGGCTGTCAATGTTTTTATCGTACATCAGCTGGGAAACAATATTTCTGAAAGTGATTCCAACGATATCTTTCTCTTTGCTGTTACTGTTATAGTCGTGGCGTGATTTCTGCTATTATTTATATTTAGAACACAATTTTTAGAACTACATCATTATAGTTATCATTGGTGTGAACGGGCCTTAATTCTATATTCACATATGCAGTTGTAGAATAACGGGAGGAAATAAATATCAATGAATGACATTTAATAATCATGATTCAATGAGATGGCAAGCAGGAGAGTATCTGTAAATGTATCTCAACGATTAGCACAATATTATTTTTCATGTCCAGATCAACCCAGTGAATGCTGTTTCTTCAGCCTCTCCGAACGCTGAACTCTCTCCTCTGGAGTCTTCTTGCAACTCCTGAAACACATCAAATATTTTATTTGCATGTTTTCTATTACAATATTGCATCTAACATTGGATGTGTTATATTTGAACATTCAGATTATTTCATTCACTGTGAACTCAATTAGTTTGAAATGTGGTTTTGCATATTTATACAATGCATTCCCTAAAACACACTGGCTTTGTTTTAAGGTTACTTTAATACAGAGTGATTATTTGTAAAATAATACAGTGATATTTTGATCACACTTCACTTGACTAAATGTCTGCATGAGATCCTGCCAAATGCATTTACAAATAAATGCAGCCAATTTTAAATGTCGGGTGACTCTTCTGGCAGAGGCTCCGTGGCATTTCCAGCACTGTAAGCATCCCGCTAAGACTGAATTGAATTTCAAATTCCATCAACAACAGGGTAAAAGAAAATGGAAATGGCCGGAATGGGAGATTGCATGATCAAAGGAAGTAAAAGGTGGAGAGCTGACCCGCGGCGCAGGAGCTGCTGGCCTGAAACTGGAGCGTTCTGGCCCTGACTGGGCAGCAGGATCCTTCAACACAACACACAGGGACAGGGAAAGACCGTTGGAAAGATGTAGCTAGCGCAAATATATGGTGCAGAGGGGATGTTAATGTGTAAAGTGTCTGTTTTCCCTCTGTGGTTAATGTGTGTCTATTGGAGTGTTTTTGTCTTCACCTTTTTGTAGGGGGACTCTTGGTTTTCTGAGCTCGTCTGGTCTGACCTGGAGATTCACCAACTCTGATGACAAGAACATTTTAGAGCAGATCAGTAGGTGAATAAATAGTAAATAAAATAAATGGCATTTTATATACTATACTATTTTATATATATTCATTTCATATTCAGCTGTGTTTTTTGATAAAGTTGAAGGCCACATTCTGTTTACCATGCATTATTTATTTTTGTTACTTTTTTTCATTTCATGTATAGAATTTGTTTTTAACCTATATCTTCAACTATGAAAATCCATATATATATATATATTTCATTTATTAATTTATGAGGGTATATATATATATATATATATATATATATATATATATATATATATATATATATGTATATATATATATACCCTAATAAATTAATAAATAGTAAATAAAATAAATAGTATTTTTATATTTTAAAAAAATTGTATTGTAATATATTGTAATAAATATATAGTAAGAATGATGAAGTCTTTATCAGACAAAAAAGTTTCAAAAATAATTTTGTTCTAATAAAACTCACCTTTTCTTCCTGTCAAGAGATTTCTGGGTTGCAGCAGACAAAATCACCTTGGGGCTTTTTGCTTTTTCCTGTATGCCAAATCAAACATTATTTTTAGCCTAATTTTCAAAACAGCACAATAGTTGCCAGGGATCAACACTAACCAAAACGAAATGGAAATAAACCAATGAAGATGAAGGCAAAAAGTGCGGAGAGTTGTTACCATCTCTCTGAGTTTCCTCTCAGCTCTCAGATCTCGGTCTTGCTGGAGCAGAGACAAGCGCTCCTCTAGTGTCATAGTGAAGAAGATATCATGAATGTCAAACAAGGCCGCGCGTAACTGTAATAGAAGCATATAAAACATATTCAGTGCTGTACACACGGTTCTCTAGTACCAAACCATCAAATGTGTGACCTCACCTGAGCTCTGACGCGCTCTTGCAGACACAGATCTTGCTCATACAGCTGGTCGTTCCTTTGAACAGCATTATTGCTGAATGAACGAATAAACTCCTGCGTGTCCTGAAGAAACACACATGTAGAGAGATGATTCATTTCGCTTTATTAGCATGTATACGAGCACTACTGCGCGTTCTTCTCACGTGCACGGTTTGACGCAGGTGCTTGACTTTCTCAGTCCTCAGCAGTCGCCTGGTCAGAAAGCCCTTCACGAGAGAAGTGAGGCGACACAGCGCCCTCTGCTGCTCCACTCTCACAACCTGTGTGCGACACACAGTCACCACTGAGGGGTTCTCTTTAGTAAAGTTTAGCAAGCAATGTAAACGCATTTAAAAAAATCAACCTGACTCGTCCTGTTTCTGCTCTTCCCTGTGCTGTGATGATCTGAGCCTCTCATATACATGGACGCCTGTATTGAGGGTGATGACGCCACATCTAAACATAAACAGAGTAGAATAGCATGTTAATACGTATACCATAGTACATGCATACTATATTCTTTTGATTTTGTAGTTAATGAATGGTTAAATAGTTTACCCCAAAATGACATCATTTCATCATATTGTTCTAAATATGATTTTATTTCTTCTGTGAAGCACACAAAGATTAAAAGAATTAAATTCCCAACGCTCTAGAAATAACTGAAAGCTTTCTAAATGTAGTCAACCAGCACTTGACTGCGTCTGAGTACAGTTGAAAGTTTTGAATCGGTGTAATTTAGGATTAGTTATATACTATTTTAATACTTGTTAATATTGTGAATTCGCTTTTTTGTTCAATATCAGTTTTATATTTTAGTAATTTTATTGTGTTCTTTTGTAATTATCACTTTTTTGTTTTTATTTATATAGCTGTAATTTACTTTTTATTTAGTTTAAAATGTATGTATTTGTTTATATTAATATATTTAATGTTTTTAAAAGAGGTCTCTTCTGCTCACCAAGACTGCATTTATTTTATTAGAAATACAAGAACAAAAAAAAAACAGTAATATTGTTAAATATTTTAACAATTTAAATAACTGTTTCCTATTTTAATATTACTTTTTGGCAACTCTTATCTGCTGTTTTGAAAATAATATCAAATGACTTTACTGTAACTTTTGATCAATTTAATTAATCCTTGAGGAATAAAAGTATTTAATTATATTATTTCTTTCCCCCAAAAATAAAATAAAAATATTAATAAAAAAATAACACAGATAAATGCATTATGGGTTCTTCATATCAGTCTTTTGGATTGTGGATTTTAATATATTGTCAAATGTAATGTATTCCTGTGATCAAAGCTGTATTTTCAGCATCATTACTCCAGTCTTCAGTGTCACATGATCCTTCAGAAATCACTCTAAAAGTAATGTTGAAATGTACAATTTTTTCAGGATTCTTTGATGAATAGAACGTTCAAAAGAATAGTTTTTTAATAGAATCTTTTGTAACATTATAAATGTCTTTACTGTTACTTTTGATCAATTTAATTAATCCTTGATGAATAAAAGTATTGATTTATTTTATTTATTTCCCCCAAAAATAAAAGAAAAATGTTAATAAAAGAAAATAACACAGATAAATGCTGTTCTTTTGAACTTTCTATTCATCAAAGAATCCTGAAATAAAAATGTAACTAACTGTTTTCAAAATTGATAATAATCATTAATGTTTCTTGAGCAGCAAATCAAAATATTGTAATGATTTCTGAAGGATCATGTGACACTGAAGACTGGAGTAATGATGCTGAAAATTCAGCTTTGATTACAGGAATAAATTACACTTTACTTTACACTACTACCGCTCAAAAGTTTGGGGTCGGTAAGATTTTTTATGTTTTTTAAAAGAAGTCTCTTCTGCTCACCAAGGCTGCGTTTATTTGATTAAAAATACAAAACAAACCCAGTAATATTGTTAAATATTATTTCAATGTAAAACAGCTGTTTTCTATGTGAATATATTTTAAAATGTAATTTATTCCTGTGATCAAAGCTGAATTTTCAGCATCATTACTCCAGTCTTCAGTGTCTCATGATCCTTCAGAAATCACTCTAATATGATTATTTGATGATCAAGAAACATTTATGATTATTATCACAGTTGACAACAGTTGTGCTGCTTCATATTTTTGTGCAAAGCAGTGATTAATTTTTTTCAGGATTCTTTGAAAGTTCAAGAGAAAAGCATTTCATTAAAAAATAAATATTTTGCATTATTATAAATGTCTTTACTGTCACTTTATATCAATTTCATGCGTCCTTTCTGAAGAAAAGTATTAATTTCTTTAAAAAAAACAAAAAAAACAAATTGACCCCAAACTTTTGAATGGTAGTGTATATTCACATAGAAAACTATAAATAGCTGTTTTACATTGTAATAATATTTCAAAATATTACTGGTTTTTTTTGTTGTTGTTGTTGGTATTTTTAATCAAATAAACGCAGCCTTGGTGAACAGAAGAGACTTCTTTTAAAAACATAACAAATCTTCCAGATCCAAAACCTTTGACTGGTAGTATATATATATATATATACACACACACACACAAACACACATACAGTAGGCCTATATATAAGCTGAAATAAAAAATTAACATAAATATTACATTTTTTTCATTTATATACATCTATAAAGCCACTGAACATTTATTTAAACACAGAGTTATAACAAATTAAAGACATTGGGATAAAACAACTGATGTGTTTTCATCTTACAGACACAGCTGACATACCAATGACTGGCCCCGGGTGTCTTGGTGATCTTTCTCCAGGGCTTAAAGGGCACAGGATGGGGCTCAGTGTAGGGTAACGTTCACACCCGTCCTCGCCTGCTACAGGACTCAGACCACCCTGACCCCTCAGTCCCCTGACCCGCTCCTCCAGCTCCTGGAGGAGGAACAGAGAGATGGAGAGACTGAAGTCAGAATACACACATGATGCATTTCAAAGACCAGAGACTCCAAGCTGCAGTCCAAGCAAATGTCTATTGTGAATAAATCATATTTATTCTAGTTCATGGATGTGTAACTATTAATGTAGTTGTCATCCATGAGGAACTATAAGGTCCCACTTGGGTTAGGATGCCTAGGTATATAGGTATAAACGTGTGGCAATTCACAAAGGTTTGGAACAGAGCCCTTGTATATATATATATCTGTATATGCCAATGCTGACCTGACTGTGATGCCGTTGTTCTCTCTCTTGTTCTGCCACCAGACACGATAATCTGAAAGCGTAGTCATCCTCCAGAGACCTCTGCATGTCTTCTAGAGCGTGGACTTGCCATTGCATCTCATCTGAAGCACAGGAATACACAACTGAGAGGATACTATATCAAAGAAAGCTGAAAAGATCGTCTTTACTCTCAAATGAGCATTCTTCAATGGTTCTCTCAAGGGAACCATTGATTAGCTCTTTATATCAAGCATATTTTTGTGTCTTGAGTTGTTATACGGTTCTTTGGTGATTAAAAAAGTTCTTCTTGGTGTGACATCATCGGTTCTTCATATCAGTCTTTTGGATTGTGGATTCAAACTGAAAACTCCTTGTCAAAAAATGGAGAGAGAAAAAAAGCTAAAAAAATAGAATATTTATTTTGGAAGCAATTTACAAAAAAAGGCAGTATTAATAATAATTTTATATTGGGGTCTAAGAAATGCATTATTGTGGATTGTTTTGTATTATTATTGTTTATTGTGGAAGCACTATACAGAATATGCATTGTTAATAATAGTAATTAATATTTGTATGTGACACACACACACACACACACACACACATATATATATATATATATAAATATAGAGTACAGTTATATTAGTGTTATATTATGTTGTATAATCAGCACATGATGATTTTTAAAGAAATAGACTGGAGAACTCGGTGTTCTTTGAGGAACTTTAAAATGTTCAATGAGATGCTGTAAAACCCATTTGAGTGTTTGTTTTCAATAGTGCACTCGTTTGTTCTGTTCTTACCTGCTCTCCTTTCTTGCAGCGCTGCGCTAATGACACTGTTTCCCTCGAACGATATTTTGGCATGAGAAGGAGAGTCTGGGGTGATGGAGCCCATAAATGCAGCCGTGGGACTGTCCCGTGTGAAAGTCTTGCTCATTGGTGATGGAGGGGACAGTCGAGTGTGCGTTCTCGCAGTGACCCCGGCCATAAACCGAGGCATTCTCTCCTGGCTCCGGTCCACGAGCGGACTCTGATGGCCGGAGGAGAGGTGACTGTCCAACGTGTGGCATCTCCTTCGAAACAGAGGGCTTGTGAGCTCAGGATCCACCGGAGACGTTTCTAATCTCCCGACGGTCTCGTTCAACCTGGAGTGGTCATCATATCGACCCATACTCACATGTTCCACTCCGAGTCGCTTCCTCTCCTTTACTTCATGTGGCCTTGCATTGGCTGTATTGTTTGGTTGGTTGGGGTTGTCAGGGAAAGAGAAAAAGATGTTGCCAGCCGAAACGGGACGAGGACGCCCGTGATGGGGTCTTAAACCGCCGTTTAGACGAGATTCTGGACTTATTAGGTTATTAGGAGAGGTCTGATTAGGCGAGGGAATATAACAGGGTAAACCAGAGACAGTCCCGTCCAGAGAAGTGCCGCTTTCTATATCAAACGGGATTTTGGTGCCGACGACCTTTGATCCCTGTTTACCTTGTTCTTTTTCAATAAATTCCCGTGATTTCTTCAGTAGGTTCTGCAGACAAACTCCTTCTGTTTGAGCTTCCTGCTCTTTTTCCTCCACGGCTTTTCCTGTCATAAGTCCGGGGAGCTCAGCTGGTGGGGTCACTGATGGCGTATTAGATAAAATGTAAGGCTCTGTGGTCCCAGTAGGTGTAAGATGTGCAGTATCAGTAAAACCAGTCCTGCAGTCTAATTTTGGAAAAGGAGACAAGCACTGCTCTGAAGGCTTTGGTACGTCCAATATTTTTGGTGCCTATAATGCAAGGAGATATGAAAGCAGGGGCGTCACTAAACCCATTTTAGGATTGCTTTAGCCCCACTAAATTTCCACCCAGCCCCCCTTAAAAATTTGTGATTAACTCCGTAATATATGCACATTAATTTGTGATCGCATCAACCCCCTTTAAAACTCATACGCAACCAGCGGCAGGCTTTGGCTCATCCCCGTATTTTAGTCTGCGTTATTCAGCGTGTTCTTCAATCCGTAGGAGCGCAGCGTCAGAGTCAAAAGCAGAGGACAATGTGTGTGTGCATTTATTGATAGATTGTTATGATATCTGCATCTCTGTAGTTCTTTGTCATAAATGCGTTTACATAATATGATGCGGGAGCAATTCAAGACGGTTTCCCATCCACTGTAAAATCTGTGCTTATTTATTTATTATGAAATTCCTTTCATCTTAATGTCATGAGAATGTATGACTTTTCCTACTCTTGCTATAGTTCAGTGAAATAAAATTGCTAAAATTTGTTATAGCAGGGGACAGAAATCCTCCACTAAAGCATGCACTCTCCATGAATGAAAATGATAAATGAAGATCTTTTTAGTTAATTTCTAAAGTTAATTGTACTGCACCAATGTAGAGATTAAATAATAGTGTTCAAATCTTTACATGTGTTGAAAAAATTAATTAATATTTTACCCACATGTTGCCAATCTAGACAATTACAGTAATATAAAGTTTGTCTATATTCTTAATTAATGTTAGCAGGTTATTTAAAATGATTAGAAATTAATTCAATATTCAGGGATTGACTTGATTGTGTAGAACCTACTGTATTGTTCATGACAAGGTATACTAACAATATATTAAATTATTTTCTTTTTTTTTAATCATAAATCATTGGTGTCTGAGCCCCCCTTATATTGAAATCCTAGAATCGCCCCTGTATGAAAATAAATTCAATAAATTATTGTGAATAAGCAGTATAAATATTTTTTCATAGTTGAAGGTATAGGTTAAAAAACAAAATCTATACATAAAACCAAAAAAGGTATATATATATTTATATATATATATATATATATACCGACAAAATTCACACATATATATATATATATATATATATATATATATATATATATATATATATATATATGACTTTTCATGGATGAATGTCTGGGTAAAAAAAACAATAAAATCAATGCGTAAAAAATTCCATTTTCTATTTTATTCGTTTCGAAAAATCAGTTTCGAAATCTATTCGTGATTATAAAAATAAAAAAATCCGGGACATAAAAGTAGGCCTACTTGTTAGTCGAAGGAACACTTATTTTCTTACCTTATTGGTCCAAAGAATGGCCTGAATCTGATTGAGGAAGTTATTGTTATAATGAATCTGTCTGTCTGCCTCCATTTGTGACGCTCTTTTCCTGTATTCAACCATCTCCCTTCTTTGTTTCTCACTTAGCTGGAAACACAATATGAATCATAATTACACAATTGAAAGGGAGACAATACTCTATTTTCTGAATGTGTAAACCAAACTTAGGTTGAATATTATAGTTATTACTGTTATTAATGTTCTTTATTATATTTTACTCTGCTAACTCTTTCTTTTGCTTTTGAAAGTGTATCATATCATATGTATTGCAGTCACACTCTGTAATATAAATATGAATACTCACAACAGGAGACAGAAGTGGCCTGCCATGAAGGCGGATGAGAGAGTGCGCCCCCCCTCGCGCAGGTGCGGTACTGCAGCTCATTTCATGCATCATTTCCGACTGCAGTTCAGACAGAATGCGTGCGCAGAATTCCTCATAGCTGTCCATGTTTTCTGCACAACTGGAACAGTCTACATATTGAAACGTAAACGTTAGTACACGTGTTATATGACAAAAATCACGTTGTCGTTCCTATTCGGTCAGGCAGTCACGTTCGATTCGGATTTTAAACCGATTTCCAATGCTATCATTCGCTCCGCATTCCACTGCTCTTTCCTCAGATGTGTTTGCTAACAGATAATCACGCACAGATGTTAAAATCTCAGCATCAGCACCTACCTTTATATCGCAATGCAGGATGGAGCTTCTGTTTGAATAGCCTAAATGACAAAAAAAATAAAAAAATAAACAAAGTGTATCAGCAAAAGGCTTTCCTCTACCACAGATGTGACTGTATATGATGTCGCTGCGCTGATGTTTATATTGGACGTACAGATGCAAATCGCGTAATCGTTTCCTGTTTTGTCCGTGATTACGTTGAGAACGATAACGAAGCTAGTTATTTACTCTACATTCACATGACGAATGTCATAGTGTGTCCGCAGGAGATGGGTTTAATATAGACCTCTTGCCTATCTGTCCTTCACCAGGGTCTCTTGTGTGTGTCTGTCATCTTCATCAGCACCGCCCCGTTCACTCGCCGTCATCCTCTCCATAAAATCAAAGGAATATTCTTCAGATCAATTTTTAAGATACGGATGTGATTCATATCTGCATCATATTTTACCGCAGCAGCCCTTTAAATTCACTTTACTCCTACTTTGAGCCATAGAAAATGAAATAATTCAGCAAATAGGCTATGCTTTAATTATAATTACAATGAATAAATGAATAGGCTAAATAAATAAATAAAGTTAGTATAAAATAAGGAGGTTCCCTGTATAGAAAAAATGTTATTTCTGTAATTCCTGCACTTATTAACTGCAAAAAATAAATAAATAATAATAATCTATTTATGTAATTTTTTTATTTTTACTTTGCTTGGAGAGAAAATCGCACATTATGTATTAATTAGGCCTACATATTTATTATATATTGTATATATTATTATATTGCACATATTATATATTATCTATTAATTATTATTACTTACAATTATTTAAAAAGCCAAAACAGGGAACGGTGAGACGTTCTCGCTTAATTGCATTTTTAAACATACGATATTATTCATTCCACTGTAGTAAAATCTAACAATAGGTAAAGAAAAGGTTAAAAAAAATAAGCATGTAAAGTTATTGTTAATAAGCCATACATAACAGTAGAACTGTTCAAATAAATAAAAAATATTAGGCTATATGATCAAAATAATAGTTTGTTTTCCCGTAGTATCGTTAGGACTGTCATGCGCGTCAGTTGGTGTGGGCGTGGCTTCCTTCGCTGCGCGCGCCAGTCACTCGCCGCTCAAACTCACTAGCCTGTGTCTGTGGATGGACACATCGCGGAGGCGTCGTTAAACTTCACTGTTTACTCGTGTTTTACTTAGAGACAGACAGTGAACTGAAACTGGCAGCGGTTCTTACATAAATCGTTTGGGTCGTCGATTTCCAAGCTTAATAAGTTAATAAGTTAACCGTTTGTATTTGAAGGACTCACCACCAACAAACCAGTGGACTTTGACAACTGCCACCGCCTGGGCGAGTTTACAGAAGTTAAAGTACCTCGGGAAGAAAGCAAACCAAACAAACAGTAAGTGATTTGTGATTACACGGAATCGTTTTATAATTGATTGTGGGTATCTGACACTTTTAAATGATAGTGAACAAGTCTTTAAATTATTTAAAATCATTTAATCCTATTGTAACGTTACCTATTCTAAAAGGGGAATTCACTTTAAGTAGATATAAAATGAGTGTATAACAGCATTAAATCTTAGTTTACTTTAAAGTCTAATTTGTTCCCTGGACGAAGTACTATGAGCTACACGGCGATAACTCCACCCTGAACGCACACTCAGCCTTCAAATATAACCGTGATCTGTTTCAACGTCACTGCAACAGTAGTCTAATACATGGCCAGTAACGTTAGGTGGCGCTGTTGCATCGCGTATGTGGGTTTGAGAGTGTATTGAGGATTGCTAAATAAAGTCGTGCAATATCACCAAGAGACCCATAAATCTTATCTTGTTGTAGTTTACTTAATAGAGGGCATATAGGACATTTGCAATTGTATCAACGTTTCACTTGTAGACTGAGAGCCAACTGCAAAATATGCACGCATAGTTTGGGACAAGACCAATTTTTTTTTTAAAGAAATGAATAGGTTACAGTTGTTGTGTATCTTCTCTATATGCAAAATGATTGCAGAGCATTTGTGTTTCTTGGCACTAAGAAACAATTTGACCACATATGTTGAGTAAGGTCTTTTGCATCTGCTCTAACTGTTTTTGCACTGCAATCTTTTGCATCTGAATTTGTCTTTGGGGATCAATAAACAGTTTGTCCTGGCTTATTGTGTTTTTGCAATTTTCTGAATGGTGGTTTGGGTTTGTATTTTGCAAAGAAATTGTTAGATTCTAATCTATAGTGTGATTGACTGATTGCTAAATGTCTTTTAGAGACATTGTGTGTTAAAACTAGAGAGAAATCAATTCTATTCCCATTTTGAGTCAGCTTTTGAGATTACTTTGCTTTATATTGCAGAACTTGAGGTTTGAAGCTAATTGTGTAATAGCTGCTTTTAAACTTTGGCACAGAGTGGATTGGTAAATGAAAATGATGGATAAATTAAAGGATTAGTTCACCCAAAAATTAAAATGATCCCATCATTTATTCACCCTTAAGCTTTATAATGGGAGTGAATGTTACCTTGTTTTTGAAGCCCCAAAAAGCGTATTCATCCATCTTAAAAGTAATCCATAGGGGCCGGGGGTTAATAAAGGCCTTCTGAAGTAAAGCGATGTTTTTGTAAGAAAAATATCCATATTTATAACTTCATAAACTATAATTACTGGCTTCCAGTAACGGCCGTACGCGACTAGTTTAGGGCGGAAGAGTGACCTCTGACCCAACATGAAGAATTGACAAACGCAGAACAAGGTACAATTCACTCTCATTATAAAGCTTGCAAGAGCCAGGATATTGTTTTAATATAACTCCCATTGTGATTGGCTGAAAGAAGAAAGTCATATACAACTATGGCTTGAGAGGGTGAGTAAATTATGGGATAATTTTCATTTTTGGGTGAACTAACCCTTTAATCTCATATCACTCACGTATCAATATGTGAGTCAGTGGCAAATAAAGAGAGGATAAAAAAATGAAACTCTTATTTTAAAACTATTTAAATTTCTTTTTCTTTTTTGAGACCTGATCTAAGACTTCTATCTGTTAATATCTGTTAATCTATAAATTGTATTTTTAATATTTTGTATGTATATTTTGACAGTGATTTGTCCGACAAAGTGTTTGTGAAAGTGATAAAATTCGGATTCAGCTTGTTCTTAAAAATTAAATTAGCCATTTAAGCGTAAAGATTTGCCAACAAGCTCTGTTTCCATTTATTTACAGTCAATTTTTTTACTCCATATGCTCGTATTTACGTCGCTGTAGTCTGTAGCAGGCTGAAGTGCATGTGTTAACAGCTTCACCGACGGGCCCATCTGAATCCGTATATCCAATGCTGAGTGACGTAGAGCCGGAAGGCGTGACTCTCGAGTTTCCACCAATAGATTCAAAGTATGCCGTTGATTGACAGTTGAGCCTGGAAAATAGGAGGAACGTTGTACGACTTTATCCGTCTGGCTTTACTCTGTTATGGAAGCCATTTTGGGATTTTCCTACTAGTTATTGTGAGTCAAGCACGTAACTTTTGTCTATTCCCACAAATATAGCGGAATTTGGATCGGGTGTTTGGATATATAGTTATTTCTATTTTTTTTTTTATATATTCCCGTCGAGATGCGCCACACATTTTGCGCATCCTTGAACTGGATTGTCATTTCTGAACGGGACTATCTTCAAAACAACAGGAGATTATAGAAACTGATGGTCAAACTGGCAAGTGCTGGAATATTTTGATGGCGTTTATGATTTCATTCAAACCTTAATGGAAAGAAACATTGATATTTTACGCGTAATATCCAGTCCTCGGTGGACAGTCAATGAAGCTCCTTTCTTTCCAAACTCTTGACAGAAAACATGGCCCTGGATAAACTGTCATACACGCAACCAGGGCTTTATTTCTATATGATTTATTTTGTTATATAATTCGTTTTCAAATGTAAACACTGCTGAAGTGCGCAGTAACACATTTACGCATTCAGATAAAAGAATTGCGCTGCTACAGTGTTGCAGTTCAAAGCTGCTTGTCAAAACCCAGTGAGCTTCCTATCTAGAGAGCATCGCACATTCATTCTAAACAATGAAGTCGATTCGCTTTTAAAGACATCGAATCGAAAGTTACATGATATAGGCTACACATGCGACTTTGTTATTCGTATGTTCATAACGCGTTTCGTTGTAACGATGTAACGCGTTGTTCAAAACTGTTGTCTTGGAAGACGACGCACTAGTTTTTGATACGCAACCAAATGTTGCAGAGACGTCAAATCTGGAGAGTTGTGCGCTATCATGTTTAGAAATGCAAATGCTCCTCTTCCACAAGAGATAAAGATGCAAAGGCTCGTGAAGGTGTGACTAGGTCAAGAAGATAGAGACATAAATCCTGACCTCTTTTTTTTATTTTATTTTTTTTATTGTCTGCCTTTTGCACAAAGAAAGGAGCTCATGGTTTTCACCATTGACTTGTTTTATGGCACTATTAGTGGCATGTCATGCTTGGAACATGACTGCTTGTGAAATGTGTGTGTTTAGAAAAGAACAATAGGTGGTAAATGTTGGATGTTCAGCCTGTCTCTTGGGTATTGGAGAGGGGTTTTCTAGATCTCCAGGTTTTTGCAGTTAGAAGAAAAGGTAAACAAAATGAACATGATATTTGACTATGGGTAATTTAGCATATGAATATTATCTTAATACTGGGGTTATTGATCTTAGAGTGTTCTGTTTATTCATATGCTTAATTCAGCACTTTGAAAAGGACCAGGACAGTTTGGATCCATTTGATTTCATGTCAACCTGATAATGAGTTTAGTAAGTTGAGAGTTAAACTCTCTCTACTAGCTTCTATGTTCATTAACCTGGACCAGACTGAACAAAAGTTGTTACCATGTTGCTCATCGGGATTCCTCCCAGAGGCAGGCTGAACCGTAGAGTGTGTGTGCGTGCATTGTTTGCATGCTTATGCTTTCATGGGTGTGACTCTGCTTATGCATGGAGGTCACACCCATCATCACACGTTAGCTGTTGCCGTAGTTTTCGAAGTCTGCTCTTCACATCTGGTTTGATCTTCACAGCGTGCTCAGCGAATTACCATGGATTTTTCCCCTCTGCACACGTATACTCCTCCTCACTGTACTCCGGATAACACGGGCTATACCTATTCACTCAGGTGAGATCACTGTGAAAATGAAAAAAAAAAAACATTACTGGGTGGAACTACAGGCAGTGCACTTCCCAATTTTTTTCTTTTTCTTTTGTCTGTAGCACATCTCCGTTTACATTCCAGTAAACCTTACAGGGTTTTGTGTAATCATGTTTGAGCTTTCCTCCTCCTCAGATAATGATTTTCCCAGAGTTTCCATGTCCTGTTGAACCTGTTTCTTTGCTCAATTCATGTAAATTTGTGGATGTAGACAAAGAATGTGATGATAATTTGACTAGTACTACCATCCTATGTTTGTGGTCCATTTTATACGTTAGCTTCTTGTTTGTTTTAGTCATTATTTAGTAGTTATATTCAGGTGTGTAGTTTTTTTCCATGGCTGTCAAGAGCCAGGTGAGAGGGTTGGATGACAGCAGGTGTGGTTATATTTACCTCAGGCAAGTTATGAAGTTGCACAGAGTTATTGGCCAGGTAATGTGAATTTGGTTGTAAACTGTGTTTTCGTTCAGCAAAAACAGTGTAAATGTGACGGTGCTGACGTGTGTATGCAGATAACGATTTGTACCCCCACTGGCTGCACTAACTGATACCACTTTTACAGCTAAATCGTGCCGGTCCTGGTTTGTGTAACACTCTTTAAGATTATTAAACCAAATGTCGTTACAGTTGAGTTGAAGTTTCAATAGTTTTTACACATCACATAAGTATAAATTATATTTACAAAAGTATTAAAATACCTCAATGTTTCTAATAATATTAATAATAAAAAACAATTGTTGTTTTTTGTTGTTACAGTGTTGTTATTGTTAACTATTAAAAACATATATTAGTTGAAAATTAGAGTTTAAGATGCAGTACTAAAGTAGCTAAAACTGTATGCTGAATATACCCTTCAAATATTGTTCAATTAAGTGAACATAGTTAGTAATTATTATAGTTATTAAAGTTAGTAATAAAGTGAAAATCAAAGAAACATTACAGGTACCAGAACAAGTGAAGGTCTATTGCATTTTAACACTGCAACACTTATAGATGTATTATGACATAGGCTAAAACATTTTTTTGTTCCATCCGGTTATCACAATGTAAAACTAGAGCTGGTCGATATACCATATACATATACATTTCGGTTTCAATTTTTTTCAAATACTGCCATAACATAGCGGAAACAATTGCTGCATCTGTTCAATGGCCATAGTGTATTGAGAGTAGGGATGGGCATTTTTCAAAAATATCGCATTCGAATATTCGGGCTCATAAAAATCGAATATTCGTTTATTTAAATGATGTTTAACGAAAAAGACGTTATTTTTTAAGATTAATTTTTTTTATGTTTTTGTCACCATTTCTGATCAAGTTTACGACTAGGCAATATACACAACAAGCTTACAATATATGTTAAAGTTTTCTTTTAGTTTAAAACATTAAACAGTAGGCCTATGTGTAAAAAAAAATGTAAAAAACAAAAGCATTAATAAGAGCATGCTCAAGCAGCGCGAACAGAAAAAAACACCAAATAAAGCAGATTGCGCCAGATATCGTACAGAACGTACACACACACTCGAGTCAGCATACGATTATCGTGTTTATATTGTTTCACGTTTATGTTGAGAAAAACAATAATTTCCACATGCAGGGTTGCCGCCAGCACTTTATGCTCGAGTGAGAAAAGGCGATTTGCTGACAGACGCTTCAGAGACACAAAGATGATGAAGTTCTAAGTTTCTAACAACACTTTGCGTCTTCTGTTCTTAAACCAGTCTCCCTCGAAGAAACTTAAAGGAATAATATATCACTCCACAGCGCCACCCAGTGCATTTAATTGTAACTGCGAGTTAGTGCTTGGGATTTATCATGGATTCACTGCATTTAAGGTCAGCAAAGCAGCGTAGTAAAATTCGAATAGTATTTTATTTTTCAAATAATAATTACAGATCGAATATTCGTGCACACCCCTAATTGAGAGGGGACCTCTTTTAACTGCATACCCTTCTTAATGATTATTACTTTATAACACAACAATAAATAATCCACACAGCTAATTCTCTTTAATATTGCCAATACCAGGAACAGCTCTATGATTTCCGTGATGCGGAAGCAGCAGTTACTTAGTCTGACGCTTTAAATACTCGAGCTCTTTATAGCAGGATGAATTCTGATTGTCTGTCAGTGTTTTTATCAGCTGGAAAAAAATCTTTCTGAAATCTTTTGGTACTAGATTTTTATCGTTGTAGTTATTGTTCTTAGTGTGAACAGGCCTTTATTGTATATTCGGAATGTCACCGAATTTTTTATTCAAAATGCGATATGGACTAGTATCTGAATATTTCAGCTCAAAAACACTGCTATTGTGATAGTTTCCATAGTTGATAGCTGCCATAGTTTCGTCTACTTCACACACACTGAAGCACGCATGACACTCAATAGTGTTTTCAACGTCTCATTCATTATATGAGGACATGAAAGTCACTGAGTCACTTTATCAGCATTTCTCCATTTCATTTGATAAAACTATTGCCATATCTTATACACATGAAAACTCAGTTCTTCACGACAACCCGTCAAAATAAAAGTTCAGTCTAACATGAAGAAGTTATAACAGAAATATATTACTTTTACACAGTGGTGTACTTCATGTAGTAGTAACAGTTTATTAATGTAGTAGTAGTAACAGTTTATTAAAGAGTATCAAAGGTCTTCATTACACCAGCCAAAAAAGAAAAAGAAGAAATACTGTGATACACCGTGAAACCACCAGAATCTGAAACAATACTGTGATACAGATTTTTGGTAATATCGCCCTTGTCAAACATCGCAATTTCAGATTCAGTCTTGCATTTTGAAACCGTCATACTGAAACTTTGTAGTGTGTCATGAAAAATAAAACTTTTATTCCAATTATGAATATCCTACGCCGCCTTCTTGCTGTTATATTTACTAAGGTAGCTTCTGTCTGATTGGCTGTTGTACAGGATTGTTTCAGCGGTGCTTGTGTGTGTCAGCGTAGGTTGCATGACAGTGTTCTTCAGGCAGAAACCGTCGTAAAAAGAAGTGGGATCAAGTGACAAACCGTTGAGCCATCTGCTGCTGGCACTCAGAGAGACGTGACGAATTAGAGTTACACACACAGGGAAGACAATCATACAAAGAGTTATTGTGTAAGCTCAACAGAGAAAGGAGCGCAGCGAGAGTAGAGCAAGACTTGCTTGTTGAGCATTTGTTTCTACTGGATCCCTTTGAAATGAATTAGCTAAGATTGATGCAGTCACAAGGGGAATCTAAATGCCTCTTTAACAGAGACAGTTGGCCAGAAAAATCATTTAAAATTATATATTAGCTGCTTCCAAAATTGAGTATGTGCCACACCTGCCAATATTTATTTATTTATTTATTTATTTATTTGTATAGCAATATCATTCACAATATCAGGTTGTATTTACTGGCCATAAATGTTTTTCACGTGACATACAATTTTATTTTATATCATTTGTTATTTATTAAAGTAGATATTTATGTTTATTTTGTTTGTGACTGCAATTATTCACATATTTTTTGTCCCCCTTGCATATATTTTTGACAAACAGTGGAGCTCATTGAGTCGTGCAAAATATTGCTCAGTCGCCTGTATTAGCTGCGGGACGAAGATATATTTTTTCCTCTTATATTTTAGTGGTTAAATATGAGACGTAGTATTTCTCATGTGTCGTCTCACTTACATTATTCATTTGAACTTAAAACATATATTAAGTTGTACTAGACTATACAATTGTGTATTACTAGTACAATTACAGGCAAAGGGTGAGTAAATGTTCACTCTTATTTGGCAGGCAGTGCAGTTATAGTTTGACGGTTGGTCGCAAACGGTTGTTCTCAGTGTATCAGTAGTTTGTGCTTTTCATGCATATTTTTGTTCAAATTATATGTCTCACATGTTGCATAGTAGTGCTGGGGGTTATGACGGTATATATCGCTACCGTGGTAGAAAATGTCAACCGTAACAGATTTTTTTATTCCGTGTATACCGCAACATGTAAATAAGTGGGCGTGGTTAACTCACGTGCAGCGTGCGTGAGACTGACACTGAGAGATTTGTCAAAGAAACATGGAGAAAGCAGATCAAGAGGATCCACAACGGAATTACGATATCTAAAGGATTGTTAACGTGATATTTTCGGGGGAAAGGCGCAGCAGTCACTAGCACCCGTAGGCTACAGTTTAGAGGAGTGCGCGTTTGCAACGGGGAAAGCATGAAGCTTACTTGACAACAACAGTATATCAATATCGTAACGAATAGAAATAACCTTAAATAATGTATTGTATAGTTATCTGCATCTTTCCGTGTCTTATATATAGTTACTTTTTAAACACGAAAATCGCATTCAGCATGACACGAGCGGTTGCCGTGGTAATGAACAACCAGCTTGTTAAAGCGAATAATCCTGTGTCTGAGGCAAAATTTATGAGGAACATAAAATCTGAGGAACACATTTAAACATAACTAGTATTACTAATATCCTACGAAATTAAAAGGAAGTAACTAATTTATTATGAATAGAATAGTTCAATATAAAATATTCATATCAACTGATTGAAGTAAAGCAATAACATTAGATTGAAAAATTATTCAGCAACACTTTATTTAAAGTTTAATTGTACCTATGAGTTGTATTTCCTTTCAATCAGTTGGGGGCAGCTCATCTAAAAGTTGATGAGTGTATTTTGTTTACTATATTTAGCTATCATAATAGTTAACCAAAGAAATAATTTACCAAATAAAAGAAATCAAACAAGGTGTACTTTTCATTTCTAAAGTATTTGGGTTTATTTATTATACAAAGCCCTTTTTGTCGATTTTTCGAGAATAACTACATATATAAATAGGGCTGGGCGATAAAACGATAACGATAGTTATCGCGATATCATTTTTCTCGATAAAACGATATCAAGAGTTCGATAAATGTTCGATAATGTTTGTGCGCCAAAAGCGGAACAAAACTCATCTGAACCGCGCGCCTCACGGACCGTTTATCCGCTCGGCTCAAAGTCCAAACGGCAGCGCAGCGCGAGCTCACTAGCAGACGCGTTTACTCTGATCGTCTCGTCACGAGATCCAGTGAGAAGCGCTTGAGTTCAGCGAAGAACACAAATGTCTCAGTGATTTAAAACAGTTTAAAGGCAGATGAAACAGCGCTGACGAACAGGAGGAACACTGCGCGCAACGATACAGTCAGAAGCTTTTCCGGCTACAAACTCCAATCATTTACCATGGATTTACTGTAACGTTAGCCTACTAATATTAACTGCACTATGAAATGTGGGATATACATATTGAATTGTATTATATTATTATTGTAGACAATGTATTAAAGGACTAATGGAATATAATTACAGTATTTAATAATGTATTTAGGCTACTGTTTTTCATACAAATACCATAGAAACCATAAAGTAACATTTAGCCAACATAGTGAGGTGCTTTTATCTGTGGTTATCATGATCTAAATGCATGATGCTGGATGACCAACGGCTAATTTTAATTAAACTCAGTCAGAATATTAAATTTTACCAAATAAAAATTAGCACATGTAGAAACTAAGAAATATTTTTTTCTATTAAGGTATTTATTTTGTTAAGGAAAAATTACAAAATGTTTGAATGTTCTACCTCAGATTTGTTTGTCATGATATGTTCTGACAATAAGGAGTAGTTTAAAACCACAATTAACACTCTGGTTTCTACAACTTTCATTTAGGAGCAAAAATCTGCTTGAAAGAAATAAAGATTTGACGATTATCGTGATAATTATCGTTATCGACTGATATAAAAAAAATTATCGTGATAATTTTTTTTGGCCATATCGCCCAACCCTATATATAAATAACTATATTGTGAAATATATCGTTAACGTGAAATAAAAATGAGTCATACCGTGAAACAGAATTTTGGTCATACCGCGCACCCCTATTGCATAGTCAGAGGAAACTGGAGAAATACATTTTCTTAACATAGCTGCTTCTGATTTGGACATCAGGGTGGAACTCTAGGGATTCATTACAATGTTAGGCAAGATGGTAGAAGATGTGCATTCTGGGAAAGTGTCCTGCATGAAGGGAACAGTTCTGCAGGAAGAAGTGTGCATGCTCTTCAGTGTCACTCAGCAGCTGCTGGAGTGTTTGACAGCTGTACGATAATGTGTGCGTGCTGAATGCACTGAATTTAGGCTACTTAATTGGGTTTTGTTCTGCTTTAGCTGAGCTGTAATAGAGGAAATGATATCACAGAATTTGAACAATAACATTACTTTTTCCCGTTTGATAGTATAATTCTCTGGGGGGGGTTTCTGGAAGCTGGAAGAGCCAAGCACAAAATGTCTTTTGCCCTTAAAAAGTTTTAGCTTTTTGTTGGTGATTTCTATTATAAGGGAATAGCTCTGATAACTAAATAACATTGAAATTATATGTAGGAATTCACAATATGTTGTGCCTTTTTTTTTTTTTTTTTTTTTTTTACTTGGTCAGTATTGGATATCAAATGTTTTACTGTTTCCATGGGTTGAGGTAAAGATGAGTCTTCATGACTTTTATTACTTAATGCACATTGTGAAGTGACGGTTGATGCCTGAAATAATATGATGCCTTGATTTTAGGGCAAAACCAAAATCTTATGTAAGGGATATTGTACATCCAGGCAGTTGTTATCGCAGAATAAACCCCAACAGGATGATCAGGGGTCTTTAATCACACTGAAGGGGTTTATTCTGTGATAACAAGCGGCTGAATGTACATTATCCTGCTTATTACGCGGCTACTTGCCACAAGTAGGCCTAAATAATTAGACATGAAATATTTACTTGAGTTTTTTACTTTATTATATTAAATATTTTATTAGGTCTTTAAACGGAAAGCTTCCGCGGAGAAAGCAGTTGCTAGCAAGCGGCATGTTCAAACTAGACAGACATTTTAGGGATACGGTACAGTCACACCACTTATTATACGGCATTTCACCACACAAATAATTATGGGGATAAGAAATATTGATTTGAAATGAAACCGATTTTAAATCGTACCAGTTTGTCATCTTCTAATCCATTAGTGTACAAAATAATCATTGCAAAATGGCAGCAGCTGCGTTTGTATGAAACGAGAGTGACTCCGCAATACGGATGACATAACTAAATAATTGTACACAAAATATTGATTTAAGTTTAAATATTTTATTAGCTCACCAAAGCAAGACTTCCACTAAGCAAAACCGTTCCCAGCACGCTTAAAGCGCCGGCTTCAGTAACCCAGAAGAGCCTGTGTTATCATTTTTTACTGGTAGTTATCTGGGAATAACATACCGCAGAATGCCGCAATTGACCAATCATAATGAAGTATTCCACGGAGACGTTTAATAAATTACGATACGAGTAATATTGCAGAATGGTATATTGCTTACCAATGTAATAATTGGCTTATTGTAGTAAATATTGTAGTAATATCAGTGCATTCTAATATAGGTATTGACAGTGGTGAGTATGACTGAAGCAATATCATGATAAGGTGAAGGAAGAGGGATAAAGTGTTTGAGATAGTAAGTGGGAAGCGAGTGATTGGTCAAGAGGGTCAGCTGATGCAGTAATCATACTGAAGTGGAGCAAGACACTGCTCAAGCCCACTCAGACCCTGTAGTGCCTCTGAAATAAAACCCTGAGCTCAGACGCTCGTGAGCCGTGAGGTCCTTAATCTCACTGTTAGCTTCATGTGTTCTCGCTAATCAGATTTCCTCCTGTCACTCGTGTGTGTGTGTGTGTGTGTGTGTGTGTGTGTGTGTGTGTGTGTGTGTGTGTGTGTGTGTGTGTGTGTGTGTGTGTGTGAGAGTGTGTGTGAGATGGATTATGGGGAGGGTTTTGACCTTTGTAAGTCTGCTGTCTGCACTAAAAAGTGTGCTAATCGAGTAATTAAGATACTAATATGGTCTTAACCATGCAATAAAATGTCAAACAGTAAATCTCTGCGGTTTTAAGCACCATTCACACTAATGCTGATGTACAGCTACAATGCCATATCATTTATTTTCAAAAAATTTTTGTTCAGAAAGCTTGAAATTAGTTTTAGACCCTTATAAATTGTGCCTGCATATGAATTTCATTGCAAAGCTAAAATTGTAATATGTTTTTGAAATGATGGGCTTGATGATAAAAGAATGCATGAAAACTCCTTCAGAATGCAGTTGCGCAGAAGAAATCTGTTTTATTTGTTTGCAGACTTTAGTGTTTAAAATTTTATAGCTGGTTGTTGTTTTTGACTTCAAGTAAATGTTTTCTAAATGAACTTTAGGGTTTAACGATGGTTTAGAGTTTGAAAATAAAGACATTAAAGGGATAGTTCTCCCAAAAATGTAAATTCTGTCATTAATTACTCGCCCTCATGTCGTTCCAAACCCGTAAGACCCAAAAAACAACAACAAAAATAATGACTTTATTCAACAATCTCTTCTCTTCCCTGTCGGTCTCCTATGCTGATCACGTAATAAACACAGTGCAGCGCTTCCAGTTTCTACGTCAGAACGCCGACTCATTATATCATAACTTTCCCTTTAAGACAGCCATACATATCAGTATTGTAATTTTACAGTTGTACTGTAAAACAGAATTATATATTTTTTAAATACTTTATTTTACAATGAAATATTAAATTAGTAAAAATTCTTAATGGCCATTTTATCAGAATTTCATCTGATAAAATGGATTATTATTCGTTATTTGTTTTGTTGTTGTTGTTGTTGTTGTTGTTGTTGTTGTTGTTGTTGTTTTTAGAAAAAACGCAATTCGATTTTTTTTCTTCAAAATTGTGCAGCCCTAGTTCATTGTTTGTTTCTATACAATTATTTTTAGTTTCTGTATTCATTACTAGTATTTTCTCGTTTATTGTATCGTTATCCTTGCCCTTTCATTTCCTATGCCAATAATAAACCAGCTGCAAAGCCAGAAATTGAAAGCCAGAAATCTTTCAGGATTTGATATAACATGGATGATGTCATATTGCTGAAGGTGAGAGACTGTGTATGTTGGAGATAAAGTGCCTTCTAGTAATTCTGTGAAGTTTTAGCTTTGGGAGGGGTGAAGCTAATCTGATGTGGCGCAGATCCAGTGTGTATTTCTCACAGGAAGACACAGCCTTTAAGGGACTGTTATTTTAAGATGTTTGTCATTTCCGTTTCTTGGTTTGGACACTGTGGTGTTGTTTATGCATGACTTGTGCCCAGCTCAGTTGTTGATAATAATATTCTGGTCAAGTTGTTAATTAGTGATTGCTGCTGAATAAGTAATATTTTGATTTGGGCTTTTTGAGATTTATTTGGCCATGTCAACTGGCTTGGAATGGATTATGAACAGAAGTGTGGCGATAACTGTAAAGTGATTATTGTAATGGAGTAATCAAATGTAGGCTAATAAAATTACTAAGCTCTCAGATGAGTGAATGTGTGTTCCTTTTACCGGTTAACATTTAGTCCATGCTTTTTGTTTTTATACATTTTCATTTTTAGTTTAGTCAATTTAACTTCTGCTTTAAAAATCATTATTTTGTTTTTTAGATTTTGTTGTTACAATGTTAGAATGCAATGTGATTTTGCACTTAATATAGTATTTTGATGTTTATGAAAGCGTTCTTCTGTTTGTTTAGCAGTGTGTTTGAGGGTGTTATCCTAGAGCAGGGATTCCCAAAATCTCAAAATAAATAAATATCAATATTTTAAAGGGGACCTATTATGCCCCTTTTCACAATATGTAAAATATGTCTGATGTCCTCAGAGTGTGTATGTGAAGTTTTAGCTCAAAATACCCAACAGATCATTTTTTACAGCATGTTTAAATTGTCACTTTTTGGTTCTCAGAAAAACGCGCTGTTTTATTGCGTGTCCTTTAAATGCAAATAAGCTGCTGCTTATGAGGAGCTTCATGAGCTCGCGCTCAGTCTCAGGACAATTTCATCTCACGGAATGATGTCAGAAACTCCCTCAGTAACGCTGTTCATTTCGACCCGGAGTCGGACAATAATGCCTACAGAGTCAGAGAATATACTGTATGGAGATGGAACAGGTATAGTTACGGTTATAACGTATTTGTCACTTGCTTGTATGTATCCACTATTAATAGCCTACAAGCCTGCTGTTTCAGACCCCTTCCAAATGATGATCAAAAATATACTGATGAGTTTAATAAGTTTATTGTACATCACACAAAAGATGAAGCGTCGGCTTTACTCCAGAAAATCACCGTTAGAGCTGAGTAAACACCGTATAAGAAGTGCGCAAGTACAATTTCGGTAGAGTTGAGGGAGCATTTTCTTTGAAAACAAAATGAATCCACCTCGTCTTCAGCGGCTGCCTCAGATTTCGGGAGTAAATAGAGAGAGCTATGTGGATTAATACATCCAGCCGCAGCCACACAACACCTACAACGCTTGGGAGACATTCTCGTCAGTGCAGCAATGGCGGAAGTGTGTACAACCGTGTACAACTCGCTGTGAACTCCATCAGGGCGGGTCGATGTTCAAACCGCAGTCTGTCAACACTCGTCGGCGGGGCCTGTGGCTAGTAACGTCACTAAAGCCGCATTCTGAAAACAGGTCATTGGGAGACACTGCTTATGATTTATGGGGATTAATAAAAAAGGAGTGAGTGGATTTTTATCACTATTGGGTGGTTTCGTACACACACAGCCAACAAACATTTATGTCCAAACAGCATGCAAAAGTGTATTTTGCATAATAGGTCACCTTTAAGTTAATATTTCATTTAACTACACATTTGCATATTCTTGGTTCTCTGATGTCAGTTAATGGTCACATGAAATATTGACGTTTTATTTTGATTTGTTTTCTTTTAAAATTATTTATTTTGATTTTACTTTTTTTTTAATTGAAGGGATTATAACGGTTCACTTTTCTTCATGTCACAACCCCGCTGTAGTTCCCTTCAGGTGTTCACAAATCATTTTTGTTTTTGTGCATTTATGCAAGTATTGAATGCAATGTGAATCACTGATAGTTCTGTTTGCTTTGTAACATATTTAACTTAGTTTATACCAAAACATCTCACTCACACCAAACAGCTTTTAACTTTCTTCATCTTTAGCCAAGATTTAATGTGATTTTGGTTTCAACAAAGACTTTATTGCAGCAAGTCGGATTTATTGAGCTAGACAGGTTTGTGCGCACTTGTCATCTTGTCAACTCTTTCTCCCATTTCTTTCACGGAGGATTGTAACTCCTGTAGAGTTGCCCTAGGCCTCTTTTGTGTACTGCAACACGTGGTTTAAAAGGCAGGGTGTTTTTGGGCAGGTGCAAAACTCTGTCACCTATAATTCTAGCCTTAGAGAGCTTTAAAAGGATATTCATTGCTTTGAAAAGTTCATAACATTCCATCTTTTTGGAATGTTCCCGTATCTTTCTTTAGAATTCAATTTTAGAATTTTTTTTTTTCTTCAAGTATTTTTTTACTACTGACATTATCAGAAGATATAACTTGATATGTGCAGCTGTAATCAATAGGTTATATCTAGGGATGCACCAATATGAACATTTTGGCTGATAACCGATAATTCTTTATATTTGATAAGCCGATATATTGGCTGATAAATCTAAATCAGACTTGCACTGCACATGTTGCACTTAACTTAATTTTCCAATCATAATTAAAGCAATTCAAAACCATCATGGCAAACTGTGCATCTGAAGATTCTCAGCTGAAGGAAATAATCCATTATTTATTGGCTATAATATACCGGCATAATTTTCTAATCGGTCTGAAACCGATAACATTAAAGATGAACATATATCGGCCACCACATCAGTATCGGCCGATATATCATGCATCCCTATTTATATCACATGTGACAATCTTATGTAGTATTTAAAAATCTTATATCAGAATTCACATGTTTTTTTTTTCCTCTCTTCAGTTCAAGTTACTCGTCCGCAGCCCTTGAGTTTGAGAAGGAGCACAAAATCAATCCTGTGTACGACTCGCCCAGAATGTCACGGCGTAGTTTGAGACTACAGACAAGCAGTGGTTTCTATGGGGACAACAGCTTCACTGAGCTCACGGGGAATCACAATGTCAGCTCCTACAAGCGGACCAGCAGCAGCACCACCAGCAGCAGCAGCAACGTCAACAGGTCAGATGTTCATCTCTCTGTCAGTTTGAGATAACTAACCGAGTGTAAAACATGACTTCTTATCGGTAAACCCGCGCAGCCTCATGCCAGCACAACTACGTGAGGACACAATTATCCTTGCTCTGTTTTTGCCAAATGAATTATGTGGCAAATGAATCTCTTAAAGCCATTCAATCTATCCATTTATCTTATTACTATGGACATCTTTTCTTCTAGGAAAGGAGGTTCATCTTAAAATGTATTATTATATGCATTGAATTATGCTATTCCGCAACTATAGATTTGAGAAATATATAGGTAGTGACAGCATTACAACTTGCACTAGTAAGAGAGGTTGTCCTGCAATTACTGACATGTTAGTGCTTGAGTTACATGAATGAAGAAAAATGAATGACATGGTGGAAATACCATCTTTTCTACCTTACAGAAATCACATTTTTCACATGACTTACAGCAAGTTCATACAACTTACCTGACAGTACTTAATTTAGTCAGTTTAATGACCCATCAAAGAAGTTTATGCATGCACATTTATTGAATTGTTTACTTTTATTTATAAAGGATGCATTAAAGTGGTCATGAGATGGATTTTTAAAATTATTTGAATGTTCCATGAGGTTTACTTGTGTTGACAAAGTTTTTGCACACACAAAAAATAGATGTGGAAAAAACAATGTTTCAACCTTCAAGGCAAATTTGAAATATTATGTCTTTTAATTAATTTAAATTAATTTAAATTCCCCTTTAAATTCATCAAAAGTGACTGCTATAGCATTGATAGTGTTACAAAAGTTTTGTATTTCAAATAAACTCTAGACTTTAGCACTGTCTTTCTGTCTTTTAATTAATCAAAGAACCCTGAAAGAAATGCATCACAATTTCCACAAAAACATTAAGCAGCACAACTTTTTCAACATTAATAAGAAATGTTTCTTGAGCAGCAAATAATCACATTAGAATGATTTCAGAGTGGAGTAATGATGCTGAAAATTCAGCTTTGATCGGGAATAAATTACATTTTACTATATATTAGATAATTATTTTACTTAGTAATAATATTTCACAAAATGTATACTCTATTTTTATTCAAAATAAATTCAGCCTTGGTGAGCATAAGAGATCTTTCCAAAAAAAAAAATATATATATATACTATTACTATCAAAGGAAAATATTCCTTACATATTTCCATATGCCACATGAGAATAAATTGTGGCAGCAACAAATGGCTTTGCTTAGGGTGTAATAGAAGTGTGTAGTGTACTTTCAAATGTAATGACCCAGTGTATTTTGTCACGCAGGTCTGTGCGGAGCAGGAGACAGCAGCAGGGGTCGACCATGTACGAGTCTCAGAGCGTGACTCAGACTCCACAGAACGATCAGAGCACATCAGACCTGAGCTTCATCAGTACAGCCAGTGATGCGTCTCTGATCTCCAGCCTGCTGGACAAGTCCACGCTCAGACAGAGCTCCACCACACACATGTACTCTGGTCAGTGGCCTTTCACGAGTACGCACAGTCAACATGAAGTCAAAACACATTTACATTTTAATTTCTGCATGATTAATTGGTGCTTATAAATCATAGTTTGTGAAAAGTGGCAAAATGTAATTGTTGTTATTTTATATCAAGCTGTAGCTATTGCTTATATAAGCCTGACTATTTAAACTATGCATAAACACAAATGTTTATGTTTGAAGTTCAAGATTTTGTTTAAGTTAGCAGAGTAAATAACTCTAGGCCAGGTCATCATCTGTCCTCTGTGTTTCACATCAGTTTAAAAAAGGACCTTTTTTACATTTTCAATATTCTTTAGTGTGTAATGTTGCTGTTTAGGCATGAAAAAGCTCTGCAAAGTTACAAAGCACAAAGTCACTCCTGAAGGGAGTTCTCTATATCAGTAAACACTGTTTCTGAAATCCATGAACGCCTCAATTGTAGTCTTGAGTTTTCTTTCTAGGGACAAACATGTCACAGTATTCCTCATTTAAATAATTCCCACTTAAGGCATACACAAAATAAATGTGCCAGGCCTGATTGAGTTAGTAGTGTGATGAAACTTGCGTTTATGGTAAGGGCTGTGACATTCCTGAAACGCACTCGAAGCGGTTAACCAATCACAACACACTGGTTGCATATTGCATATTCTAGTAGACCAAGGAACAAAATCAAGACTCTGTAAACGGGCATAAAATGGCGTCTTTAACAGTGTGCTTTGACTCTTGTTATTAATTTATTTGTTATTTTTCTAATGTTGTGTTCAGCACGGAGACGAAGAACTGCTCACAGTTCTCTGTTGGAGAATGGAGATGCCAGTAAAACGGAGGCTCACGCTAATCTGGCTAACGGCTACATCTGTAAGGACTGCTCGTTCCACGCAGACGGGAAGGAGGAGGAAACGGTGTTTACTCGACCGTACTCCGCTTCTTCAGCGCATCAGACAGCTGTAGATGCCACTATGACCACCTCTCTGAACAGTGTTGACAATGACAGGACAGGTGAGGAGGACATCCATCTAGTCTATTCGCAAACATCGCTACCGTTTTTGTGCTTCTCTATAATTTAAAAAACTTAAGGTAATTTCTGGTTCACTATGAATATTTGAAGTAGACGCTTATAAGTCACCTTAAATGTATTGTACCTTAAGTGCATTGTGTAATTCTGTTTTTAGTGCTACGTTTTTTTTTTTCTATACATGCAAATTCATGCTTGCTCTTTTGAATGAAGTGAAATGCATGCTGGGATTTTAAGTGAGCAGGGGTTGATTTTTGTGGTACGTGTGTTTCAGCTCATGACAGCTACTGTGGCAGTGTGAACGTGCGAGATCTGGTGACCGCAGACAGACATCTCAACCTCAACGGCTCCCTCTGTAAGTACACACAGTCCTTCAGCGCACAAGCAGTTTCAGCAGCAGACATTTACAAAATTAGGGGTGCGCCGATCCGATACTCAGCATCGGTATTGCTCCGATACTACCAATATTTGCCGTATCGGGTATCGCCAGACGAGACCATCCAAATCCGATCCGATATTGCAGCCTACGAATGTTATTGTTATACACACAAAAGGCACAAAAACATTTTAAAAGCACTGTAATGTTTTCGTGTACTATATTCCAAGTTTTCTGAAGCCACTACATATAGTTTAATGTGAGGTACAGATTTAAATCGTTAAATTAATCTTCACCTAAGTGCTTCCCTCCGCTGCGGCTGTCAGTCATTCTCCATTCAGCATCAAACAGCGCGTCGTGCTCGGGTAAAACAGTCAACACGATGAAACTCTCTCCAAGATGAGTCAATCTTCCTATTATTACACTGTAGATAAAGGTCTATGGTTTGCATAAAAGGACTTTAACGTGCTGGAGTTTCACATGTTACTTTCGACCGGGTGTCTGTTAGATCACAACACAACTGATCAGTGATCACAACACTGGAGTAGAGAGCGATATAATTGCTCTTCACGCGCACATTAACTGAAATTTAAAACTGTTAAAAGGCTCAAACTAATGAATAAATAAATAAATACTTTTGTGCTTTGAACTTTCCAATGCGAAGTGCTGCGCGCCGTGACTCCATGTTGCTTCGAGCGCATTACAATACTTTTGCGCAATGGCAGTTTATTGATAGCCTTAGTTGTTCTGTACAATCTATCATTTTGCTGCTTCATTAAAAAGTTGCACTTAAAATTTTAAAATAAATGTCTTTTAACTATATAGTATATATTTTGTCTGTATTGTTTTACAAAGTAAGGAAATTAATGTTTAAGTTAAGCTTTGATGCCTCTAACAAAAGAATAATCATAGTCTCTTCCCCACAGTGAGGCATACAGATACAGTTTATTAGGTAATTTGGCACTGTTTTTTTTTTTATTATTATTTTAGTATTGGATCGGATCGGTATCGGCCAATACTGAGTCCCAGGTATCGGAATCGGTATCGGAGGCAAAAAAGGCGGATCGTGCCACCCCTATACAAAATGCTCAAAAACTACTGCTAATGAACTATCAGAACATATGATGTGGACATTTTTCAGTAGTGAAAGGGCATCAACAGGATTTTTGTGGGGTTATTTGTTTTTGAATGGCTACTTTAAGGACAGAATCTAAGCCTGATGGTCAACAGAGCTTGTGATGGTCCTTTCTGAACGAGTTAAAGGATGACAAACTGTCCACTCAATGTTGTCAAACAGAGTGTCATTGGGACAATTAATGTATCTACACCTTTGAGTTATCAGACACTTCCTGCCTTTACATCTTAGTGTTTTTTTTTTTATTAATTAGATGATGTATGTTATGTTTTTAGTCATTTTGAATGTATTATTTTATAGATTGATATTTTAACATACACTACCATTTAATAGTTTAGGGTCAGTACTGTTTTTTTTTTATGGTTTGTAAAAATAAATCTTTTATTTGATTAAAAAAAACGGTAAAAACAGTAATATTGTGAAATAATATTACATTAAAATAACTATTTAATACATATACATGATCCTTCAGAAATCAATATTATATACTGAGTTGGTGCTCCAAACCGTTTCTTATAATAATCAATGTTGAAAACAGCTGTTCTGCTTAATATTTTTGTGGAAACCATGATGCAGTTTTTCAGGATTCTTTGACGAATAGAAAGTTTAAAAGAACAGCATTTCTTTGAAATCGAAACCTTTTGTAACATAAATGTTTTTGTCACTTTTGATCAATTTAATGCATCGCTGCTGAATAACAGAATGAATTTCTTTCAAAAAGTATATATTTTACTGACCCAAAATTTTATATTAGAGCATAATATTTAATAAATCTATATTCTTGACTTTATTCATACAAGTTGTATTCCTTTCCATGAGTTGTGCTGCTGATGTTGATGTCATCACTGCTGACTTACAGGCGACGACTGCAAAGGGAAGCAGCACATGGAAACACACATGGAGCATAAACGCTATTCCTTCACCCGCCACGTATTCACAGCCTTGTGGGCCCTTGTTTCTTGCACAGGTTATACACCTCTTTACACACCTTCCTAGTAGACATCGACTTCAGTGTCTCTAGTAAGACACTAGAATGATATTTGGGGGAAAGATGTGTTGGATGGCAGGATGTTGTCTGAATGTCTTCTGGTTAACTCAGGTTACGGTCTTCTGAGGGTTTGCCGAAGCTTCGGCTCTGCCGGTGCGTTTGTGACTCGGAAGCTGAAGTCCGTGCTGTGGTTGGCACTGTGTTCTCCAGGTCGATATGATTCAGACTCCAGCATGCTCGCCTTTCTCTCTCACTTCCCTCTCTTTCTCACATCATTCGTTTTTGGCACAGTGAGCCCATATGACTTCTTTCTGAAGACTGAAATCATTTTAACCAGCTCTTCCTTCCTTAACTTTTCAGCCCTGGTGATTCGAGTGCATCCATCTCTGTATCTGATTCTTTGACTAATAATTCTCTTCCCTCAATCATTTAAACCTGTCCTTGTGTAATATGGACTAACTATATCACTCCATATAACTTCCTCTTTTGCTCTGAACAGGGAAGGCAGTGACTGGCGCCTTCTGGTGGCTGGGAACAGGATGGTATCAGCTGGTGGCACTCATGTCTCTGATCAACGTCTTTCTACTCACCAGGTAAAAGTTAAAAGTGTATGGTCCATTATGTACATATTTTGCTTTTGCTTATTTTTTTTATATGCTCTAGTCAGTTCAAGTCATCTTTATTTTAAAGCGCTTTATACAATAGAAATTGTTTCGAAGTAGCTTCACAGTAATAAACTGGAAAATAACAATCACTGATACAAACTATCAAATTTGATAGTTTGTATCAAGCTCTAAAAAGATAATAGTATTCTTATTCAGCTCAATTCAGTTCAGTGTTGATTCAGTTCACTAACTAAAAAAAATGATTATGTAACTAGTTCAATTCAGCTTTTAGCAGCTCTACTGAAGACAACAGTGTCTTTATTTAGCTCCAGTCAGTTCAGTGTTGACACAGTTTATTTAAAAAACAGGGTAGATGATGCAAAATTCATACATTTAAAAAAAAAAATGATTCAGCTCAATTCAGTTGAACTTTTCTTCTCATCTGATAGTGTAAAGTGCAGTCAAATCCATAATATTGCTGGATATTAAGCAACTAACTCTTTGGTCAGGATGCAAATATTATTCGTTTTATTTTTTTTGACAGTATTTTTCTCTCTGTCTGCCAGGTTTCTACCCAAACTACTGAAGCTTCTTCTGTTTCTGCTACCCTTTCTGCTGCTGTTTGGTGAGATTTGATTTGGATTGATTTTGTAATATTGTCATTAGAGAAATATTAGTACTTAATTTTAAAGGAATAATACAATTTATTTAATTTCAGCATCTGTGAGATTTAAAAAAAAATATTGTAATGTTATAAAATCGTATAAAGTATAAACTGTCCTTTTGAGGTGGGACTACTTTTCCAGGTGGAAGACCTTTTGCTGATATTACATACTTACATGAAAATAGTCCTTCACAGATGCATCCAGTCTCTTCCTGCTATTCTCATGCTGACACCATGCAAAAGTAACCGCATTTGCTTGTTCAGCTGATTTATATATCATATATATATATATATATATATATATATATATATACACACACACACACACACACCTCTGTTCAAAAGGGTTTTTATAAAGATTTTTATTCAGCAAATATTAAATTAAATTAATTTTTAGAAAAGACACTTAAAGGGTTGAATATTACTTTCAAATAAAATCAAAGAATCCTCAAGAAAATCAAAGAAAATTATCACGGTTTCCACAAAAATATGAAGCAGTACAACTTTTTCAACATTGATAATAATAATAAATGTTTCTTGAGCATCAAATCATTAGAATAATTTCTGAAGGATCATGTGACACTGAAGACTGGAGTAATGATGCTGAAAATTCAGCTTGGTCATCACAGGGAAAAAATACATTTGAATATATATTCAAATAGAAAACAATTATTTTAAATTGTAATAATATTTCACAATATTACTGTTATGTTACTGTAAATAATGCCATATCGGTTAGGATAAGAGGTTTCTTTCAGAAACAAAAAATCTGTATATTTGCACAGAAATGGTTAAGTGATTCTGTTTCACTAGACTCATTTTAGTACATATAATGTTTGCAAATGTTGTTATACTTCTGTGACAGAGTATTTGCATATTTTGTATATTGACCTTGCTGCACACTTGCTTGCTAGGCTTCCATTGTAGGTGCTTTCGTGGTAATCAAAAGCATGTCACAGAGCATAACGTTGACGTGTGTAGCATTTTTATATGGTAAAATACTTTCTCCTATTTTAACCTAATATACACAGACAAGTCATATTAAAGTCATTGTTGTTGCAATTCCTTTTTGTGAGACTAATGGCACAGAAACCTTTGTAATGATCCAGACATTCCTTCACAAAACCACTGGCACTAATAAACAGCCACACTTGTGCAATCATATGTACTTCTACCCAGATGGTTTTGCTTATTCTACTTAGGATTGCACAAACACACACATTCTCTTTTTCTTTCTTTCTCTCTCCCTCCTCAAAACGCTGATGTGAAGTTGAAGTTGTTGCCCTGAAATGCCTTAGTTACTTTTAAAAGCTATTACTATTGTGTTTTTTTAGTACCAAAATGTCCATAAACTCCTTGTACGAACTTTTGAACAAAGACTGTGATATTTAGAGATCTGACTCCAAGTTTTCCCTCTTCTCTCTTGTTTTTAGGATTATGGTATCTCGGTCCACCCATCGCTCTGTCCTTCCTGCCAGCTGTAAACCTCACAGAGTGGAAAACAGCGGTCACCTCTATCGCATCACTTCCTTCCCTCCCTTCTCTGCCATCTCTTCCCTCTTTACCTGCACTACCTTCTTTTATAAAAGAACCACTATTTGAAGAACAACGCATCCCAACTTCAGCGATCTCTCAGGTAACGAACTAGGACCAATCACTAGAGTCAAATCTGATATTTATAAAGTACATGAATTTGAATCTAATTCTAATCTGAACTCTGTCAGGCTGCATCAGAGTCCATTGACAGCGAGCGTTTGACCCGACTCGAGCAGCGTGTGGCGTCACTGTGGGAAAGCGTCCAGCAGGGGGAGCTGATGGCCAAGCAGCAGCATGAGGAGGCCGTAGGGTTCGTTCAGGCCCTTCAGGACCAGATAAACACACAAACAGACAGAGAGAGTCTCGGCCTGTGGGTCTCGCAGCTCCTCCAGCCCAAATTCAGCGCACTCGAGGGAGAGATGGAGAGAGAGACGGTCAGCAGGACAGAGGTGAGAATTATCAAGCTTCTGTGTTAAGGCTGTTTCCTCTGTTTCGATCATTAGTTACAAAAATAGAGGGTTCAAAACGATCATTAAAAGGTAAATCTTTGGAAACTTTTTTTTTTATGGGACTGTCCTGCTTTTAATGTTATTCTCCACCGATTTTATTCAGAAATGTCATTATTAGATGTTTTTCTTTTAAAATATATATATTCTTTTTTACAATAACTATCAAATATTAGATTGTATACAGTGGTTGTTATTATGTTGTTTAGGAAGTTTAAAGGCCCTGATATACTTCAAGTGAAATCAAAGAATGAACTGACGTGTGACGTAATTTTGAACTAAATCAGGCTGAATCAAAGTTCATTTGGAGTTTGTTTTCGGAGTTATGCAACATAATTTAGACAATTGTTTTTGTAATATGTTATAATAACTGACAGACACTATTATTTCAGCCGCTCTGTGCGAGAACATGCACAGGCTGAACATAGGAGCTCAGCTTCGCGGCTGAGACACGAATAGACTATTAAGCTTTTACTCTTAAACACAAAAGGCACGTCCACTTTAATAAAAAAAAAGTCGGCAATTCCTTCCGTGATATTATTTTAGCGTTTGGATGTTAGAGAAAGGTTTAACATCCAGCGTGGTCTGGATGTGTCTGGGGGATACTACCGTCGTTGCGGGCCTGCAGTTATAAAACGAAATATGCCAATTCTGATGTTTATATAGCCTACTCAAAACAGACAGGGCAACCTAACGCAGACAAGTTAGCTTACTGTTTTGAGGTGATATAACATGTTTGTAGTCGAGCTGTGATATGCAAACTTTGCATTCGACTTTTTTTCGTGTTCTATTTTTGTAAAATGCTGCCACACTGCCGTTGTCTTTGACATGGTAGAGGAGGACTGACTGTCAATGAAACACTCATAATTAAATATTCAGCAAACCACCAGACCAAGGCCTTCTAGTACTTCTAGTTCAGTCAGTCTCCAGTGGGTTGGGCTAATCCAAATAAAGTGAAAACAAGGGGGGTGTTCTGAAGACAGACTGTTACCTGTGAAACAGGGGTGCTCTGAAAACACCCCCATTAGCAATTAGTGCTTTCCACATGATGAAATTAACAAGGCAAAAAAATCGACCAATCAGAATTTTGGTTGAGCCAGAACGTATCGACCAATAAATCGACTAGTCTACTGGGAGATTACAGCCCTACTGCTAAATGCGCTCGTACTACCAGTGGTCCGTGGCAATTGCGTAATAGGTAGGTGTGCGCTGAGGCTTAGTCACCTTTCACGTGGAAATCTTTTCCGGTTCACTTCTCCTGTTCAGTCTGCGAGAGAAAACATGAACACACTGGAGGAAGTGCCTTACTGTAGAAAATGAAGTTGTACTTAAGTGTCAGTGTCTCATTTCATCAGGTTTAATACTGTAAAGCAATTTGTTGTTATTAACGTGACGTGACTTTACTGGAGTGCCATAGAGTTTGTGCAAACATATCTGCATTGTTTTCATCTGATGCTTTATTTTGTTATTAAGTGAAAAGCGTGCAGCACATATTTACATATTCGCTCTCAGCAGTGGACGGCGTCAGATGTTCGATAACAGTATATCATTGCTCACGTTTCGAGCTTTGTTTTCCCCTTAAACGAAGAATGAAAAATAGCTTTACCATGAGTATATCGGGGCCTGAACTGTTAAAAAAAAAGTTGTATAGGCATTTAGCTTGTTTTGCTGTGTTTATGTGCAATCCATGTCTCCCTCTGTCCCCACCCCAGTGGTATTAATTTATCCACAACTTGTTTTTCTCTCACTGTGTGTTCCAGGCTGAGGAACAGCGTGTGCAGCATCAGACGAGTCTCGAAGCTCGACTAGCCGAGCTGGAACTTCTGCTTCAGAACCTGAACTCTAGAACTGAGGTAGAACACACACACACACTTTTGAGGCCTTCATTCATGTCTTGTCAGAATTACTGCAATTACAATTTAGAGATTGTTTTCCCCATCTCCTCTGACTCAGAAATTATTTCTTGCCATTGTAACGTTCATGACAGTATTTTGCAAGAGAATATAGAGTCAGCAAAAGAAAGTGCAAACTGATCATATAAAATAATAAAAAAAGGCATAAACTACTATTCAGAAGTTTGGGGTCTATTAGATTTTTTAAAGTTTTTTAAAGAAGTCTCTTCTGCTCACAAAGGTTGCATTTATTTGATCAAAAATACAGTAGAAACAGTGAAATAGTGAAATATTACTATTTAAAATAAATGTTTTCTATTTGAATCCTGTGATCAAAGCTGAATTTTCAGCATCATTACTCCAGTCTTCAGTGTCACACGATCCTTCAGAAATCTTACTAATATGCTTACTATTACTATTTGATGCTCAAGAAACATTTCTGAAGAATGTTAAAAGTATTAATTTCATTAAAAAATTACTCACCAGTCACCACAAACTTTTGATTTGATTACACTCATTCATCTAATTCTGTCTCGATTCTCTTCTCATTCACAGGAAATCCATGTAACACGGCAGACTCCAGTACAGGCCTCAGTCAGGTAGACATGCTTAAAAATCACCAGCAAATGTAGTTGTTCTGGGCACTTCCTGTCTCAGTATTAATGTCCACTATTGGCTTTTGCTCTGCAGTGTTGGAGTGTCTCAGGAGAACCATGATGCTTTGCTCTCTGAGGTTCAGAGGTTGGAAGCAGAGCTGGGCCGCATCAGAGGAGATCTGCAAGGGGTGATGGGATGTCAAGGGAAATGCGACCGGCTCGACACCATACATGAAACAGTGTGTAGTGTTAATACAGTATATAATACGCTTATCCTGTTGCGATTTTCACTTATATATATACTCTGATTTCTTTCCCAGGTGTCGGCACAGGTGAAAAAAGAGTTGTACGCTCTGTTGTACGGCCAAAACGGGGGTGAAATGGAGATTCCCGAGCCCTTGTTGCCGTGGCTGGCATCTCAGTACACACGCTCCTCTGACCTCACCGCGACCCTCATGACCCTGGAGCGCAGCATTCTGGGAAACCTGTCTCTTCAGATGCAGGAGAGCAAACAGCAGCAGTCCTCCACTGAAACAATTACTCAGACTGTCGCCCACACCGCTGGGGCTGCTGGGATGTCAGAGGAGGTACAAAACTAAAAAAAATAACGTTGGCTTAATTAAAAAAAAATATGCAACACTTTGCATCAGTTTTCTTGAGTTATGACAACTTCGAATTAAATTGTGTTCAACCAGCAAACTACATTTATATTATAAATTAAGTTCCTCTAAGTCAAACGCAAATTTTTAAGTTGATTACTCAAAAAAATTAAGTCGCTCCAACTACTTGAGCTGTAGCCCTGGAACCAATTGTTATCTATCTTACCTAAAATCTGCAGCTAGAATAGCATATGCTAAATGTTACTTGTTTAAGCTTGTAATTTTAATGAGCAAGTAAGAAATTACTTTTCACTGGCATCAGCGATGTCATTGCTTATAGAGTCAATGTAGTGTTTTCCTTCAGGTAGTCTAACTTTTAAGCTAACAAAACTCAACAAAATAACTGGGAAGTTGTGGTAACAGGTCTCCTGAATTACTTTTTAGAGTGAATTATAACATAAAGTTTATTACACATCAACTGACACCCAATCTGTTAGAATGTGTATGACTTGATCATGTGAAGAGGAAAGAACGTTTATGGAAGCTGTTGAAGTTAAAAAGTGGCCATATTTGAGGAAACTGTTTTTTTCTCGTTCAAATGTACGTAATAATACTAACTGTGTTTCCCCTCAATTTCAGCAGGTCCAGTTGATTGTCCAGCGTGCGTTAAGGCTGTACTCCGAGGATCGCACCGGACAGGTGGACTACGCTCTGGAGTCTGGAGGTAAGCACATCTACAAAACACGTACATATGAACATATCTGGCCCTTTAAAGACATTTTTACAGAAGTTTATGTGTGTTGGCAGGTGGCAGCATTCTCAGCACGCGCTGCTCCGAGACGTACGAGACAAAGACGGCACTGATGAGCCTGTTTGGGATCCCACTGTGGTACTTCTCACAGTCTCCACGTGCTGTCATCCAGGTACAGACCTAAAGTACACACCTCGTACTGGACTTGAAGTGATAGATAACCTGAACCAGCATCACGCATATCAATATATGCAGCTTTTCTGTAGCTTAAACATTAGAGAATGTCACTAGCAAGGTCAAGGTCATGGGTTCGATTCCTAGATCAAATGTAAGTTGATTTGGATATCAGCATCAACTAAGTCCATAAATATCAATGTTAGAGTATTAGCACTCTAATTTAAAATTTTAAAAAAAAAGAAAAGAAAAAAATTGTTTGCATATATTCTGTAATTAATCCCACCTATCATTTAACATTTGTAATGTATTTTTATATTGTAGTAAATAATTTTACAGTTAATCTTCAAATGAATGTAGAAACAACACAAAGATTTGTTTAATGGCATCTTTATACTAATTTCAATTTCTGTGGATGAAATAAGTAATTATAGCATTATTTATTGTTGAATATAAATTATTCAACATTACAATATAAATGAAAGCCTAAAAAAAAACATTTAGGCTTTAGAAAATATAACAAATTTAATGCAAGTTAACTTGAAAAAATCTTCACTTAAACCTATTATAATAAATTATATTTAGTTGTTCCTTTAGTATAGCAGGGCTCAACGATAAGGATTTTTGTTTTCATTGTTGTAACCTTGTATTTTAATAGAAAAGGTTATGACGTTTTTTACGTACTCGATTTTATATCACAACAAAAACTGTAAGCCTAACTAATATAAAGTTCAAACATTTTTAACACAAGTAGTCAGGAATAAAATAAGAGCAAATGACAAACAATAGAATAAAGAAGCAAATGAAATAAACAGGTGATAGATCAACATAAATGTACAACACCAAAAAAGATGAATGATGTGAATTTCTGTCTACCTTGTAGCCGGACATGTACCCTGGAAACTGCTGGGCATTTAAAGGCTCCCAGGGTTATCTGGTGATCAGGCTGTCTTTAAGCGTGATCCCGACCTCCTTCTGCCTGGAGCATATTCCCAAAAGCCTCTCTCCCTCGGGAAACATCAGCAGCGCACCTCAACGATTCTCTGTCTATGTAAGAATGCATGCTTATGTCTGCTTTATGAGCATGTACTCACACATATTTTTAGCTGGATGCTTAAACAAATGTGTTTCTGTGTTAAGAAGTGGTGTATAGTCACGTGTGGTGTGCTGTAAGTCTTGCTGTCTGTATCTGCAGGGATTGGATGATGAATACCAGGACGAAGGGAAACTGCTGGGTGACTACACCTATCAAGAAGATGGAGAATCACTCCAGATCTTCCCAGTTCTGGTAAAATATATACATACAGAATTTGCAGTTGTATGATGTCCAGTGCTCCTCGATAGTGTCCTAGTATCTTGTCGTTAGCTTAGCAACTTGCACTTTTCTTTTTGGCCAAATTCAGCATTCCATGTCCCAGAATGCGTTAATAAAAAATCAAGTGTTATTAGCTTAGCAACATGCTTCTGTCAAACTCAGTTGGAATGAATTGTAAATTGAGTCTATGTTCTGTATCAGTCATGTATGTATGTATGTATGTAGTTCTGTTTTAGTTAGTATGCTGCCCATGTAGACAGCAGAGCAGCTTACTAGGGTTTGGCAGTGAGCAGAAATGCTGAATATGTTTTATTTTGCCTTTTTTTTCCCCAGGAGAAGAATGACAAGGCCTTTCAGATCATTGAGATGCGCGTGCTGTCGAACTGGGGTCATCCCGATTACACCTGCCTGTATCGCTTCAGAGTCCACGGCAAACCTCACACTCAATGAAGCCCCACTGTACAGTACCACATCACCCTTCATGTACATACAGGAGACGCTTGGACTTTGATGCAGCTCGGGCGAAACTGGGCTCGCAAGCTACGTTTTTAAGACTTTTAATACGAATGATGGCCGAAACAGAGTTACAAGGAGCACAGCGGGAAAGAGCCATGCATTTTAAGCTAAGGATTTCCACTTGTTTCCTTCCCACTTCCCTGTTCTTGCACTGATTCATGCCCTTTCGGCCGGGCCCGTGTTATGCTCCTGCCCCGTAGAGGTATCTGTGCCTTCAGACAGAACACGCTTCTCTCATTTTACTTTTGTTTTCTGAATGTACAGAGAGGTGTGAAGTTCAGGACACACTAATGTGAGTATCCGAGTATGCCACTGGTCACTGCCGCTTTGACTAGTCTGCAAGGTCCCAGGAAGAGGGAAGCTTTTAAAACCTTTACCACCCCTTAACCTGATGAGAATGTGTCTGGGTCATATTTCCCCCTCGAAAAGTTTTTTTTACTTAATCTTATATTAGGGCTGCTAAGGTTTTTTTTTTTTTTTTTTTGCATTGTGATGCTATTTTCAAATTTGAAGCAACAAAAATAAAATTGCATTACTGTAATGCAAAAGTATATATTATTTTAAAGTTTTATATTTTTTATATATATTTATGATAGTTTTTGTTTTATTGCTTTTTCATTTGTACTGATTTAAATAAATAAATTGTAATTGAGCTTAAAATATTTACTATTGAGTGTCATTTTTCAATATTATTATTGAGAATTTATTCTAATTACATGTTTCTTTTGCATTATAATAATGTGGTCATTTTATAGGGAAATATTCTTAATTTTCCAATAATGTGATGCAAAAAAAAATCATAAAAGAGTCCTTTTTTACTTTTACAATGCTGATTGAAGCTACCAATCACAATTGTATTTTTTTTTTTTTTTTTTTGCCATTTAGGGCTGATATTATTTTTAGTGTGAAATATGACCCAGACAGTATTTTGTTTATATATTATTTGTACAAAAGGAAAAAGAATTAACTGATAACAGCCATAAATTGTAAGAGACACGAGCTTGAGCTCAGATGAAAAATCTCCACAGACGGGAACGGATGTTTATGGATGAGCATGTGGACTAATATGTGTACATTTGAACAAAACTGGACATAAAACACTCACTCACTCACTGTTTGTTTCTCTCGTCAGTAGTAATATCACAGCGCAGTCATGATACTCCGCAGGAATGTAACTTATTGTAATTAATCCTTTTTAATCGACTTATATCAGTGTTTATTTTACATAAAGGGGTGCGCCCTGTCGTCTTCATCATTATTATTATTTTCCTTTTTATTGTGTTTTTGTCAAGCATTTGAGTTAAAGTAGACAGCGCAGTGTTCTGTCTTTATAAAGGAAATATAAGTTGCACAAGTCCTATGTGATTCATTGGCTATGTTTAAAAAGTCAGGGGTTCATTTATAGAACAGTGTCATCAACACTATGTTGACCTAGAAGAGTCCGTTTGTAAAATACTATTGGTTTGTTCGTGACTATTTATTTTACAGAATTTTAGCTGAGAAATAGGACTTTGTGCGGTGTGTTTTGTAAAATGCTTTTCAGTGCTAATTGGTCTGTTTATATTTAGTTTTATTTGTTTTTTTGTTCTGGGTCGTTATAAAATGGCTACAGTACTATGAATTGTACCAGTAAAGAACTTTAATTTTGAAGATATTTGTATTTTTTTTTATTGAAGTGGTTAAAATTAGTTCACCTAAAAATCTAAATTGTTTATATTTTTAGAGTCATATGTTGTTGTTTTTATGTAAGAAAAAGTCTAACAAGTTTGGAACCACACAAGGAGGGTGAGTATTATGAATGATTCATTTTCATTTGTACTTTAAAATGATGTGCGCTCCTTCAGAACTGCTATTTTGGCACACTGAAACACTGCAATTTCAGTATGACCCCATTGATATTGCATTATATATCTTTGGTTGAACTGTTCAAATCTATCAAAATCTGCTGAAAGACATGTTTGAGTGTTGATAATCTCTTCTGTTGGCCAGCCGTCTAACACATGCATGTAGCGAATGATGGCCCTCATTTTACATTTTGCTCTTTTCTAAATTGCATTTCAATGTATCTCAATTGCTACGCTGACCTGCTACTATATAAGGCCAGGGAGGAATAAGAAACAATATCACAGAACATTAACTGGGTAGGCCTATTTAACAAAATGTTTAGAGACATCGTGTACCCTTATTAAATAATGAATTGGGAGAACCTACAGAAAAGTCAAGGATAGATACTTTTTATAGCGCTTCACTAAATTGGAGTTCCAGAAATGTGCTGTTTTGCATTTATCAACACATACACATGATAGATAGATAGATAGATAGATAGATAGATAGATAGATAGATAGATAGATAGATAGATAGATAGATAGATAGATAGATAGATAGTAGTTCCTTTTTTCGCCAGCAGAGTGCAGCACAACCAGGCTGCTATTCTTCCATGTGTGCGCGCTTGTCCTATATGTGGGTTGTGTGACCCGAAATGTTCTCAAATTCATATGATTTATTTATATTTTATGAGAAGTTGCACATGAGACGGTGTTATAAACACCAATACTTTCTGATGGTCATTCACCTCTCTTCTCCGTCCATGTGCTGATGTTGACTTGTGTTGTGGGCAAGCTGTTGGTTTGCAGGGTGCGAGTTATGGGGTTATGACCCAATAAATTATAAAGGCTTTAATCCCTCCCCAAAGGAAGTCTGTGAGAGGTGTAGAAGACTTCCTCTTTTTTCTTTTTTGGTGAAACTGTGTATTAAAACATTTAATTTTCACCTACAAATAAACGATAACTAATTGAAATCGCGTTCGCTCAAGAACAACCATAACAGAACGCTGACGTAATTGCGATTGCTATAAACCATCACTAAATTAATTGTTAATTATTTATCTATCACTTTAATTCGTTTATATATTTTTTTTCTTAAGGTAACGACGCTCGTGCCGCCGAGTAACAATTTAAATCGTTGCCCAAGACAAAAACAAATCCCTGTGCGTTGACTTGTCAGAGCTTCAAATGCCCAAATTCCCTTTGGGTGGAGTGGAAACCAGGTGTCCACTTTTATTGTTAAAGCGACTGTATGACCTCTTCTTTGTGTAAGGACCCAAAAGCACTGATGCAAATGCTCTTTCGCTGCTTTTCTCTGCGCATTTCTCCTGTGTCTGTGAATGGGCGGTCTTATTCACTGCACACCACACACAGTTAGTGTTCAGCAGCACCAGACAGATGCGTTTCTCTCTCCGAGGGCACAATCATGTCTCACACAGGAGTTTTGCATCCGTCTAGGAACTTCCACAGGTAGTTAGTCACCACTTTTGCATCCTCTTAGGAAAAGCATTTGATCGATTTGGACTTTTTTTTTTTTTTTTTTTTTTGCTTTTTGTCTATTATATTATTATTGTCTTGCAGTTGCATGCATATTATTGTACATACACCGCGGACTAAGCACCACTTGACCATATAGAACAGACAACGATGCTTGCTTGTAAACATTTGCAGATGCTTTTGCCGTGAGTTTTCGGTGTTGTTGTTTTTTTGAGGGGGGGGAGAATATAACGCTTGGATTTTATTACAAGTTTGGATGTGAAGACAAAAGCGGAATACAATGGCTAGTGATTTGAAGCCTCGGTTGTGTGTGATGAAGAAAGGAGAGAGCGGATTCGGGTTTCATCTGCACGGAGAGAAAGGAAAAACCGGACAGTACATACGGAAAGTGGAGCGCGCGTCCCCGGCTGAGGCATCGGGACTGCGCGCGGGTGACCGTGTGGTGGAGGTGAACGGCGAGAACGTGGAGAGAGAGACACACCATCAGGTACATCACACACCTGGGCTGATCCTGCATTTTCCGCCCTCATAACACTTCACATTACACTGGCCATGATGCGTGTTTGTTATACATTGTGTGTAATTACATCAGTGTAAAAAAAAAACTGCTTTGTGAGTTGACGTGATATAGGCTAGGCTATATAATATAGTTTATTAGTTTTACACAACACGTTCAAAAGTTCAAGGTCAATAAGATTTTTTTATTCAGCAAGGATGCATTCAATTGATCAAAAATGACAAGACGTTTATTCGAAAAAAATATATAATTCAAATCATATAATAATTTTTGAAGGGTCACGTGACGCTGGAGACTGGAGTAATGATGCTGAAAATTGAAAATACAATATAACAGTCATTTTAAATTGTGATGATATTTGAAACTAGTTTCACTGTATTTTTGATTAAAAAAACATTAAAAAATTACTGACTCCAAACTTTTGAACGTTTGCGTATGTTTGTCATGATCTTAACTTTTGGATTGTGCCACGTGTGATGCTTGAAATGAGATTTGTAGACAAATATAAATTGTATGAATGTCCTTCTAAAACTAAAATTGTATGAAGTGTATGAGTTTAAGTGGACATTGTAGGGAGGAAAAAAATGCTTCAATAAAATATCCTTAGGTCTATATAGTGTTTAAAAGCATCCTAAGATGAAGTTGGTTGATAAATATGCAGAATGAGCAGAGTAAAGAGACTTAAAGACAGAAAATGAGACGCAAATACAAGAGGGTTGTTCACAACATCATTACCATTTGTGTGTTATGTCATAGTTTCAATGACTTTTACTGTTATTCTAAATGTGCAAACAATCGTGAGAATGTGTCAGTGTGTCCAAACCTTTGACTGGTATGTATGCATACACAGGCCAGTGTAAACGGCAGAGAGTGATATCCATTTATTTGAGCTAAAAGGTTTGTGCTTTGGAAACAACTTTGCATTGAAAATAAAGAGCCTTGCGTATCAGAAACCTGTGGACTTGTGAATGCACAATGAAATTCCATGCATTTCTTGAGTTGCATTGACTCAGTGGTGTGTTGACTTTGACAGCAGCTGGAGGTTTTACAGCATTACAGCCGTCGATATGACATTTCTTTATAGTCGCGCATGTACTGCACCGTGCACATGTTAAAGACGTCTTGGAATTTTTAATATGTATACAGTTCCAGTTATGACCGGAGGATCGTTTAACACTGTAAATGGTAGAGTAGTGGAAAGCACGTCTTCAAAAGTTTGGGCCCAGTAAGATTTTTTTTTTAAAGGAATACTTTTATTCAGCAAGGATGCATTAAATTGATCAAAAGTAAGTGACAGTAAACACATTTATATTGTTAATAAATGCTGTTCTTTTGAACTTCCTATTCATCAAAGAATCCTGATGCATCAAAAATAGCAGCACAAATGTGTTCATGCGCAGTTTTGCGTCTCTTCCGCTCAGGTGGTGCAGCGCATCAAAGCCGTGGAACATGAGACCCGACTGCTGGTGGTTGACCGGGAGACCGACGAGTACTTCCGAAGCCTGCGTCTCACCTGCACCGAGGACATGGCCATCCCAACCAGCCCTGCAGCCACGACCCCCTCACCCTCTCCGTCCACCAGTAAACAGGGCAATGGATCCGTGTCCAAACGAAGCGAGATCTCCAAACCCATCAGGAAACCTCCGTCACGAGCTCCTAAGAAGGTGTGTGGGTCCATTCACTATCTGACTACACTCTTTCAGTGAACCGTTCCTAATAGAGCCACGTAGAGAACATTTTAATAATCCATTTCCACTATAAAGAACCTTTGTCCAGTGGAAAGATTCCGTGGATTTTTTTTTAAGGTTCTTCATGGAACCATCGATGCCAATAAAGAAACTTTATTTTTAAAGGCATATATATATATATATATATATTACTATAATATTAGAGGTTTGAATTAACTATTATATTCAACTGGTGTTTACTGTCAGATATAATAATTATACTCAGATACTTTTCATAAACGCTTGTCTTCATGACAAATTCATTCATACATATATAATTAACAGTAAATAAGCTCTTCTCTAGTGTTTTTTTTTTATAGCTAACAAACTGAACGTTCGATAACTATTCTGAGGTAAATGCAATAATAACACAAGCTGTTTTATTGATGTCTTTCCTGGGTTGAAACGCTGATTAAGCGATTACATGAGACATGATTCATTCCGGTAAGTTGTACTGTATCTTTCAATATATCTTCTGATGTTAATGCATGTTTTTTCTTGCTATAACTTGTAATAAAGTGGAAGAAAAGACTTGCGCTTCCGCTTGAACTGAGACACATTTATTGTCAAAACGGCTTTTATTGTTTGAATTCCGTGATAAAATGGGCGTAATTTGAAAGCTGAGACTTTCTTAACAGAAGTAACAAAGCACAAAGTTGTTTGTGATTGTTGGATGGCAGGCGCTACAAATAATGTTTGGTGTTGGAAAAACCGCAGATCTGGCAACCCTGACTTGAACTACGGGTGATTCATATCACAGGGACAACAAGAGTCTTTAACATCGCTATTCTTTCAACAATCGGCCAATACATCAGTGTTTGCCAGGTCATGGCCATGAGATTGTTCAACCTTTCGATTAATCCACAATGATATGTTGGCCCCGGTCTAAAAAGTAAACAAGGTCATTGCATCATAAAATAGGCTAAACCTCTGGAACAGCTGGACTGAGTGACATCACCAGAGTTGGATCCAGTTCTCATAGATCCGGTTTATTTAGAGCTTATCACTTAGTTTTTCCTATTGTGTCAGAGAAAATGTTCTTGGCTATTATATATACAGCTATAATTATGGATTAATGGGTTAATTCATTGAGTTTAAATAATAATGAGTTGTTTGTGGCTCAGATATTATCTTGTTGGCTCTGTCATGGTTGGTCGGTGTAACCAAGATGTGACGCTGTAACAGTTTTGCAGTAAGTGTGCATGTGAGACAAGCTTCTCCAGGACATTGATCGGGTTTCCCATGGCTTATATATTCAGGAAAATTGCTCTTGGATTTTGGCCTTTTAAAAGCATAAAAGCTTTCCAAGACTGTCTTATTCCTGATGCATCAACACCACATACTGTGTACAGATACTAATTTTACTTGAAGCGAATCTCAGAGTCAAATATTTGTACCTATTGTATTGTTTTAGCAAAATTGCTCAAAAAATTGCAAAATTGCTCAGTTTTATGCCATGACGTAGGCTACTAGCACATCTCTCCTCCACACACCACATGATTTGATGTATCATTCATGTCCGTAGCACAAACATTGCTGGACAGTGGAATTGCTGAAGTGTAGGCCTAATACTTGTTCAGGCTTTAAGAGTCTGCTTTTTGAACAAGTGCACTTAACAAGGAAGGAAGGCAAGTGTAGATCATGTTTGATATACGATATTTGATATACATGTAAGATATCACATGGCAAAAATGACCATCATTAGTCTGTTAATGCAAACTTTGTGTAAGATCTCAAATATATGTCTTTTCTTCAGCCTAATGCATACATCCAACATCTGCTCTCACTTACAGCCCACTTTCCAAATGGGTTTACATAATCCAGGGCTGTTTCAATACGATGTTGCCGAGTGGGAAAGACAGAGCGTGTGAGAGGGTGGGTGTGTAACAGCCACATGTGTGAGATAATACTGACTGTGACAGTAAAATTGTTAACATCGGAGAAGCCAACTAGGTCCGAACAGAGAGACGTGTTGAAGCTGTTTCTGAAATCCATCAGTACAGCTTTTCATCATAAGCCCTTCACACTTGATTTTACACACACATATACACTGCCCGGCCAAACAAAAAAAAGTCGCCCTTTGGATTTAAATAGGAAAAGGCTTAAGTGTCTATGATTGGATCATTATTGAAAGTTGGGCTGTCACTTTTGTGAAAAAATCCTGTTCGATTTTCTATGTCTAAAGACGTTTCCATTTAAAATGCCAAATATAGGCAAATCCACAGATAACTAAAAGACATTAGGACGAACATAAAGAGAGTGCTTGAGACACGCACAACAAGTCAGCAATATTTCTGATGATTTATTGGCGTGAAGTTTCGTGACGTGCACAATGACAAACGGGAGTGCAACATTCTCGAAAAACAATAAGCAGAGTGGACTGACATAACATCAATGAAAAACATTACTGCAGGCTTCAACATGGCTGTGTTCACGATTAGAAAAAATGTCAAACAAATTTTGCCTTCGTAGGCGATTGTAGCCCGAATCTGTATCTGTATGCATGAGACTGTCTGAATACCGGTAGAATTCACATTTTTGTTGTAAAAAGAGACACATTATGCAGAAGTATAATTTGCTGTTATTTGTGTTTGTCAGAGCCTGCAGACTTGCTGTGTGACGCGCGTTCGCTGCGTTCCCATCGCGACGAGCTGGACGTTAAAATCGATTCCATATTTTCATTTCGAAACTTGTGTTGGTTGGTCCGATCGATTGTGCAATCGATTTTCGAACGTAAAGTGACAGCCCTAATTGAAAGTCTTTGGGATGTGCTGGAGGAGACTTTACAGAGTGCTGGACTCTTGCATTGACAATACAAGATCCTGACCAAAAGTTGATGCACCTCCTGATGGAAATAACATCCCAACATCAGGAGGTGCATCAACTTTTGGTCAAGATCTTGTATTGTCAATGCAAGAGTCCAGCACTCTGTAAAGTCTCCTCCAGCACATCCCAAAGACTTTCAGTGAATTTAAGGTCTGGTGCCAATTCATGTGTGAAAATGATTCTTCATGTTCCCTCACACAATTTGAGCCGGTTGAATCATTGTCATCCTGGAATATGGCCATGATGTGTCTTCCTACATGAGAGAAGGATTAGAAGAACTGATGCCAAACATACAAAATGCAGAAACATAATAATCACTGCAATCATTTTTTTTTCTATCCAAGCCAAAAATATGAAGAGAAACCTTGGAAAATGAAGGTAGAACATAGTAAAAATGTCTTTTATTTTTCATTTCTTGTACCATAAAGCAACTCAAGAACCAAAAGTAATTCAAACACTGTCAAGAACATTTCATTCATGATTCCCCCCAAAATCAAAAGAAAAAGTTTGGGGTGAATTATGACATTCTTGATGGTGTTTGAATTACTCATGCAGTTCTCTAATTGCTTTGTTAGTTTGTAGATTAAAAAATGCTCCATTAGTTCTTTAGATCAATGTTTTGGACTCTATGTTCTTTAAAGTACAGAACTAGAGAATAACGAGTTCTTTCTGGAACTTTATCATGTTCTAATTAAGCTATAAAACCTGTTTTTGGTTCTAATTCCAAGACTAGTTTGCGTAATAAACGTTCGGATAAACGATAGAGTTGAATTGTGGATATTGTCCAGTTCTTTGAAGTCCATGGAAATGTTCTGCTCCAAAATGTCCAGTCTTTGGATTTGGTGATTGGAAAAGCCATATCCTGTTGTTCAAAAACCACTCTTGACTGTGTTTAGATATGTGTATGTGGGATAGTCTTCCTGTCCAGTGGCCTCATATTGGCTGATATTGTTGCCCATACAGACCTATCACTGGACTTGATGGTTCCTCTCAGTGTTTAACAGTTGTTCCAACCATGCATTGACTTTCTCCAGACGTCGGTAGGAAAGTGATGACTCATGAAACCAAACTCCCATCAGACCATTGCTCAGGGTTCCAGGTTTAGTGCCTCAAACGTAAATTATCCGTCTTTGTGTGTTGCTCTTGGATACAAAATGTTTCTGAATTGTCGCCCTGCCATATTTTTTGTCTTCTGAAACTCACTTTACAGCACTGAGTCATTCGTGATTTGGATCTGCATGGGGTCATATTTGAGATCTGCTCTTTTGTGATATTTAGTAACTATCATCTTTTAGCATTTATTGCTGTTGGTTTAGCCACTTTAACAATTCAGTTTGTTCTTTATTTTTGAGATATTTAAATTCAAAATAATTGTACCATTTTTATACATCACCTACACTACCGTTCAGTTTGGGGTTGGTAAGGTTTTTTTAATGTTTTTTAAATAAGTCTCAATATTATTACAATTTAAAAGAACATTTTTCTATTTTAATATATAACAGTATTGTAGAAATTATATATTAATTTCAGGAATTTGATGAATAGAAAGTTCAAAAGAACATTTATTTCAAATAGAAATATTTTGTAACCTTATAAAAGTCACTTTTGATCAATTCAATGCATCCTTGCTGAATAAAAGTATCAATTGCTCTAAATAAAATTAAAAAAAATTCTTACTGACCCAAAACTTTTGCACAGTGGTGTACAATTTGGATTTAATTGGCATGTTTTCAATCTATTAGGTATGATGATAAATTGTATAAAATGACAACATATTAAGTTTGTGACGTCTTACCCCAACATAAATGTGATCAACAGCAATTTATGAAAAGTATCTTATTGTCTTAAAAACAGGTTCCATGATGTTTAGCTCCGGGGTCACATGACCTAATGCAGCATCTTCAGGGCCGTTATAATCACTGGCGTCAGAAATGAGCGCGTTCAGAGGCGTAAAGACTTTATAAAACTCGGGCAGGAAACCGAGTCAGTCTTTGGAAGCAGAGGAGTCGTGTGTGTTTGAGTTGATATGAGTCCTGAGCCATAAAGCAAGGGGTCCTATGAAGGGGTAGAAACCTTAAACTCGCAGCGTTTGAAGAGGGTATGTGTGAATCACACTAACTGCTGGTCCACACAGAGGAAAAAATATTTTGTGTCTGTCGAAAAAAATAACAAGTACGGAATATTCACATATCATTCACAAAAAAGCATAATATAAGTTCGGCACATGAGATCATGCTGAGCACCGCATACAAAACTCTGGGTATATCAAAGTTTTGATAATCTGGAAAACGTATTTAATTCATTATTTGTTAGTTTTTATTTAGTGTTTAATTTAGTGTTTTACTGTTTATTCTCTTTATTGATTTATTGTTTGTTTGTTTGTTTATTTATTGTTTCAGTTTTTACTCGTTTGTTTACATATTGTTTTTTATTTATTGTTTTAATGTTTACCGTTTGTTTGTTTTCTTTATTGTTTGGTTTTGTTTCCAGTTTAGTTTTTTTATTGTTTTAGTGTTGTTTATTCTTTTATTTGTTCATTATTTGTTTCATTTATTTATTGTTTACCATTTGTTTGTTAAATTTTTTGCTTTATTTATTGTTTTAGTGTTTTATTTAGTGTTTTACTGTTTATTCTTTTGTTTGTTTATTATTTGTTTTTTTTATTTAGTTTTAGTGTTTACTGTTAGTTTTGTTTGGTTTTGTTTAATTTATTGTTTGTATTTAGTGTTTTACTGTTTATTGTTTTGTTTATTTGTTTGTTTTATTTGTTGTTTGAGATAAACATTACAAAGTTTGTTAAGAATGCTGAAATTCCTTGCCACTGTTGCCTTTGGCTTGCTCAGTTGGGGATATTCAAATTAATTAACCAAGCATTAATACCATTGATCAACCCTACCAAACGCGGATGTTTTTTCCACTAAGAAACAAACATTATGTTATTTGATTGATACTGTGAAGCTGCTTTGATGCAATCTATATTGTGAAAAGCGCTATATAAATATACTTGACCTGACTTGACTTGACTTGACTTTACTTGAAATATATATTTAAATCCCCACCAGAGTGTGCCTGCTAATTTTTTATTGGCCAAGACACTTTTTTGTTTTTGTCATACTCAGCAAATTGTCAGATTCAGCAACCCGAGAAGGCTGTTTGGACTCTTTACATCTTTCCTGTTCACTTTTATTTTTTCCTTCAAGGAGCTGTCGGAAAAGTTACATGGAAAGGAGAGATCTGTACAGATCTTCCATAGCGCTTTATAAATATTTGAAGATTTTAGCGTGGTTATTTCTCCCTGTTTTTCCAGAGTAGCTCTTTCTCCAGCTGTTACTCTTATGGAGGAATTACATGATCATCTGAAGCTGTTCTCAAGATGTGCGGGGATTTCACAATCTACTAATGTTCATAAAACAGCAACCTGAACAAGCAGTCAGAAAGTTAGAAACAGACCCGTACCCATCCTCAGCTGATTGATGCTGGCTTTGATTTGTGATCCTTAAACTCTGTTGAAGTGTTTAAATCACTGTCACATGCGAGACAACAGCCTAAACCTGTTGCACAACACTTCAGCTCAATGACAGATCTGTGTCTTTACTATATTTTCTTGCTTGTGTTTGTGCATTCTGTGAATATGACTGATTAGGTGAGTCTTAAAGAGACGGTACACCCATAAATGTAAAATTCTGTCATTTACTCATGCCATTTCAAACCACATGACTTTCTTTTTTTTGTGGAACACACAAAAAGGGTGTTTTTACAAATGACCATACAATTAAAGTCAATGGGGGGAGGGGGGCAGTTCTTTGTTTTGGACCCCATTGACTTTCATTGAACAGACAAAATCACTTAAAAACATCATCTTCTTCCTATTTAGATTCCACAGAAAAAAAGAAAGTCATACAGATTTGGAATGACATGAGGGCGAGTCAATTATTACATAATTTTCATTCTGGGGTTCAATCATGTCCACTTTTGTTAGTGCAGCTTACAAGCAAAGTTCATGCAGTTGAACGAGGCTGTGTAAGCAAGTTAAGCACACTTAGCCCGTCCTGAGGTGTTGACAGTCATCTGGGTCAGAGAACGTGAGATCTGGAACGCTAGTGGACTGACCTACTTTCACACAATCTTGTGAAGTTTTGAACTCGAGATCAAAACAGATCCCAATGTCTCCGGTTCTCAAATCTTTTTTCCCCTGCCTGTTTTTTCGCTGGCATAAATAAAACCATCTGCTTCAGCATCACACATCTGTCTAAACAAAGACGATAAGAATGAATGTTTGAGTGCTAGATTTTGAGTTGAGGATAAACTGTGGCCTAGATGGCATACAGATCACCTGTATATATTAACGTCCATGAGACGAGAGGCTGATTTTCATTTGGTGTGTTGAAACACAAGCATCATGAGAAAGGCATATCTGTACGTCTGAATATGCAGGTAAAGGTTCATATGACAGTCAGTGCACAATGTGTGTGTGTTTGCGTGTCTGCGTAAGTGATGTCTCTGCATACTTGAACTCCACTTGTTGTGGTTGGTTCATTAGTGGACTTGAATCTCTAATATCCCTGTGGTTATGTACCTCCCAAACCTGCTCTTAAAGGCAATTTTGGCTCCATATTTCCATGGGAACTAACAAACTTATATGCTTTTAATTCCAACACACTGGTAGGCAACTTCACCCTATAAAAATGATTCCTATGTGATCCAGTATTGTTTTTTGTTTCTGTGAGTGTTTGTGGTTCAGCTCGTCACAGTTTGGCTGCTTTCTGCTGTTTTGATTCATTTGTCTTGGATGAATATGTTTGTTGTGATGCCTGAAGTGTTAGTCTTATGAAACTAGACCTTTGTAAAGTTTAGTTGCTTAAAGTTTTACAGTTAGTTTTATTGCACTACAGACAGTGGTGTTATTAAAGTCAACGTGAAATCTATATTGACCCCATTTTTGTTTTCATTATTTATATTATACATATTCTATATAATAGACAGACGGATGGACGGACGGACGGATGGATGGATAGATATACAGATGGATGGATGGATGGATGGATAGATATACAGATGGATGGATGGATGGATACACGGATGGATGGATACACGGATGGATGGATACACGGATGGATGCATAGATGGATAGATACACAGATGGATGGATAGATGAATAGATACACAGATGGATGGATAGATGGATAGATACACAGATGGATTGATAGATGGATAGATACACAGATGGATGGATGGATGGATGGATACACAGATGGATGGATAGATGGATAGATACACAGATGGATGGATGGATGGATGGATGGATGGATAGATGGATGGATAGATAGATGGATGGATAGATAGATAGATAGATAGATAGATAGATAGATACACGGATGGATGGATGGATGGATGGATGGATAGATGGATGGATGGATGGATGGATAGATACACGGATGGATGGATGGATGGATAGATACACGGATGGATGGATGGATGGATGGATGAATGGATGAATGGATAGATGGATAGATACACAGATTGATGGATAGACAGAGACAAAGGAAAGTCATACAGGTTTGGATCACATGAGGGCGAGTAAATGCGAGTCATTTTTGGTGCACTATCCCTTTAAGTGGGCGAATACTTTGTTACGACTGTAACTGTAGCATATATTTGGTTTGCAGACTCTCACACGGATGCTATAAACATCAGTTCTGGTTTGGTTGTGGTTTTTGTGTTGTTTCTGCTCACCGCTGTACCTCACAGCTTCTTTCTCTCAGTCCTCATTATTCCCCCATGTCCCCGCTGTGAGGCGAGGGGCAGCCGTGTCCAGATGTGCGGATCCCTGGAACATTCTTGAGCTGGAGGTTTCGGGAGGGGGAGGGGTGCAGATTCCATGAAAGGGTCAGATGTGTGACACAACAGACATGCCTCATCCCACTTTACTGGGTTTGTTTGGATCATTAATAACCAGAGAGGCAGTGTCTGTCTGTCTTCTTTGAGGACATTAACCAGGGCTGCGCTTCACGAAAGCCTTGTTGATTGGTGGCAGTGGTTCTACGATTGACTTCGACTTACGATGCTTTTGGGAAACGCAGCCCAGACCGGTTTCATATTGAACGTGTTAGTCATGTGACTGTAATGAAAGCCATGGCGGGACTCATTGGCCTACCTGCAGTTTTGCATTTAAAAAAAAAGTTTTTGTTTGTTTTCAGTAGTTGCTTTTTCTATTCATTGTTAGTTTTAGCTTTTTATTATTTTCAGTTTATACCGTTTTTATTTTAATTTTAGTATTGATAAAGTTAATGCATTACCTTTTATTATTTAGAAATGTTCAACTTTTTTGCCATCTAATAATGGCATTTCCTTGTTTAGTTTAGTGCTGGCAGGTTGTAAGAGCTTCAAGTTTTATAATTGATCACGTATCAGAAACTAAAATGAAATATGGCCATTTTTATTTTATTTTAGTTAGTTTTTGAGTTATTAAAATACATAGGCCTACATATAGATAAATACATACTTTTCATACTTTTGAACTTTCTATTCATCAAAGAATCCTGTAAAAAATGTATAACGGTTTTCAACAAAAATATCAAGCAGCACAACTGTTTTCAACATTGATAAATCTAAGAAATGTGTCTTGAGTATCAAATAATCATATTAGCGTGATTTCTGAAGGATCATGTGACACTGAAGACTGGAGTAATGATGCTGAAAATACAGCTTTGATTACAGGAAAAATTACATTTTACAATATAGTCACATAGAAAAGTTATTTGAAATTGTAACAATATTCACAATATTTCTGTTTTACTGTATTTTATTCTTATAATAACATAAAGTTTAACGACGACCCTATACTTTTGTCTGTATATTAAGATGGAGTAGGAGAAAGTAATTTAACATCAAAAATAGATCTGTGACAGTTAGAAACCGTGACTCTCAAAGTCATAACAGACTTGGCCATCAGGCCTGATTTTGCGTGTTTGTGTTCCAGTGACTAAAAAAGCCTGTTCTGAGTTTGAAACGGAGGAGATTCTTGACACACTTAGTGATCGCACACAGAGGATATATGGAGCTTGTGAATGTAGAGCGTTGATGTGATGTAACCCTGGATGTCACACTGCGTAGGTTGAGCAGCAGTTGAGTGTCTCTCTCTCTCTCTCTCTCTCTCTCTCTCTCTCTCTCTCTCTCTCACACACACACACACACACAACACAGCCGATGCAAGAGAAGAGATGAGCGTAATGATGTCTTCTTCACTCATACGAGAGGTTATATTATTTGTGTATCGCTGGTTTGTCATTAGAACAAACGATTGCACAGCCTCTAGTGTCGCATCACCTTATCTCTGTCTACTTTTGTTCAACGCTTTCTAAAGCATATTTATGTTTTATGCATCATAAAGCTATTCTTATAATGCCTTATAATCAGCTTTATGATCCTGTGAATAATTACCTCTTCATAGTTACAAGCTTTAAAGAATACAATGCTTTAAAACACACACTATTAGTGTTAAGCACATGCTTTTTCAGTGTATTATTTTGTGACTCTTTGATGCACAAATTATTAAATCAAAGGGGAAAAAAGTCTCAAATGCTCACCTAGGCTGCATTTATTTGAGAGTAAAAAGACTGATATTGTGAAGTATTATTACTGTTTTCTATTTGAAAATTTCAGCATCATTACTCCAGTCTTCAGTGTCACATGATCCTTCAGAAATCATAATGCTGATTTGATGCTCAAGAATCATTTCTTATTATTATCCATGTTGTAAAGAGTAATGCTGTTTAGTATTATTGTGGAAACCGTTATACATTTCTTTCAGGATTCTTTGATGAATAGAAAGTTCAATAGAAATCTTTTGTAACATTATACATTTCTTTCATGTCACTTTTGATCAATGGATCAACTATTGGACGAAAGTGTTAATGTTATCAGAAAAAAAAACACAATGACATTATTGAGCAGAATTCATGTTTCATATTTAATTATGAGCAGATCCAGATGGAATTTGCAAAGCTTTGGCCTTTTTTTATGCTTATTTTGCAGGAAAATCTCCGTAATTGTGTGTGTTGGCTTCAAACATTAATGCAAGACTACTTACCGATAGCTGAAGTCATGATCAAATTAGAAAAAATATTAAAATAAACAAACACGCAAAGGGTGGATGATGTGTAGAACTTATAAGGAATCTGTGAATTTCCTCAGATTTGGTCATTTATGAGTCTGATTGTGAGGAAAGGTCAAAGGTTATCACCCCATGGCGGTTTGGGTGTAACATTTCACCCTGAATGCTTAAAAATACTTTTAAAAATCTAACCACCATAGATTTCCACCATCATGCATTACAGTAGTTACAGGTGTAACTAGCAAGTATTTTAGATTGTAACTTGGGTTAAATTGTATTACAAGAACATATGTTGCAATAATTATATACCTCCATGTGCATTATATTGAAAGCGTTTCATTTATTGCAGCCCATATCCTCTCATGTTTTATCTTGCCTTTCACGTTTACGACCCATACAATGTGTTAAACCTGCATGTTGCACTCTCAAAACAAGTTTTTGGCGGGCGAAGTCGTGTCGCAAGTGCTCGGGAATTTGGTGTAATTGATTCAACATGCTGGCCTAGGGGTCACACCGCTTCGAGGGGGGGCGGCGTAACACGACACCACCGTGTGTAGAGGTTTTCTGCTCGGGAAACTGATTACTTGTGAATACGGCTCAAGGGAAACGTTGCTGGATGGATGATTTTCATTTTTGAGAACTTAACACAAGTTCTGGTTAACCTGAGTCATAGTTACAGTTGACTCTTGAACAAAAAAAAACAATACCGTTTTGTATGTAGGAAAATTCATATGATGTGGGAAAATGAAATGATGTGTGTATGTTTCCAGTCTCTTCCCTGCTCTGATCTGTGTGACTCCCTCCTGTGTTTCCGGCTGGGGGTGAAGCGCCCGTGTCAGTGTGTCCGAGCAGATCCGTGAGGCGTCAGTCGACTGTGTCGCTCGCGTGTCAACGGCTGGCGAGTGCAGTGTGTCTGTGCTGGACTGATAACATGGGTGTGGGGCTGTGGAGCATCAGCAACATACACAAACACACCACAAACGTGAGAAGAACAGCTAGACGGTGAAGACACGTGAAGTAACGCTCACAAGAGATGAGAACTGGAAACTGTTCTAGTTCAGGTTCCTAATAGGGCCCTTGATGTTTAGTACTTTAAAGGAATACATATTGGAAAAAAGAAATGCAATTGCAAAAAGTGTTCATATGGCCTTTTAATGCATTTTTGGCCTTTTTCACAGTCTAATTGGCTTAAAATATACATTAAACAACAATACTGAAACATTTTATTCATTTCATTTTATAAAGTACTACTGGCAAAAAAATCATGTTTTTGATTCACTTAAAGAACCGGCTCATACGAGTCATTTGATTGAGATTCAGACTACACTAGTTAAACCGTACTGAATATTTTTGATTCACTTTAAGAACCGGCTCATTAGAGTCATTTGAATGGGAATCGGATTACACTTTTTGTGCTGTATGTTGTTGATTTATTATCAAGAGAACCAATTAATTAGAGTAAGTTGTTCTGTAATCAGAATATAAAAAAGGCTCTTGGTTCTCTTGCTATTGATTCAGTAGAGTTTTGTTTGAGGTTTGACTGTGTAATTCATGTTGTGTTTTGCAATGGAAGCCCCAGCAGAGAAAGGGTTAGTGATAGTCACGTGCGAGAAATCCCAGAGGTCCTAGTGTCAATAATTCAGAAGCATCTGTATCATTTTACAAGCCATGCTTTGAAACACACAGGCTGCGTCTTATTGTGACAGGAAGTTTGAGGAGTGCTTTGTGCCGCATCTGCCGCTCTCCCGAGTGTTTTCCCATACTTATCCCACACATCTCCGTGTTCAAGCCAGGAACAGAAACCTCAGGACCCGGAGTGACAGGAAGTGGGCGTAATGCTAGGGAGATATTCTAATGCTCATCAACCATAAAGCCAATCATAATCATAATAGTGTGAAAGTGTCGGGAACAGAGAAACACTTGTTCCTCCCACCCATCCCAAACTCCTCTGGTTTCTCACTACCAGTAATTGTTCTCTCAGAGGTCAGCTGTGTTGAGTTGGTGGGACAGATGTGTGCTCCTGAATTCAGTGAAATAAGTGTTCCTGTTCGCCTGTCTGAAATGATCGTGCTTAACCCTATGAAGCCTGCTTTATCATTTGATATGCCTCTAAATTATCATTTTAATCAAAACTGCTGAAAATCATATTGTACACAATTTACATCATGCCCTTGTCTCATCTGATTGATAGTTTATACTTTTTAAGCAAGTAAAAGGCCTTTTAGTATAATTCTAAATCCCCTCAGGGTGTAGTACACATGACTTTTTGCTGTGAAAAGTAAACATAATAACTTTTGTATTGTTAGTGATATTTCAAGATGAACACTTACTGGACTGAAGCAACTTAAGTTTACTTGACTATCCATACGTCACTTTTGAGAAACATCATTTTAAAATGTGTGAATCAAATATGATACAACAGGCTTTTGAGAAAGATTTATGTTCATCTCTCAATCATCATTTGTATTGCATTGCATTATATATTTTGCCTGCCACAATAAAACTACTATATAATAATGATAAAAACTACTGGGCTTTGATCATCAAAATAACTAATTTTGCTTGTTCAGATATTCACACAAAATATTCTGGGGGCCATGAAATTTAGGTCAAAATTAACAGAAATGGTGTATAAAATTGCGTTATTTATCATAAAACGTATGCTAACTTTTTGAAGGTTTAAAAAAATATATGAATAATTATATATTGTTAATATTACATTACATTAATATTACAGTTTTAATAAACTCTTCCAATTCAAAAAATGACTGACTATGTAAGGCTTTACAGGGTTAATATTCCTATACTAGTGAAGAAGCTATTTTAAACCTTTATACTTTCACAAAATACTCTTAATTTCCCTAGAATATAGAAACATTCTAGTGCAAGCCACTTAAAAAGCCTTTATTTTTGCGTTGCTTTCCACATATGGACATTACTTTAGTCAGACGCACACTCTAAAACCTGAGTTTTCCTTTTGGGGTGACGAAAGTACATCTTGTGTGAACATCCGTCAGTCTATGTCATGTGTCTCGGAGGTGTGTCATTTTGTAAGTTCTGATATATGAATCTTATAAGACAGTGTCAGTAGCGGAAATGCTGTAATCTGTTCTTCTTTCGAAGAATGTGCCTTTGGGGGTCTTCTGTCTGCAGTCAGTGAGATCAACTTACATACGCCTGTCAGTCAAATAACAAACGGACTGTGAGAACAACAACGTTCATCTGGAAGTTGATCTTCCAAGATCTTAAAACTTAGTTGTCGAGTAGTGCAGTAAAAACAGTGTCATTTGCAAGCATATTTAAATAGATCACCTGCCATTTGTTAAATTAGCTGACCCTTAAAGAAAAAAAAATATATATATATATATATACATGTATATGTGTATATATATCTTACTGTGCAGAAATGTTCTGGTCTTCAATGGACATTTGGTGAGTGAATAACACTGTTTTTTTGCTATCTGTCACTCTTTAGGAAATGGCATAATGGATCATACACTCCTGTTCTTAATGGACTTGCCTAATGGACCTTGACCTTTGACCTTCACTGTCATTACTGCCTATTTTGAATCCACATAAAAAAACACTTTGTAGATGTTCCTTGGTTTTAAATGATGTTTTCCTATTTTGCATTCACAAGAGTGCTGCATTTTTCCTTATTGAATATAGAGCAAACTTCTTTTCTTTGCACATGCAAACTGGGACATTTCCCTTTCGATTTGGTCAGATGACTTCCATCTGCCATCTGCTAAGAGTCTGAATTTTTAATATTAAACCATATTAAACTGAATTTACATTTAACAGTAAAGGTCATCCTGGTTTCCTCTGCAATGGCATATTTCATTGTGACTTTAACAGATGCTTAAAACACACCATTAAACCAGATTCTTTCATTATATGGAGTGTTTGCCTGTTAAAAACTTGCTGCCACGAACCTGTGAGACCATCAAATTGATTATGACATGTTCATTATCACACTTTATTGTGTTTTCGATGGTGGCTGAGAGTTCCTCCTCTGGCCGGCTGTTATTCAGACACCCAGTGTCTTTCTGCTCTTCTGATGACCCTGTTTTCAGTTTTCCAGGCACTACATTGTACATTTTATACATAACTATATTTGAGCATTTTGAATGTGATTTTGTTGTGGATTTGACTGTAAACGGAGAGAGAATTTTCTGACATTGACTGAAACTGTGCGTTTATAAAACTCAACATATCATCTAACATTTTAAAACTCAACTACAAAATAGACTAAGTGTTTTTCCAACCTAATATTTAACTTTAGGTTTCACAAGGGTGTTCACATATGTAGTTTGGTTCGCTTGAGCCAGACCAAAAACATAAGAACATTTAGTCCTGGTCCGCTTAGCGTTCACATTGGCATTGTAACACCTAACCTAAAGGTATAAGGATATGCCACAACCTGATTGGTCGACTTTTATTATGTATATTTCGAGACTGAACTTACCGAACATCCAAAACAATGCTATGTGCGTAGCAGAGGCGATTTATTTAAGACTACAAGGGAAGCTCAGCTTCCCCTAATGTCAAAAAATTAATGGTCAAATGTGTACTATTCTGTTAACATTTTATTGACTAAAAATGCGTTAGAACACGGTCATCTCGAAGACGAGTTGGTTCAGAATCAGCTATCAGCTCCGCTGACTCGATCTCCTTCTCATCCATTCCCGAGGCGCGTCACAGTGCATTTCCCCGTTGACGCTCAGCGTCCATTGACTTCAATAGGGCTGCTTTGAACAGTTTTTTTTCAGTGTTTCGAAACTAGACGGTCATTGGATAAATGCTGCGATTATGTCCCGCCCACGGACGCTCAGCGTCTCTGGGGAGAATAGAGAAGTGGGCGGGCCTGGAGTCCGGGCGTCTGTGTGATGATTGGAGGACTGCATCTCGTTTTGATTGACAGCGATTTCGCACAATAGAAAGTCGCTGACGCGGAAGCTATTCAAAATTTCGAGCACAGTCTCATCGCGGATTTTGCAAGTGTACTCGAAAGACGAACTGCTGTAACATATGTCTTGTTATTTGCAATTTTCAAAATACATTTAACAGTTTAACCTAATTCCCACATTTCCTCCGTCGATGTCCGGTGCCTTGTTACATGTGCGGGCGTGGTGTTTGAATCACGGCACATCTGGTCTAGTTTGGTTTCGGGTTTGTGTCGGGATTCGGACATGCATGCTCTGCGTGTTTGTTTTCTGTTGTGAGTGCACAAGATGAGCTTATGGTCGTTCTCGTGCATAACGTTCGTGTTCGCTCTGTTCAGTGTGTTGTGTTTTGTGTAGCACGCGGTTCGTGTTTACATCCGCCGCGTGCTTTCATGTCATGTTTTGTCTTGTGCTGTGTATCACAGCTTGTGTTTTACAGCTTGTGTGCTTTCATGTTGTCATGTTCTGTGGGAACACGTGGCTTATGAGTGTTCTCATTGTTCTTCATGTCTCATTTTGAGCGAGCACAATTGCTTGTAACTTGTTTTACTGGCCATGTGTTTGTGTTTTTGTCATGTTTGGTGTGAGCACATGGCTTGTCATGTGTTTTCCTTGTGCCATGTGCTATTTATTCTCATTGTCCTGTGCTGGTTCGTAGTTTTTGTCTGTATTTTTTATTTTATTATTAAAATAAAGCCCATCAACTCTGCACCTGAGTCCTCGCTCTTTTCACCATCTGACCACTGACAGTCGAGTTTTTTTTTTTTTTTTTTAAAGAGCTTCCCCTCTTTGAAAGACCAGCAGCCGCCACTGGTGCATAGCTACATATAATGGTATTTTGACCAGCTGAGAACTCGTGAAGAGCTAATAAAATGTGTAAAGGAGTCAAAACAGCGGCAGGAATCCCTCCGTCACAGACACACACAAACGAAGACCTGCTGCTGAGAAAAAACAGGTATGCTTGAGCATTCTGTCCTTTTTAGGGTTGCATCTTGTGACGTCATATGTTTTTGAGTCTTTTACATGTCTTTGGTCCTTGTTGCGTTCATATTTCATTCTAACCGCACCAAAGTTTGTTTGGAAACTTTGTTTTCGGGTGTTTCAGTCCACTTGTTTGCTGGCACCATGGTTCAGAGGCAGCGTTCACACATGTTCAAATGAAACGCACTAACAGAGCAACCGCACCGGATTTCGTTTTAATCGAACCAAACCTGCCAAGTTTGAACACACCCTGAGAGTGTTTATTTTTCCTGTCACAGGAGGTTCAGCCCTCACCGGAGTCCTCGACACGGGATCCATCTGAGCTTCTACCCAGACTGTGTTTCCTGGTTCGGTCTGAGGCGGGTTACGGCTTTAATCTGCACAGTGAGAAGTCCAGGCCGGGTCAGTACATACGGGCTCTGGACCCCGGATCGCCTGCTGACCGCGCCGGACTCAAACCACAGGACAGACTCATAGAGGTGAGACACGAATCATTCTGATTCTGCTGAAGCAAATTCTTATAGTCCTCATGTAGTTACTCATTTCATCCCTTAAAATTCATCTTTGATCACCAAAATGACACATTTAAACGTTTTATCCCTGAGAAAAAATGATTCATGCCTTAAAATAGCTTGAATGTAATTCTACACCCTTGCCTCATGGTTCTATAAATATGCAAATGAACCCCGCCTCCACTCACTCACACCAGCTCAGAGATCCACACGTTGACGATCAAACATTGACCTGATTGGTTACAAGGTAGTTTGTGACGTCAGAAACACCAGCGATTTCACATGGTGTTTTTGAGACTGTCTCTGGTTCACTGCAGTTTTAAGGAGAAAATGCTCAGCAATGGTGTTGACTTATGAATTTACACAAGGTTTGTCTATAAAGCATATTAAAAACACTGCAGACATATTAAAATCTGGATTTTCACCACAGGGGGATTTTAAGCAGCTTGAAGCTCTTTCTTTATAACATGCCTCTGTCTTATTTCTATAATTTACACACATGCATCAATACACATCTTTATGATGCCAGATGTACTCCCAGTTTCTAAATTCACTTCTACATTCACACTCGCACACAGACCAACCATCACATTCAGATGCATGTGGGCGGCATGTGATATGATGACTCGCACAAAAATATTTCTGTTCTTGAGAGACTGAGTCAAGCAAAATAACAGTGTTGAAACTTACATTCGAGATGGACCGGTAGAGCTGAAAACACCCTTTATTGTCACTGAAATAAATGCGGTGTTTTCATAAGCTCCATTAACTCGTGAACTTCGTGAATTGGATGGATTTATTGCTGATTAAACACATTAGCTACATCTATTCATTGCTGTGTTCAAATGATGAACCATTATGAAATAAGAACGTGCTAGTTTGTATTTAAGGAAAACCTTTATATACTGATGAATAAAATAATAAAAACAACGCTCATTGTTTTAAAGACATTTCACTTATTGCAATCATCAAATGGAGAATCTCATGAAACCCTAATGTATGATTTTAGCAGCAAAATGACTCAAGATAATGCTGCAAAATAATTGTACGTGTTTTAACATATTTACATGACATTTCAGCACATTAATGTGAATTTTTTTTATTAAAGTCAGAATTATTTTGTTTATAATATAATTTAATTTATATAGTTAATATATGTATATTTTATATATTTAATATTCATATTTTTAGCTATTTTGGTATGTATATATATATATATCTCATAAAATAGGTAATACAAAGTTAGAGAACAGCATTTATTCAAAATAGAAATCTTTCCTAACAATGTAAATCTTTACTATCACTTTTTATACATTTCACACATCCTTGCTGAATAAAAATATTAATTTCTTTCAAACAATAAATTATTGACCCCAAACTTTTAAACGGTAGAGTATATGTTACAAAAGGTATATTGTTTACATAATAAATACTGTTCTTTTTTTAACCTTTTATTCATCAGAAAATCATTGGTTATAAAAAAAATTTATATATTAAGCAGCACAACTGTTTCCAACATTGATAATAAATCATCATATTAATATGATTTCTGAAGGATCATGTGACACTGAAGACTTGAGTAATGTGTATATATAACATTGGAAAATATAGGCATATATATATATAACATGACAATGATTACTGAAAATAATTTTTAAAAAGTAAGCGTTCAGATGCATTATACTATAAATTGAGAATGACACGAAAATGTAACAATTCAAAGCGTTTTAATTTCACCAGTTCAGACAAACTTTCTGTCCATCTTGCAGTTGTTTGCAGCCTCAGTAAAAGAGTGCGAGTCCTGCCCCCTTCAGTTTCGAGAAGTGCACCTCTCTGTGTCCCTCTGGACACTGATACCTGAAACCCACACGGCCACAGCAACACGCTTCAATATTTGATGGTGTTCAGTTGAATAAAGCACACGGTCCATCTGTCCTCAGGACAAACACTCAGATTAAATCACCTTCAGCAGAAGGAGAGCGCTCGCGGCCCGCTCTCGTGCCCTTGTTTTTGTTTTGATTTGGTTGTAATTTCGGTAAAATGTCTTCACCGTCTCTCCTCTGTTCGACTGGTTGGGAACCTAATTCTACCACAAAACTTGTTGCTAAGCAACCAGCGGCAAAAATGAGTGAACAGGTTTATCATGGGATAAATAAAGCTTTTACATGTGATTAGTCACGGAGGCAGAAGTGAAGATTCACCCCAGAATAATCTATTGATTAAAGGTTTTTATAGGTCATCACTGTAACTCTCTTTTAAAACAGTAAAAGATAATGCACCACGAAATTACCATTAAAATGTTCCATGGAAAATTATATTTAGTTTTTATATACCATGATGAAGTACTTTTAAAGCACCATTCATGTAATTTGTTTATAAATATGGTAATCAAATATAACATGAAAAAAGTTACGTGATCGTACAATGTGTTTTATTTATTTATTTAAAATAAGTGCGACAGTTAAACTATAAATGACAAAAACACACACACACACACACACACACACACATATATATATATATATATATATATATATATATATATTAATAAATGTGTGTGTGTGTATATCAATTTAAAAGTTTAAAAGTTGTTTTGGACCTGTTACCGTAGTAATACCATAGTTTGTGGATGCTACCATGAAACTAATTGTATTGTTTGAAGTTCATTGTAGTACAAAATAAATATTGTATATGAATATGTTCAAATATATGGTAAAAGAAAAAGGGTCAATGCAATGTTTTTGTTGTTGTACAAAAACGTTTCTAGCTGATCTGTTTATTAGTCCTAACTCTTGCTGTATTAAACCTGTGCAGGTGAATGGAGTGAACATTGAAAACATGAGACATGCTGAAGTTGTGGCCTTCATCAAGAACGGTGGTAATGAGACGCGTTTGCTAGTGGTGGATCCAGATACAGATGAGCATTTCAAGAAGATGAACATCACCCCCACCACCATCCATGTCAAAGGTACGGTTGAACAATTCACTGAGGATAGTTCACCCAGAAATGAACATTCATGAGCTGCGAAGGCAAAGGCCAGTCAAATGTGTTTGTATATCAGGGGCGTTTCCTCTGAGGAGGCAAGAGAGAAGGGGTCTCCTCAAAAATAAACTGGATGAGAAAATCCACATTAGAAAAATAAAACACAAATATTACAAAATGTGACATTAGATAGTGTACAAGTCATGATAAAGTAACCGTGTCCAACAGTGACACCTGCAGGTAAAGTTGCAGTGGGACGCTGCGTCTCTCTTCCCATCCCGTTGACTTAAAACAGACCCCCGTGCAATAAATCCGTTCTCGAATGGGCCTGAAGGAAGATAATGATGGCGTTAATGTAAATACTAATTAAAAAGTAAGTAAACAGCTCAGCCACTTAGATATTACCGCTTTGTCACGTCAGAATTAAACTTGAAATGGCCTGAAAACATGATGGTTTTAGTGAGCTATCAGCTTGAGGAAAGTAAATGTACATCTTTGTTTCTGTGACCAGTGAGTACAAACTTGATGACTGCTGATATTTATTTATTTATTTGGAAAGTTTGTAACCATTAGATTTTTAAAACATTCAAGGTGTTTCTTATGCTCACCAAAATTGCATTAATTTGTTCAAAAATATAATACAGGAAAAACTAATATTATTTAAAATATTATTTCAATTTAAAATATTTTCTATGTGAATATATAGCAAAATATAATTTATTCCTGTGATGGTAAAGCTGAATTTTCAGCATCATTACTCCAGTCTTCAGTGTCACATGATCCTTCAGAAATCAGTCTAATATGATTTGATGATCAAGTATTATTATTATTAATGGTGGTTCTTCATATTCAGGTTAGTGTGTGCAGCCTTGACTTCCTCTTCCTGGGATTCGAGGGGGAGTTTGATGTGGTTTTTTGGTTTCGAGACAGACAGACGTTCTGTTTCCTCTCAAAGCTCTTCACTATAGAGGCTGTACCTCTGAACAGGCATCAAAATCTGGAAACCCTTGTCCATGTCTGTTAGCCAGCAGTCCTGCTTCTGACATGTGGCTCAGATTAAAGTTAAATTGAGTCGAACACTTTAAACAGGCTATTGACATCTCTTGGATAATTGTTATTTGGCAGGATCCTGATTCGGCCCATTGGAAGGTCGTTCCAGCCCAATCCACTTGCTTTTCCAGCCACTGTTTTCATTGTATCATTTTCATGCATTTCATCCTGAATCAGTAAATCTTCTGCGTCAGGTCTTTGAACGTCAGGTGACCCAGATTAGCCCGAACAGGCCCCGGATGCGTGCTGTTTTTACCCTCTGCTCAAGGTTTCCAGCTGTAGCAATGGTCTTCTCATCACAGCATCTCTCATTTATGCACAAGATATTGATAAACTGACAGCGGACATGCTGTTTTTCTGTTCAACGTCAGCCACGATGAACAGTGACCTGAGCTTTGGTGCTTCTTCTTAAAACAGATTTTGACGAGTCCATAACGAACGGCTCCTCCAGCCCACACGTGAACGGGACGTCTTCACGATCCACGTACTCGGACGGCAGCAGTCAGGACACAAACACACAGGTGACCATTTTCACGAGAAACAAAACCTTTAACATCCATGGAATCTCATTTAATACATTCAACAAAACACATTTGACATGTCAGCTAATTTAAAAAAAAAAAAAGCTCCTTAAGATAACAACTGCACATTTTCACAGATTACATTAGATATATAACATCGGTAAATATGTTTTAATTGGTTATAATAGCATTTGATCTCTCTTTCTCTCTTTCTCTTTCTCTCTTTCTCTCTCTCTCTCTCTCTCTCTATATATATATGTATATGTGTGTGTGTGTTTGTGCACATTAAATGTGCACAAAAGTTAATTCTATGCCAGATACTCAATGCACTTTATGGCTTTTTGCAGCTGTGTCCATGTGTTAAGTGTGTATTTCTGCATTGTAGTTCTCGAGGGAGAGCAGCAGTCATCTTCTCGACCCGTTTGAAGAAACAGGTCTGTGTTTGAGCCCCACGGCTGCGGAGGCTAAAGAGAAAGCCCACGCCAAGCGCGCCAGAAAGAGAGCGCCACAGATGGACTGGAACAAGAAGCATGAGATTTTCAGCAATTTCTGAATCTTCTTCCCAGACCCCGACCCCCCCCCCCCCAACCCTACGTGTGTTGCATTCAACGCCCTGGACACGTGACTGCTTTTAATGGAAAAAAAAGAGGCACATATTTTTGTAGAAAATGAAAACTTTAAAAAGTTGAAAAACTCACCCGGAGGGGATAATGTAAGTTACACAATCAGATTTCTGTCTTGTAAATGGCTAAGAAAGCCAGCAGAGGGAAAAGCGATGGTCAGGCTGTTCGTATTTCTGCGTCATTTTGTTTTCATGCTGTTTATTCGGCTGCACTTCTACATACAAGTAGTACAGTAATGTATACAGTGGAATACCAAAAGCCAAACGAGACTGCATATGGGTGGACTACCACAGCATACGGACTCGACGGAACAAAATCATCTCATCCCATGTAGAAGAACCAAAATCATGAAGCTCATTTTATGTCGTACATGTTTTTTGTGAATCATCAGTGAATGAGAACTGTACTTTTGCCAAAGACACAACCTATAATCAACCCGATCAGCTGATGTCTTATGCTTTTGGATTGTTTTGAAGGGACGTGCCACTGTTGCAAATCAAGGAGAAAGTGTCTTGGAATTAATGAGATTCGAAAGGAAGAAAGAAACAGGAGTGACCGTGAAAGGGAATTGCACTTCTCTTCTTCACCACCAGAGGGCGGTGCACTCTTGGTCATTATTAAAGAAATCGTAATATAGTGTAACATGTTCATCCACCAGAGGGAACATCACAACACACGCCACTGTCTTACAGACTGCAGGAGTGAAACTTTTCAATTGAACACGTGTTAAGTTGCAAAATATGCCACAAAGAGACATTGCTTGATTTACAGTGTATTGTCTACTGGTGCATTCTGGGATGGATGGATATTACAAGACAGATGGCATGCAAGAAACCGAATCGGTTTAGGAAGAAAAGTAATAAACCTCGTAAAACGATAAAGAGTAACGTATGTCTTATATCTACACAGAGTTTGAGGAGCAGATGTAACAGTATTGATGCTGAACTTGGCTTAAAGACAGCTGGATTTACACATTACTGCGACTCAAACTCATCTCAGACATGGCTGATTGGGATATATAGGATTTATTTAGGTACAGTTAATAATGCAGACAATCATAAAAGCTTTTAAGAGAGCGCTATATGCATTTACTGCACACATATTGTGATATATAGCATCAGCATTACTATTATTCATCTTAATAATTCATGATTCCATGTTTGCAATTTAGTATTAATGTAGTTAAGTAGATCCTGTTGTTTTCTTTTCTGTTGCTCCCCTATGCCGCCATTGAGCACTAATGGGAAATCATTTCCTATCAGAAATATTCATATTAGTATTATTTTTTTTCAATAAACCGTGATGCTTACATTCCGAACAAGATTGTTGTGGTAATTTAAACGCATTTATCAGCAAAAAGTGTCATTGAGCAAAGCTACGCAAATATTTATAAAGCTATTTGTAAATGACACTTCTGTGAACACGTTCTGTTTCCTGGGTTCTGGGTTGGCAGCCGTTGTGTTAAAAACACCTTCGAGGTTTACTGCATTTACTGATAATGTGATGATACTATATATAGCATTATTAAAGTGTACAAAAGGTTTAAAAATATGCAAAAACGTTTCTAGATTTGCGATGTTGATAACTATGGAAACATGTCATCACAGTCTGTGAATAGGCAAAGCAGATGCTGATAATCACAAAATGGCTAAATATCAGCCTAAATCTTTCAGTTTATCACTCTTTTGCCACGATATACAGTGTTATTTCAAACAAAATGTGTTCTGGACAGTAAATTGGGTCACAGCTCTTGGTCTAACTTATAATTAATGGCAACACTGGTAATATCACTAAAATAAATAGTAACTGAAATTTTGGCATGTTTTTTTTTAATACCATCCTGTAGGCTACTGAACCAAAAAAAATTATATAAAGTCAATTATGCAGTTATTTTACAAATATATTCAGAAATATAGGCTATATGCCACATCTACATTACCTAAATGGATTCTGGATCGAGTGATGCGTGCTGCCATGGTGCTTTATGCCGTTGCTAAGGTGTTCTGATGTTTTGTTGTGTTGCCGGGGTGTTACTTTTCAAAAGTAACCAATCAAATCTCAATCACTGTAAAGTATTTCCCCCTAATTCAACCTAAAAACTTGCTACCTTCAATTTATAGTCTAGTATAATGCACAAGACATTTCAACTCATTTTTTTAAATATTTTTAATCTTGCCTATTGAATCTTGTATAACCTAAAGAATTAAGTTGTAAGTGGTTGAATTATTTGAGTTAAAGTAATGGAATATATTATCAATAAGTCAATAAGATCATATAATTTTTTACAGTTCCTAACCACAAGTATGAGCAATTGATGCTTGTATAACACCACTAATGACATAACAATGATTCACATTAATTTTGTACTTTGTAGATTACATTAGTCCCACAAACACTCCTCCATTCACACAGGCTTTTCACTCACAGCTTTCTAGGCGTTCACTTATTCCGAGAACGGGCACAAGCAAACGTGTCCATAATTACGCCGATGACACCCTATGAGCCATAAATGATATTTCAGCGGATTTTTCAGTCTTTAGATTAGAGACAGGAGTGTCTGTTTGCACTGAAGAAGATGAGCTTCAAAAACCTGCGCAATATATCATATAGATGAAAATGACTGATCTCAAAGTGGACTTCGCAGACAGTCTGATAAAACAAGACCACAGGAATTACCCAACTCGTGTCACTTATAATGTTTTACAGTGTATATATGATCAATAAGTTATGACAACGTGTTTTAACATTTCTTTACTCATCAAAATAAGCAATTTTCAACTGATTCAATGAATAAACTCGGTTTTTAAAGTCAGTTTAATCATGTAACATCCAAGTTACTTGTATTTAAAAATGTAAGGCAGCAACTTTTTTACAGTGTAAATGGAGTTTTTGAACAATGAACCTTTCCGTTCTTTTTTTAAATTTAGCATGCAAAAAAAAGATGATCAACTTACCCATTACAAATCAGCATGTGTGCCTATAACAGGGATTTTTATGTCTTTTGCTGAACAAAATAAATACCTCATAATCCCTGAAAACACTTTCGAATGGTGCAGAAAGTTGTAAAGGCTGTGTAACCAGAAGGACCGGCGGCAAGAACCATAAAAACACAGTTTACTGTCATGCTTGTCTGGAAGTGTAATGCATCACTGGAGGCTTTGACTGTATAGGGCAAAAACCTTCACATCTTAGCAAAATTTGTTTGGATGCATATACTATCCATAAAGTAAACCCCAAGAATATTTGACAGTTAAGTCAGACTTAAAAATGTCTGACGTTGGTGCATCAGATCAAGTGTATATCTCAAATACTGTCTTCACTAACAGTGACTTTTAACCAGCTGGTGTTTGTTAGTTGATGTATGAGGTCCTCAAGTTCACACAGGTGTAGTTCAAAGTTTAAATGCTTTGCTTAAGTGTTATGATATCTTTCGTTTACAATTAAAATAATATAATTATTTATATATGAATTATATTTTTCTTTAAATACATAATTTAGTTAGTGAATATATAGAAAGTGTATGTTTTAGTTAAATAAAAATTATTTCAAAATTTTAAATAAGCCTTTAATTTTTTTACATAAAAAACAATTCTATTTGAAAATACACACACACACACACACAAATATATATATATATATATATATATATATACAACTAGGGTGTACATTAGAATAAATAATAATAAAATCAAAAGATGGAAATAAAGCATAATAAGGTAAATAAAAACATGAAAGTGTTTGCATTAAAAAAGTATTTTACAGCTCTCTATTTTTTCAAGTTTAATAACGTTTTATGGTATTGTTGAACTATTGACTGCCTTGAAAATGAACAACAAAGGCTTATTTCCCATATATGTACATAGGCCTACTACATTTTGCTAATGGAAGTAACATTTCTTATGAACAGACATGTCCAAACTAAATTGAACCATAAATCAACCATTTCAAAACGCAGTTGAAAGCAGGGCATGGTCGGATAAATAAACAAAAATGTGATTCGAAACAAACAACAACAAAAAAGCCAAATGAGCAACATTACAACATTACAACAATAAACAATAGCCTAGCATGTTTCTGCATGTAAACCACAAAATGTGCCCAAATTTATCAATATTACAATTTGGTTTACTTTCACGTGTACTCTACGTATATTTGTGCAGTTGTATTTTGAGTTCAATCTACGTAGCTTAATAGTATTACCAAGGTATACTTTAATAACTGTATCTTTTGTACTCGGTGAAGGGCAGCTGCAGTGCAGACGGGCCGAGAGGGCGGCAGTCGCCGTGGCCATGGTTACGCTGTGTTTGTGTTAGCATGCGCGTGAGTCAGAAGAGAAGTGAGTCACAGTCAGGAGGAAATTCTCTGTTCTCGATTCACACACTCTCGCCGACGCCAAATAAGGATAAATGCTCGGAGAGAGAGACGGGAAATCTGTCCTGTCAGTGGCCGGCTGTGGATTTGTGAGTGAGTGATGGGGGGAGGGAGGGTAAACGGTCACACCCAGCGACTTCACACCTCAGTTTACCGCCCAACAACTTGACTTGGTGACAATATTTCACATCGCAAACGGTTGAGCTATTTCGCAATGATAAAGGAGCCTTCAAATTTTGTAGTACAACCTCAGCGTTTGTTGTTGTTGAATTAATTATAAGTTTGGTGATGCTATCTATCACATGCTAATACCCTGGCACTGCCTGATTAGCATATGACCATATATGGGCAAGTTAGTTGTATGTTCGTTAACTTTTTGTTTCTATTAACACCAAGACTTTAGTTTAAAATGTATATAGTAAATTGTCGTTCACACCAAGAGAGATAACCTTTAAAAAAAAACGACCAACAAGAACAGTGTAAAAGTAGCCTAATTCCCCAACCACGGACTTGGTAACATTGGTCATGTTGTCTGTTGCTTTAAAATCTGCAGCTCTTTAAAGTCAGGTGGATTCTGATTGGCTGTTTACGTTTATATTGTTCATCAGCTGAAAAAAACGAAATCGTTCACACCCGATGATAATAAGATAACTAAGCCTATTACGTTGTAATAATAACGATAACGACAGAGGAACGATTGAAATTACTTTAGGAGCATTTTTTTCCCCCAGCTGATAAATGATAAAAATATTGGTCAGGCAATCAGAATCTACTGGACTTTTAAGAGCATTTAAAGTGACAGCAGGCTCTTAAGGCCCATTCACACCATGTTGAACGTTTGCATGTGACTTTTTAAGGCATATTAATGTTGTAGCCTAGTCTGACTGAAATCAAACTTTTAAAGTTCATGTAACCATACTGACTGACATCCAGAGTCCAGTGCCCGGTTGCATAAAGCCCCTTAAGTGTAATTTTCCCTTAAGGTCACCCTTATGTTTCCCTTAAACCTAAGGGTGTTGCAGAAAAATACCCTTAGGTGTTACTTAACGGGTTTTTTTAAGTGAAACGTCGTAAACACTTAGAATTTCCCTTTAATGCTGTTTTTTCACTTAAGTAATCGTTAAGTGTTGCATGAAACCCCTTAACGGTAATTTCCCTAAGTATAACTTAAGGTTTGGAAATCGTAACCTTAAGAGTAACGCGGACAAAAATAAGACGACATGGCTGAATTTATGCAACCAGCTGAAGATTATGGGGAATAGGGAGAACCCTCTGGACCAATTTAGCGATGAAATATTGTTGCAAGAATACCGATTTGATCGACGCGCAATATTTGACATCGCTATCAAACTAAACGGCTGTCTGTCTGTCATTATACGTGACTTGCATGTAAACTATCACGACGTTAAGAGAGTGTGTGGCCGACCCGTGCAGAAAAAGATTCACAGGAGAACGAGCTGATTCTGTGTTTTAAAAGGAATCATGACAGAAGAAAACGGGTATGCTATGGAAATATACTCAGCTGTATTTCGAGACACAGAGCCAGAAGTGCATTCACAAAACCTATACAAATGCCAAAGCATGAGACGGTGAACAACACAAACTGCGGCCACTTTCGGAGCTAACGCGGTGTTGCGTGATAGCGTCAGAGGACTGACACGTGATATTCCGACATGTTAGTGTTTTCCGTATCTATGGCAACAACAGACTTTTATAACGTGAATCGAGGATCGCTGTCGTGAAACACTTAAATGTTTCCCTTACCTAAGAGAACCGTTTAAGAGATTATATGGAACACCCTTAGTTATTCTCTTAGGTAAGGGTAAATCGCCCCTTAAGTATCATACTTAAGGGAAAAACTTAAGGTGCTTTATTCAACCGGGCACAGGATGCTAGCCATTAAAACATGGTGGTCAACCTCAGCGCTGTGTGTTTTGGGAATACACTGGATTTCTTTATTACAAACATTCTGCCAAAATGACCAAAATTCAGTCTATTCAACCAAAACCAGCACTGTGTTTTTTGGCAAAATCACTGCCAATAATCACAGGCCCTAATAATCACCTTCCTTCTTAGTAAATGGTGAAAAAAATCGCTCATATTGATCGGTATACTTTTGGAGACAAGTTCACATACCAGTACGTTCTGTATATTTGTAATTGTAGGCTAAAGGTCACATGCATAAATCCAACAATGAGTTGGGTTTCACATGAGTTGTCCGCCAAATCCCAGTTGATATATATATCCCTTGTTATATTACTGGACTTTCAGTATTGAACATAAAAAGAGATTTCGTCACCACAATGGGTTGCTAAACTAAATTGTTCGGAGTGTTTTTTCCAGTAATGCAGAGCCATTTTAAGCATAGCACATTCTTCGTGCCTTTACTGAAGTTTTAAATGTTGCTGCACAGATTTTAAAGCATGCATCATGTCCTGCAGTAGCGGCATAGCAATTATATGGATTGTTCGCGTGGTAATGGATTCAAGGGCTCACATTTATCAGGCTGTGGGTGTTGGGTGAGGTATAAGGACATTCCCATGAGAGAGTGGCGTTAGAAGGGCATCACTGTGAGAAAGAGACAGGGAAGGTGCATGTTGGGAGATGTATTAAAGAAGGGAGTATATTAGATGTGCATTTATTTATAGGGAGGTCTGAGAACGGCAGTGAATGATCTCATTAAAATGAGCTCATCCAGAGGAAGTGTTATCGCTTTCATTTCCTTATTTCTTCTGAGATCATTTTTTCTCATTTCCCATTTACAGTGTAAAACCAATTGAATTTATGTTAATGTCAATTTAATATCGTTTTATTTAACAATGAAAACTATTATTATAACTACTGTACTTTTTACATTTTGTGAAGAAAATGTAAATGCATGAGCAAAACTGTCGATAATTATGCTAGGCTGTTGCTAGCTTTTAGTTGCAGTTGCTAGAGTGGATGGTTGTTGCTTGCTTCGGGGTAGGATTTTGTTAAAAATATCTATATATTTTTTTTTTTTTTTCGACTGATGTCAACTTCTAATGTTAGGAACGTTTTAAGTACCGAAAGTTGGTTACATATGTTTGTAACAGGAAGTAAGACTGGAATTGCTGACCACACGTTTCAGGCAGTTCAGGATCAATTCTTTCCTTTAGGAGACAATAACTTTATTTGTCGTGCACTTCGATCTTTAAAACTTTGCAGACCTTTACATTTATAAACAGCTGTATGACACACTGCATGAAATGTAATATTTAAAATATATAGATATGTACGGTAATAAAAATTCTACATTAAAAACGTAATATATAAATATATTAATCCAGTGTAAATTATTTGTTGATAATATTGTTTATATACAAATAATAAACTAATATTTAACTAATAATATAGATAATAATAATAAACTAATATATAACTAATAATATAGATAATATTGTTGATAATATTGTTTAGCTCCTGGGCCACGGCTCAAATTAAAAAGCTTTTTTTTGCCAGTTAATTGAGTGCAACTGCAATGTAGACACTCTTATCAAACTATCTGAAACATCTTTATCATTGGACATCACAATACTTGAATTTCCACCACTAAAGAAGAAATTAAAGGCATGTCAGTCAACGAGAAGAGTGCAGAGGAGCAAATAGAGGCAGTTACAGTAGTTAATATCAAACTGTAGGACAGCAGTCAGAGGCTAGATAAAATTGCTAATTTGTTTATTTCCTTGAGTGCAAGTGCATTGCAGAAACTCTCATTATCAAACCACCTGTAAGATCTTTATCATCAGAACGACAATACTTGAATAACCACTTTTAAACAAGGAAACAAAGACAGTCAAAGAGAAGAGTGCAGAGGAGGGAATCAAGAGAAAGGTGGTCTAAACGGAAGAGAGGGAGGTCCCATTGAGAGTTTATTTCAGCGGGGTATATTTAGACATGAAAAAAGCAGAGGGGAAAAAGAGTGCTGTATAAACAGTAGTATGAATCTGATGTAACGTACTGCAATAGGCCCCCCCCCACACACAGCAACTCAAGAGAAAATCTGCTGCAAATTACTCTAAAGGACTAAGAGTACAGCGCACACTCTGATATTACACATGAGCGGCATAAAGAGCAACAGTGAGCGAGGCAGCTGGAAAATAGATACTATTAATGGTCGTGAGCGGCGTGCGTAACAGTAACGGATAATGTCATGAAGTCTACAGAGCAGTCCGAGGAGCGCTACACAGCACCAGCCACAGTGACGCCATTGTGGTTCAAAACGCACTTCCTGTCTGCCGCCACAATGTTTGTGTTTCATGTTGCTGCAGCAACCAGAGAGGGAAAAAAAGAAAGAGCGAGAGAGAGAGAGAGAGAAACTGAGAAATCGAGGACAAACCCTAGCTGGAATTAAAAAAAGCAAATGCATCCAGACTGTGTGTGTGTGTGTGTGTGTGTGTGTGTGTGTGTGTGTGTGTGTGTGTGTGTGTGTGTGTGTGTGTGTGTGTGTGTGTGTGTGTGTGTGTGTGTGTGTGTGTGTGTGTTGTGGATTAGCCGTGGCCCCTAAAGCAATATTAAAATGCCTGCTATTGCCATAGGGTTTTACTGCCTGTCCCAACACATTCCAGTAAATGTAGCATTATGTAAATTTTTCATGCACATTCAATCACGTTGCTTCTATTCACCTTTAACATTTTGAAGGTAAAGAAAAATCTATTGTAAAATTAATAAGCTTCACTTGTGCAAAGCCACCCTGGCCAAACCAAACAATATTATAAAGAAGTAAACAAAGTCTAGTGTAGTATACTATGCTACAGGACTGTATATCATTGTTACGAACATATGCATTTTTACCTAAACATTTCCTTAACAAAACTTTTTTAAATGTTGGTCAAACTTAATAAGAAACTACTAAAGTCTTTCAATGTTTTTTTAAGTCAGACAGTGATAATAAAAAAAACGATATTTTCTTATTTTTCAAGAAGGTTCTCTGCACTGCACAATTCACCTCTTCTAGGGTGTTGTGTGGTTACTAGGGCATTGCTATGTGGTTGCTAAGGTGTTATGTGGTTGCTAGGGCATTGCTATGTGGTTGCTAAGGTGCTGTGTGTGTTCTGTGGTTGCTAGGGCATTGCTATATGGTTGATAAGGTGTTTTGTGTGTTTTGTGGTTGCTAGGACATTGCTATGTGGTTGTTAAGGTGTTTTGCATATTCTGTGGTCGCTAGGACATTGCTATGTGCTTGTTAAGGTGTTTTGCATGTTCTGTAGTGTTTAGGGCATTGCTATGTGGTCGCTAAGATGTTCTGAGTGACTTTTTAATGCATTGTTGTGGTTGCTAGGGCACTACCATGCAGTTGTTACGGTGTTGTGGGTGGTTGCTAGGGCATTTTTATGTATTAATAAGGTGTTTTCACTGGTGGTTAGAGTGTTATGTGGTTGCTATGGCACTGCTATGCAGTTGTTAAGGTATTGTGGGGTGGTTGCTATGGCATTTTTATTTGTTAATAAGGTGTTTTCACTGGTTGTTAGCTTTCTTTTACTGTCTATGGTTGTTAGTGTGTTATGTAGTTGCTAGGGCACTGCTATGCAGTTGTTAAGGTATTCTGAATGTTTTTTAATGCATTGTTATGTGTTTGCTAGGTTGTTCTGGTAGGTTGCTAGGGCGTTGCTAGGTGGTTGTTTAGAACCACAAGTCTCAGGGTAAGTCAATGGGATACTTTTTTTAACATGAACATGTATTAATCAGAGCTGTTACTGTTAAAAAAACAAACTATTATATTATAAATTTTTATAAAATAAAATAAAATATAAAATAAAGCTGATATATTTAAGATTAAAAACTTAAACATGAAACTAATAAGTTTGAAGTACTAAAATGAAAATAAATGAAAACAATATAGAAATATATATAAAACTAATTATAAATGAGAAAAGCTCAAAATAGAATAACTAACTTAAATATAAAATGAAAACTGAAAATCTAATTCTAATCCAATAAATCACTTGTGTAAGTGTATACTTATACAAGTGTATAAATAGAGATTAAATAAGTAAAAAAGGCAGAAATTCATATTCTAATGTTGATTCTATCATACACTCTTTTTCTACATTAAGTGTTATTCTTGTATGTAGAATGTTGTGTTTCAGCTGATTTTTGACCAGTTGTCTTTTGCCCTGATTGTATGACTGTACTCCACTTGTTAACAGTCCCATTGTTGTTTATTGTGTGTTTGTGTGTGTGTCAAAGAGCGTTTGTGTCTTGAAGAGGAGCTTGTGTTTCCTCCGAGGAATGCTTGTATAATTAGATCCCCGCTGTCATGACAACCAAACTTGATTTTTGAAGGGGCTGAGACTAGTTCAGTTATAGAAACCTGAGTCAGTGTCTGTGACTCTCACTCACACTCACACTCACACTCACACACACACACACACACACACACACACACACACACACACACACACACACACACACACACACACACACACACACACACACACACACACTTACACTCACACTCATTCTCACACACTCACACTCATTCTACAGTTGACATTTCACTTAAAACGGTTTCAGTTTCACTAAGATGTGATGTGCAAAATTTGAAAGTGTTGTTTAGATAAGACACAGAGAAACTACACACACATGCACCCTTATCGCAGCATTCATGCGTGTATGTACTGTACTGTATACAACAGCCTTGGATTGTGAACTGTGAACTTTGAAACCACAGGTAGATTAGGCTATAATTTTTTTGCATTAGAGGATAAAAATGACACATACTCTAGTCTTGTGCACCAACACGGACAATGATGAATAGGAAATCAAGCTTATGTGCCAAAAGTAATAATGGACAAATGGTTTACAACCATCTGATTCAGCATATGACAAATTCAACCCCTCAGTGGGTTATTTGACACTACGAGACTCTGACCGCTGGCTGTAAACACGTGAAAGAGTAATGCATGTAAAAACTCAAACCCAAAAATATTAAGAAAAGGGGCAAAACGTGGACTGAAACACGATGCGTATCCTTCAAATATTTTGGGTGAGCTGAAGTCAAGGCAGTCACTGCTTACAGGAGCATTGATCTGGGTTGCTGTGAGACTTGTGTACGAGTGTGTGAGGAATGTGTGTGATGTCCAGACAGTGCGCAGTTGTTCGAACCCTGTTCTCCGGAGCTGACAGTCATAAAGTGTGTACAGCTCCGAGTAAACAGGGTTTGTGTCTGTCCTGTAAACACTGTGCAGGTGTGTGTCCCGCTGTGTCCTTCTGACCCAGTACAACTGTTGACGTGCTGTAAACGCCTCAAACCTTCAGATCAAACACCAGCATTAATGAGAATGAACAACAGCTACAAAACAACCAGGCATATATGTAGTGGAAGATTTTTTTTTTTAAGGTATAATGTTATGAAGTTTATTGAAAAGCATTACAATTTATTATTGCAATAATTATAATATAACCACAATATAGAATGTTGTATATCATTTTATATAAAACTGTATTACAGTATAATTTTTACTTAACATTTGAATATTTATTTCAATATTACTGTATGTCTTAGTAAAATGTTTAGGGAAAAAATATAAAATGTAAATGTACTATAGAGTGATACTGCAGTAGTGGAAGATCAAATATAATGAAAATATATAGTGAACTGAAAAATATAGTACAGAGTTCATGTTACACAGTTGATGCTCTACTATACAGTATTGCATTGAATTATATATTGTATACTATAGTACAGTAAAGTGGTTAGTATACAAAATATGATGTAAAATGTTTAAATAGAATATAGGCTATTATGTATATCTGCATGCGTGATATAGAACATGTATATTATACAAGATATTGCACTATAAGATGGTATGTTTTAAGTGTAGTGTACTAGAATGGCATATGGTGCAGTGTAGTGAAGTGTTGTATTTATAGTATTGCGTAGTAGAGTGCAATATGTTGATGTAATATGGTCTACACTAGAGTGTACAGTATAAGTAAATGTTATAGTTAAATGTATCAGTTTACAATGTGCTGCTGTTTATTGTGTAGTACAGTAAAACATAGGGACGTGTTTAATAATGCAGTGCAGAATGCTGAAGTACCGTATAGACAGTAAAAGATGCAGACAGAAGAAAATGGTTTATTTTAAAAAAAAGATACAGGTGAGACTCGTCCGATGAAACCTGAATAAAGGGTTTGAGGTGTGTGTGTGTGTGTGTGTGTGTGTGTGTGTGTGTGTGTGTGTGTGTGTGTGTGTGTGTGTGTGTGTGTGTGTGTGTGTGTGTGTGTGTGTGTGTGTGTGAGAGGGAGACAGTCTCTCTCTCTCTTTTATGAGCTTCTGCTGTAAAATTGCTCCCTGCCTCTTCCTGTGTTCACGCTGATGGAGGGAGGGCTCAACTTCTGACGTTATACAAATAGGAATTCCCTTCGCTGTTCTCTCTCACTGCGCTCTCATTCACTTTAAGCCTGTCTGGCCCCCAGACGAACTCTCTCTCTCTCTCTCTCTCTCTCTCTCTCTCTCTCTCTCTCTCTCTCTCTCTCTCTCTCTCTCTCTCTCCTATATAAACACTCATAGCGTCTATGCTGGAGTCGGACACTCCCTTATGAGACAAGTGCTATAAGGTCACGCTCTGAACAGAGGAGATACAGAGAGAGAGAGCAGTCAGATCATCCAGGTAAGAGGCCGGCGTCACACTTCTGAACTGTGAATAACATGTGCTTTCTACACTATTCGTTATTGCACTATCCGTTTTCCTCTCTAAGACAACACTTGTTAAGCGTTCTGGAGGTTTGTGATTTGACTGGTGACGGTAGGACTGACTTTTTGAGTTTAGCCAGACGAGTGCTCCACTTGAGCGTCCAGAAGAAAGGTCATCCTTAAATAGTTTCATTGAACGGGCCGTCTGAGCGAGTGCGGGACATCTGTCAGCCAGACTTGAGACTTCGGGGTCGGCGTGAAAGCGGAGGTCATAAAAACGCTCTCAAAACAAGGAGTGCGATGATGAGGCCATGGAGAAAAGCTCTAACATTCTTCTCATTGTTCTCAAGTCTCGGAAGACCGTGCTAGACGCTGCACAGCCAAAATAACTTTCAGAGGAAGGAGGGGGAGGAGGAGGAGGGGGGGAAGAGTGTGACAAAATCAGAAAGGCCAAGCCGGGAGTGTTAGACGAGGTGTCCGAATTCGAACGATAGATCAGCAAAGCGAAAGCAACCCGAGGTGATTGCTCATCTTGTGCTCACTGAGCGTAAGAACGAGAAAACTTACTTGACAATTTAGTCAAATGGATATAATGTTATAATTAAGTTTTTAATATAACATAGTACAGTAAACATAGTAGAAAGGTTGAGTGTAATATTGAATAATATATGTATTTTTAGTATAATATTCTGCATAGCAGAAGTATAAAGTGTGTAGTCAGTATACTTGTTTACTGTAGTAGCTTTTAGTAGATTGTGTAGTATTGAAGTGTATGGTGTTACATTATATACAGTAGTATAGTCGAGGTAAATGCTTGTACAGCGCTTCTCACATGTACATTGTTTCAAAGTAGCTTTACAGAAAATCATGATGTTGAAGTTTATAATATTTTAATATCTTCATGCATTTGGCAGATTAGAGCTGGGCCATAATATAGTTTACATTTTTGCATTGATACAAGCAATCAAGGCGTTGAGATATGCTATTGTATACAGTAGAAATCGCCCTACGCAAGTATACTGTATGCATGGGGATTAAGTTGGACATACATATATATATCCAGCTTTATATATGGAGCTGGGCAGTAATATAGTTACAGAGTATAATGTATTACACAGTCAAGAAAGCCACAAAAGTTATTATCACATAATGTGCTCATTAAGCCTAAAACATTAGAGACACAGGGAAGGTTCAAGGTTTTGGAAACAGGCCCGTCCCACTTTTTCAAGGAGCTCAGGAGTTCTCAGGACTGGTACAGAGATTAGGAAACTGTGTGCAAGTGGAACAAGTGTGCTGGATTCCTGTATTTGCTGCTGAGTGTTTTCTATGCTGAAGTTAATGGCTGCTGCTGAGGATTGGGTGTAATAGTATCTGGAGTAAAGTTACAGACACATTAGCGAGAGAACGATGAGCTGGGAATTCATGCTTTTTTTTAAAGGGAGCGAGGAGCTTTGTGCTCATGCTAGAGAGTTTTCTCTGCCATTAATGCTAATGCAAAAGTTTCAAATTAAAAGAATGAAGCTTACAACAAATGAGACGCACGTATTCCCACGGGCAGGGTGGAGCACTGTACACCTATCGAGCTGAATGCCATCAGAAGCCATCTGTCAGGAGTCATAAATTACATGTAATCACCTACTGTTCTACAGTTGACATTTCACTTAAAACTGTTTCAGTTTAACTAAGATGTGATGTGCAAAATTTGAATGTGTTGTTTATCTCATTATGTGCGACAAGATTAAATATGTGAAATGTATAAAATAAATAAATACATTTCATAGTTCAGTGTAAAATATTGGTTCTCATTTAATGAATACATATTTAGGTATTGATACAATATTATATATTTATATAAAATGTAGTTACTTTTCATTTTTTTAATTAATAAATTTATAAATTATTAGATTCTATTAGATTCTAATTTAATTTAATTCTATTACAAGCTTGAGGCCTATCAAAAGTCATGTGTACACATGCTATGTTTGAGTGAAAATATAATATAGAAAAAACATTAATGATAATATGTTATTTATTAATTATGTATAATTAATGTCAAAACAGCAGAAAATTGTCATTTGTAACATTTTACTGGTGTTTGATTATTCATAATGTTCTTGTATTATTTTAATTTGTAATTCAGTTTGGATAAAAGCATCTGCTGAATTAATAAATCTAAAAGTGTGTGTGTGTGTGTGAAAGAGAGAGAGAGAGAGAGTTCTTGTATATATGATTTATGATGACACAACTGTATAATGTGTATAATAACATGGTTATTACAACGTAAGCATGTTTTATGACTACACTTCCTGTGTCCTCATAAACCAAATGACTTACTAAACTGGTTTTTGGAAGAAAAAAATGGGTTTAGGGGTAGTGTAGGGGCATAGAAGATACAGTTTGTACACTATAAAAACCATTACGCCTATGGAAAGTCACTGTAAGCCACGTGCGTGTGTGTGTGTGTGTGTGTGTGTGTGTGTGTGTGTGTGTGTGTGTGTGTGTGTGTGTGTGTGTGTGTGTGTGTGTGTGTGTGTGTGTGTGTGTGTGTGTGTGTGTGTGTGTGTGTGTGTGTGTGTGTGTGTGTGTGTGTGTGTGTGTGTGTGTGTGTGTGTGTGTGTGTGTGTGTGTGTGTGTTTATGTATAAAATATACTGTGAGCATGTGTGATGCATCCAACCCCATGTCCATTTTTTAAAAAGGCCCAGTATCAGATTACCTACCGCAGCTAAATGAAAAATCAAATTTGCTGGCAACTATGGATCTGGTGTGCAGCAGAGCAAATGGGATATTATTGGTATTTTTCCTCAATCCCTAAAATTAGCTGCGACACTGCTAAATGAAAGTGTGACTTCTCATCATGAGGACAGCCGTAAAAAGTCGTTCCTGCTCTTTTCCTCTGTGAGGTGTAACCGCATCGACTGCATCACGCCAGACGCCATCATTAGTGAGAGGAAAGACTGAGATCACTGGCAAAAAGAACAACTGCGCCTTCAATTTAGTAGGGGAAAAAATCTGAAATGAAAGATCTGATGGAAAATATTAATGGACAGAGAGATCTTCCCGTTTGAAAGGCATCACTTCATCAAGTCTAGATTGAGCTGGGTGGATGATTTCAAGCATTCAAGAATCGGGAAAACACATCACAGCTCTTCAGATAGTTTAGATGCCCTTCAAAAGCAATATTCAGTCCTAATGCATCATTTCCTTTGCAGTCTCACTTGGAAAGGCACGTTTGTGTGTGAGTGGAAAATGCATAATGATGTTTAGGGGGAAAATATCACGCTTTAAACTCTTTTGCAGCTTTTTGGAACTGGTCATTTTAGTTCAATCCCGACTTGGGTGCAGAAGTGAGATCAAAAATGTCTAAATGTCATTGCATTTTTTTATATATAAACCAAGTTCAATTTATTAAAAGAAAGAAGCACGCTTTTCAATCAAAACACTCCACAAAAAGGAAGTTTGATAGGGTTTAAATGGTAAAACAATATATATAATTTGGATATACTAACAAAATAAATATTTTTGTGAAATGTTGAATGAATGTCCATTGTTAATGTGATGAACACCTGTGAACTTGAGAATTGACTTCATTCACAGCTAAAAATTGCCAAAACTCTAGTTGATTAAAAAGACATTATGCAAAACTGTTGAAGAATAGTGAACTTGGAGAAGAGAAAAGATTCTGCAGCATTTAAGACTTAAGTTTACAGACACTCGCTTTGATATTTCGTTATCAAATTATGGCAAACTGTCCAAACTCGTTTTGGGGCCTGTGCGTGTAAGACCGACGGGCCACATCCTCTGATCAGCATCTAAATGACTGTCTGTCACACTCTACTGCAAAGTTTCATCTTGCAAAGGGAAAAACCTGAAGAAGAAAACTGCAGCACAAGCAGTCAGTGCTCTATAAGCACTGGAGGTCTTTGTTTAGAGTCGGTGGGTTTACTCACAGCATTATCTGGGATATTTTATATGCAAAGACATAAACATAATGCTCCAGGATTACCTAAGCTAGGAGTTCCCCTCCGTCTGGACATAAGTCCCCCACCCCGTAAGGAACTGGAACTATTCTGTTGACTGGTTACGATGCTGGAAATGTTCCTTCATAAATGTTTACAGGGCAAAGAGTTTGAAGAAAATGCAGTGACATGTTACAACTGGAAAATATGTTTCTGCTTTTAAAAACTCCAAACTGATGAATAGCTGTAGGAAAGATCGCCGTAATAGACTGCAGTGAAGTAAAATGAAGAGCAAAACTGATTTTTTTGTAGAGAAACATAACGTATTCTCCACTAGTTGCGTCTCCACTAGAACGGATCTGAAGCAAAAAGATCTCAAACATTTAAATTCTTCCAAGGCCAAATTATCCAAACTAAATGCAAGTCTACAACCCTTGCTCCATGTCAATAAGCGTCTCACTTGTGTGTATTTTAGGAAAAACATCAGAGATTAAGTTTATATTGAAATAAAACTATTTTTTTTAAATAGTTTTTCCTAAAAAAAAATCAAGCAAACCCTTAAAACAGTAAGAATTTCCCACTGTGAAATAAGTGTCTGGTCAATCTGAGCAAACGTTCTAGATCTCCACAGGTTTTGCCTGATTTTTGTCACTCCTAAAATTTTACTCTAGATGAGACACAAGATTTTGAACAGAGCAACATGCTTAGCTTTTTTTATGGGCACTCGTCGGTGACTGCACGTCTTTCTGACCTCATTTCAAGCTGTCATTGAAAAGCTATTTTTATAAGTCCACAGGAAGCCCAGTCACCCAGACGCTTGCAGAAGGAGGGGCCGTCGCAATGAACACGGACTTCATGACTAAATATTAGGTGGAGATACACACACAGACAAGCACTTAACATGTTAAGTTCAGTCAAAACTTTAAATGTCATCATTTACTCACTTTCAAACCTGCTTGACTTTATTTCTTCGTTGGGAAACCAAATAATAACTATAAGATGCTATAAGAGTGTTATTATAGGCCTACTCTTATGTTTATAAGAGTCTAAAACACCATCAACTTCTAGGCTATTCCTTTTTGCACTATCATGAATTCACAAGCAGATTATTGATTAATAAATACTTATTTTCATCCAGTTCCTTGCACAATATACTGTTATGACACAAAACACTTTTACCATAGTGGATTTTTAAACTAATACATTTTAATGTTTGAATCACATAACTAGATCCATATGTATGACTTTTCTGATGTAGTAAACTTGCTCGCTAGATTACCTGATACAGCATTTCACTTCTAAACAGCTCAGACTAGTAGCAGCAAGCTAAAATGGCACTGTTTTTTGATCCGATGTTTGCTTTTGGTAATACTTCCGGTTACATTTAGGATAGCTTAATCCAGATTGTATGTTATTTTCAAACTCAATAGAGCATCAACCATTAAGCGCCACTCACCAGACATTTGATTTACCAACTGACGTGATATGTAGGCTTGGCCTACAACAAACGTACGTTGCACGATTCACATTCATCTGTTTTGGATAATTCTTAACTTGCTTTTAGCGCCACACACTGGAAATTTCAACAAACAACGTGGTAAAGCATTGCACGATTCAGCTACATCGGTTTCGGATAAATTTAACGCGTTTGCGACACTCACTGGCCATTTCACTTTTAAAGCCGCGAAACGTGCAAGAACTCAGCAATGTAATATATTTACGCCACATGCATGTTTTTGGCTTCATAAGGCTTGCGCAGAAGTAGGCTACTTCTCTTGTGCTTTTCTGTTCACAAGAACAGCGCCGACATTCTCCTTAACGTTCCACAGAAGAAGAAAAAGAAAGCCCTAAGGGTTTGGATTGAACAACATGAGGGTGAGTAGGTAAAATGATGAGAACTTTCATTTTTGGCCGAACTTTCCCCCTTTTTTGCCCTGGCTGTTTGCAATCTGTCTGCTGTGTTGTTTGCCGTTCTCACAGAGCGCGGCTCGTGCATGATGTGTCAGGACAGATATAGAAGTGTAGGACCCAACCTCAGACAGAATGACATAAGCCCGGACCCTCCTCTTCTGCCAGCCAGGGGAATTCCTGGCAGGGTGATTTTTAAACTTAATGACAGAATCACATTGCCAGGGATTTCCAATGGCTCGTGTGAGGGACTCGACTAGGAGACTGCCAGATATATAACTTAAACACACACACACACACCTGAACACATGAGACGCTAATCTCGAAGGAATGTTGACCGTCTCGCACAGACACACACATGCTCACGGGTTAGAGAGGTGATGACAAAAGTGCAAATTCACGTGCACTTCTATGCAGGTTGTGTGGTGTCAGGACTTATCTCACTTGTGAACACTGCATTGAACTTCTATGTTCACAGTGGTTAAGTTCTGCCATCCTGGAACCGATATCAGCAAAGAAGGATGAGACTTTGAGTGCTGGCGATGCCTTGGTTTATAGCCACTAGTGTCATCAAACTAATATTGTGACATCTCATTCACTGCATGTATATAATGTAATCAAAGCAAACACATGTTCACATTATATCCCTTATTTTGACATTTTTTTAAATTATTAATTATAATTAAAATAATTATATTTTAGTGCCCATATTTTTAGTGCTTTTTGTTCATATTTTGTTCAAATTAACTAGAATTTTTTTTATTTGAAAAAAAAAAATTATATTCTAGCAGGCATGTGAAGCTTTTTGACCTTTATTTATTTCATTATTATTATATAAAGACAAATAATTATTTAATAAAGACACAAGTTATCAAATAAATAAAAACAATTATTTATTAAATTCAAATATGTTCAAATAAATTAAAATAATTATGATACATTTAATGTTGGTGCTTTTTCACAGTTATAATTATGTTATTTATTTAGGTCCTTTTTTTAATCAGCCAGTCAACTTGTGGACCACCAGTGGTGAACCAGTGTCCTATCTCTTAGCCTTAACCATTAACTACCCCTCAGAAAGAAAGGTACAAAGCTATCACTGGGGCAGTACCTTACCTTAAGTACAAAAGCGACATTTTTGTACCTTATTTACCCCTAAATGGTACATAATAGTGCCTTAAAGGTACATATTAGTATTTTAAGTGTGCATACTTTTTAGTTTTTGTACTTTTGTAGGGTACTGCCCCAGTGACAGCTTTGTACCTTTTCTACTGAGGGGTATTTAATGGTTAAGGCTAAGTGGGTTAGAGATACAGTGGGACCTTTTTTCTGAGAGTGATAAAGTGAAAAGATTGGCTGAAATGAACATTGTTCCAGGACCAATAAAAGTTATTGACCCATGACACGTCTTAATAAAAGGCCTTTTTAATCGTTTAATTTTTACAAGATATATGTGTTTTGTAAGTTTGCAACTGTTAATCCTGTTAGCGGAGCTGAAAAAAGGTGTGCATTGAATAAAATAACTCTGAAAATCATCTCTTCAGTGTGTGAGTTTTCAAAGCGAAATGGGGCAGCTTGTTGAAAGAGGACATATTATTGGTACCAGAATTAGAACTGTCTCATAAATAACAAAAGGAATAAACAGCAAAGACGCTTAATGTCAAAGTTTACCAACAGGGATGTTTAGGACAGTTGCTAAGTGACCATACATGTCCGAACTGAATCTGAACTGCGGAGGCCCAGTTTCAACAAAAACTCTTCAAATGTGGCAGAGAAGCCATTTGGAAACTGTTAGTATCCAAGGCCTGAGCGATGCATTAAGCGCAAAACAACGGGAAAGAATGGTACAGTGAGTCAACTTTTACCGTATTTCCCGCATCCAGGCCGGTTTATCTTACGAGAAAAGCCAAAGGATGCCTGCAGCTTGCAACCGCAGCTGTGAAACATGATGGGGGATCTGTAATCGGCTCAGAAATCCTTGAGGAATATTCCTGTAGCGACCAATGTTCATGAACGCCATCCTCTCATAATGTTCTCACAAACAGCTAGAATTCAAGAGTGATTTGAAGAGCAAGTATAAAAGCAAAGCGTGCATTGCCTCTATCCTTATAAAGGCCTTGATGTCATTATATGTTTTAGATATTTCCATAATTGTATCCACCTCATGTTGAAGCAGATCAGAGACTGGTTTCATACAATTTCTGTCTGTCTGTCTGCTTGTTTTTCTCCACGGTAAACTAATATTGTTGGCACCTTTTATGCTAAAATATTTTTGCTTTTTATATTTGTTTTCCCTCATTTGTAAGCCGCTTTGGATAAAAGCATCTACTAAATTAACTCATTACCAATTAAAATACCATAATTACCATAATATGAAAATATCTTATCTTTGTGTGTGTGTGTGTGTGTGTGTATATATATATATATAAACAGAAGAACTACATATATATATATATATATATATATATGTATGTATAAACATGTATGTATATATATATATATATATATATATATAGTCATAAATATATATACATATTTACATGTAGTTCTCTTTCCTTCAGTAATTCTGCTTGTTTTCAGGTGTCTTCAATAATGCTCAATCATCACTCATATAAATATTTTGTTTAATTATAGTTAATATTATTTAATGTATACAACTTGTGTTTATTTAAATAAAAAATTGTATAACATTACTGAATTACAGTACTGAGAATCTAATGGGACTCAAAAGTAAAATGTTTGGATACATTATTGTAATGATAATTTGGGGGTAAAATGTGCTTTGTCATTAAAATATGGAATATTCTATAATTTAAGTCTCATTGGTGTAATGTGACCTCCATCCTGCATGATTCATAAATACTATTAATAAGGTTGCTTTGAAGGTTTCATTCTCCATGTCTTTATCTCAGTTTCGTATGATTTTTTTGCATGCTGCAGTGCGTTCTCTCTCTCTCTCTCTCTCTCTCTCTCTCTCTCTCTCTCTCTCTCTCTCTCTCTCTCTCCCCCCCCCCCCCCCCCCCCCCCCCCCCCTCTCTCTCTCTCTCTCTCTCTCTCTCTCTCTCTCCTCTGTGTCTGTCCGTCAGTGGTCTGGTCTCCTGTGCCTGCTGTGCTGATAATCAGTGTATGGCTGCAGCTGGCTCAGTTCAGCAGGAACAGGAGCCTGGTCTTTTCTCTGTGGCCTTCTTCTCCACACACACACACACACACACACACACACACACACACACACACACACACACACACACACAAACACACACACACACACACACACACACACACACACACACACACACACACACACACACACACACACACACACACACACACACAGAGAGAGAGAGAGAGAGAGAGAGAGAGAGAGAGAGAGACTGTTCTCCACAGCACAAGCTACAGGTAATCATGCAAAATACATATACACAAATTCACTCTTGATAAAAAAGTAATATCCACTTTTTTTTTTTTTTTTTACCAGGCGGGTATAATATTTAAATAATGTTAAACAATATGAATTAACTCATTGGTTTTTATATGAATTGTCTATTTCAACACTATAAATAAAATACTTTTTAAAGATCTGTCTTACTATGTGTCTTTTTGCTGAAACAAGAAATTGTAATATATATTTTATATTATTAAAATAATTATGTACAAAAGTTAGATTTATAGAAATTATACATAAATATTATTTATATGTTGTAATTCATGTAAAATATTTAAATTATGAGAAAACATGGTGTCTTCTATTACTTGTTTTTCTTTTTTGTGAAATAAGATATTATAATAAAGTTATGAATTACAATAAATAAAATATGTATTTATATTTTAGTAAAAATAATTGAAACATTATTATATTGAAATAATAAACTGTAATGCAGTTAATATGATTAAATGATGAATTGAAAATACATTTGTAATTTAATCGGATGTAGTTAACAAAAGGGTAGGCCTATGAGTTAAATACATAACGCAAATATATATTTAAAAAATGTATTAAAGCTGCCGTCTGCAACATTTTTTGATCATATTCAGTGAAATCGACACTATAATCCGACAGAACAACATAAATAATGTGGTTTTAGAAAAAACCTGAGCTTCTAACTCCACCTGGAGCGTGTTATTTGTTTTGCAAAAATCCACCGCTCCGGGTTCATTGTGTCCAATCAGCGCAGGGGGGTGTGAGATCTGACTGTCAATCACAGGTCGTGCACACGCCACCCCTCGCGCACGTTACAATCACATGCACACGCCTGAAGTTCGCAGTAACGAAGAGTGATGGCGGAAAAGATTCCAATTCCTCAGTTAACCTCAAGAGCTCGGAGGTCAAAACAACACAGGAAAAGAGAACACCTGCTGAAAAGAAAGAAGTAAAGAAAGAAAGCGACTGCGCCCGTAATAAAACCTGGATCAACATCGGATCGGCATTTGAAAGGTGGAGAGATTTAGTAATTTAATTGGGTTCAAGCTGGATGAAGAGCTTGCTACATTTCTTCTCGACAGGTAATTGTGCTTTATCAACCAGTCACTTTATTTCTTCGTGTTATGTTAGTAATCTAAGTATGTTTGCCCAAATGTGTTGGTATGGATAGCTAACGTTAGCACTTGTTGGGCAGGTTCGTGGTGCACACGCACTGACGAGCACGAGCTCGGTGGGAGGGTATTCGTTGATAGTGGGGGAGGGGCACGAGAGTTGTAAACATTCAAAATTTTGCCTAAATCCACTCAATCTGCCAGACTTGCCGACTGCAGCTTTAAAGGAGTGTTATGTAGGATTGTGGCCAAAACTGGTAAATACCATAGAGCGCTGTATCCCCTCCCCCTCCCCCCTGACTCGAGGTTGCCAGATAAGCTGCAGGATTCAGCAGAAAATTAGGCTGCTTCCAATGGCAAGTGACGACGAGACGTACACAGTACGTTTTTTTTTCTTCTGTTCATTATGTTTATGCTTCATGCGAGATATTTTGATAAGTAATTATGTATTTTAAAAATGTACTAATTGTCATTAGTTAAATATAATCGTAAAGATGTATACTCGTATATGACAATATAATCGTAAAGATGTATGCTCGTATGTGACAGTATATTATTATGGTTTTATTTCGGACTTTGTCACGACGAATTTCTGAATTACAACGAGGTCTTTTTGATTTGGTAACGTTAGACATTTTTATCCGACTAGAGTTAGGGTAGATTAGAGCAAAGCTGGCAACCCGGATCCTGAAACACTACTGACTTCGTGATTGGTAGATAGGTGGAGGGTGGCGCAGACCAAAACACAACATGACAACAACAACATCAGTTGAGGGCTGCAAGTCCACTTTTTAAATGACAATATCCTAGCCATACTACTGTTGTCAGTGATATAAGTATTTGAAATGAACATGATTTCTTAATGTCTAGTGACACATCAGGGCCTTTTTATGAATAATTGAAATAAATTTCTTACATACAGCTCCTTTAATATTAATTGAGGGAAAATACTATACCATAAAGAGAAAAATAACACCTCAGTCCCTGCATGTAGTTAAGGGTACTAAAAGTGATCTTGGTCAAAAATATCAGCTAAAAGACTTTAGCTAGCAGAATATAAATACTGCTGACACGCAGAGCCAATGAGCTCGTTCTCAGGGACACACCTTGTGATCGCGTGATCATCCAGAATATCCCAACACAGCTCTATGGATGTACAATAACTGTGGCTCTGTCACAACGGATGTGGTATTTTAAGGCATCGTGTGCACTCCCGACATGAATATTGTTCCAGAAATCGACATATGTCTTGTAAAGGCAAACGGCAGCATCACAGATATATTAAAAGCTATCCATTTTTTTTCCAGAGGACTGCAGAAAAAACCCAGACATCTGTTCGTGAAACTAGTTTTGGTACGCTATTTGCATTGCAGGGTATGTCATGTTTCTTTTCTGTCTATACTTAGAAGAGAGTGTTGTAAGTGTTATTTTTCAGATAATTAGTTCTCTGTCCCTTTCGTTTGTTCATCATTTATCTTCTGCTTCTATGTAACGTCTGATTCTCTGTGAAAATCCTCAAACGGTAAACAGTGAAATAATGTGTCAACGACTTTCTTTCTTTTCTTTTTTTCCAAGCCAAAAAATTGGAAAACTACAGCAAGTGACCATGGAAACCAAAATGCAAAGGCTACACATAATACAAATACAGACATTTCAATGTCTGATCGCCAAACCACAAGAGGAACCTGGTCTGAGTTGATTTAGAAATCAATTCTGAGAATAATCCTTATTATAGAGGAGCAGATGCAGAGATGACGTTGAGCTGTACAGTACCTGCAGATCTGTCTTCCATTCAGGACAGTACAAACAAAAAAGCTGTTAAAACCATTCATTTAGGCTATTGAATACATTTAAGATTTTGTCAAATATCAAAGCCTTTTATTGTTTGTTTTTGGCCTATTATTTAGTTTAGTTTTTTTACTCACTTTCTTATTTTATATTTTTGTATCCTTAACCCTTTTTTTCTCCTGTTCTGTAATTGTCCAAGCAATACAATATGAAATGAAATAAAAACGTGTAGGATGTGTCATGTTCCTCTAAAATGTTATTAAAATTAATTAAAAATAATTCTAATAAAAAAAACTCATGCATAATATATGAATAGCTTATATTTATATTAGCCTATAGGCCTAGCCTACTTTTTTTTTGCTTTATTATTTAAATAATTAAATACATAGATACATACATTACAAAAATATATATTTCATTTAATATATATAGGCATCATATTTTAAATAAATACATTAAGTTTTATAAATTGTAACACATTATATATGTATTGTTTATAGGCCCTATACATACAGTATATATAGATAGATAGATAGAAAGATGTGTGTACATATTTAATTACAGTGACAATATACTAACATTTTTTAAATAAATAAAACAATGATATGTAGCCTATATATATATAATTTGTATGTTTTTCATCTTTTTAATGAAAACATTTTTATATAATCTGTTCAAATTTACCCACACATATATTTTGTTTGTTTTTATTTAAAAAAATATATATATATATATATATATTTAAATCATACTTTACCCTTTGCAGGTGGTAATAAATAAAAAGGAAAAAATAATATGGTTTTCTATTATACATTCTGTTATAGTTTTCCTTTAAGAGTAGATATTTGTGCATTTAGGATATAAGATCTGCAAAGTTACAAAGCTCAAAGTCACCCACAAAAAGATGTATTCTATCCAAAAGAGAAATCCGGATCTAAAACGCCTCGATTTAATTCTCCAACACCGACCTACGTCACTCGGGGGGAATATTAGCATAATGCCGCCCAAATGCGTATGCACAGAAAGAAGGCGTGGCTTCCGCTGTAGTGTTGTTGTTGTTGAGCTGTGTTTCTATGCAGAAGCAACAGCACTTTATTTGGCCTTCAAAAGTGGACGCAGTTAGGAATCTGTTGTTAGACTTTATGATCAACACTATTCCAGAACAAAAAATAGGCTACAAGTTCAATCCAAATGTTTAAAGGAGACAGTTTTCTGAACCTGGGATAGTAACTTAGGCCTACATCATATCTGAAGGGTATGAGTTTCAAATTAAAAACGTACCACTGTGAAACGTTCTGCTGAAGTCATGCTTGAAAAGTTGGTTTCGATCATCAGCATTTTCAGAGTGTGACTCGGGTTTGAACTGATGTGGTTAAACTGATGACATCATTAACTGTCTTTATAATTGCATTGTGATTATGGTAAGAGTTGTTAGCGGGTCTGCTGGCCAATCAGAGCACACTGCACTTTTCGAAGGAGGAGTTTTGTAGAAACCGACGCGTTTTAGTCCCAATTCGCAGGAGCAGCGATAATGTACAGTAAGTGACAAATAATGAAATTTTGAACATTAACACGTGTTAATTCTATTACACCCAATACACAATAATAATCTTTGATATTATATTATAATATGACCCCTTTAACTGTTCCATTACGCGTTGTTTAGTGATCAAATATAGCTGAATAAACGAGGCCACACATTCACAAGAAAAATGGACACAGTTCTGAAGTAACAGTTAATCATGTAGATCCGCTGCTGCTCATGTGGAGAACAAGAGCGACGGATGTTTGCTCATGCACTAAAGCTGTCGCCATGGCTACGAAGAAACCCGTCAGTCAGCGCCATAGGTCAGCGCGAGCAGATGCGCGTCAGTGTTCGCACTGACATCATTGCACTTCCTGTTTCTAAGAGGACAACCAGGGGAACTTCTCTCGTTATTTGTAAGTTAACTAAAGTAGCTTCGTGGACTTTACGCCATGTTTTCCCCTTGAACGCATTTCAGTAGCGTCTTTTTGCTCTCATGTTAGAAATGACACCTTTGCAGGTTTGTGATGGTAATAGACATGAAGTAATAGGGGGCGGATCACCATGGGAACATAACAGGTAAACAGAGCGTCAGATAAGAGAATGATCTTTGAGCAAACTAGCATATTCTCACACTTCATAAACCCACCTACTCATTGATGATAACTCTGCACTGTTACACCTTCCTTCCGTTTATCTACACATTCAGAGTTAACATAGTATTAGCTGGAAGTGCAGAAAAACGGATGTTGATTGCTTGGAAGAAATCAATCAATTGTCCTCTGAATGACATTTCATTAATTAACTTTTACTTGTATTTATTTATTTATTAACTTTATCAATAATAATATGCAAGTATTCATTCAATCTAAAAAAATTCAGGCTTTTCTTCTAAGAAAAACTTCAGAAATGCAAAAGGACTACTAAGGTGGACTTTATATTAAGACAGATGGTTCACATACTTTTCCATTCAGCCTTTGTAAATGTCTTCCTGATAAATCCTTCCGCACTCATAATAAATTGTATAGGGTTAGAAAAAAGCCATGTCTCTAGTGCAACGCACAACTCATCTTCTGCTGGACTTTAATAAACATTCATCCAAGTAAAGCAAACACTTAGAGCAGGAGAGCATTTCCAAATGGGTCAATAATGGGGGAAAAAATGGAAATCCATAACATGAAGGAACGTTTTCCTGGAATTTAGCCTAATGCTGGATAAGATCAGATAAAATCCAGTGTCCTGGCTTGCATACTGAAACAAACAGGAACAAATGAAATATAGGCAGAATGAGGGTCGCATTCAGCGTGAGACTCACACAGTTGTTCTCAGGCTCTCACGACAATATTTCAATAAAACAGCTTTTAAACAATATGTCACATAACGTTATATTGACCTCAGAAAAGACATTATGTGTCCATAAACTCTATTTGTGACAGATGTAGGCCAGTAAGAGCTGTGTGTGTGTAAACCTCACTCCCCTGGCCTCAAGAACTAGTGCACTAGTGACTGATGCTAGAGTTTAGCATCCTTGTTAGCCTCCCACGCCAGAGACACCGGTTCCAATCCTGCTCGGATTGAGTTGAGGAGGACCGGTGACATATACAGGGTTTGTACAAGGTGCTTGAAGTACTACTAAAATTGAAGTCCTGGAAAACCCTTGACAAAATACATACATTTGAAAAGGAGAAAAATTAATCATATATTGAAAAAAAAAAAAAACAGTTTGAATAAGAATCTTTGTCATAGTATCCTTTCAATGATTAAAATGACCAATCATTGCATTTGCTGCATTTTTTTTTACCATTTTTATTAGTTTATTTTTATCTATTTGCCTTATTTAGACTTTGAAGGATAATAAAGATATTGTTTAAGTGAGATCTCTGATTGTAGTCCTTGAAAACCAAAAAAGTAGTGCTTGAAAAGTCCTTGAATTTCATTTTAAGTATTTGTACAAACCCTGCATATAGATAGCATGAAAGATGCTGTCTGGAGAGCATTTTGTAAAAAAAAAAAAAAAAAAATTTTGCATAATAATAAAAAAAATGGTATTATATGCAGTTGTACACAAATCAGTTTTTATTTTTAACTTTTATTGACAGGGTTCCCTGTATAGTTTACAGCATTAGTAGAGAAAGATTTTTTCACCTTCAGAAAAATGAACACGTAGCCTACTAGGTTCATGCATGTATCCAAATGATTCATATTGAATTTCAAACTTATGAATCATTATTCCCCTGAAGCAATAATTGACATTCAAAGCTGAACTCAAGTTGGCAGACCTGTATTGAATACTGTCTTGAAATTTGTCGCTTTGGAATAAAGCGTTTGCTAAATGCATTACTATGAAAATTAAATAAACCATTCTGACAAACAATATAGATATTAAAACAAGTTTCAGTTTCATGCCACATCTACTTAGGTACACCTGTAAAATTGAATTCCCAAAAAAAAAAAAAACACCAAACTTTCCTAAATAGAAGAAAACAAGAAACAAAAACATTTGACAATGACAGGCTTTGCATGCAGGTTTCTGATAGGCACTATTTAGGTAAAGACCCAGATTGCTTATCGCTGAAAGTTCAAATGTGCAAAAAGGAATTTGAAACTAAGCTAACAAAACCAAGACATTCATTAGGTCATTGGCATTTAGGTCAAAACACTTGATTTGTACATTACAACAGCCGAGCAAATACATGCCGTTAACATCTCGACTACCGGTTTCCACAGAACAGCTAAAAACAGTATAAATCTCTACAGTTTCTCACTGTAATTACATAAACTGTTTATACACTCCCGGCGAAGTGGAGTAAATCAAGAGTCTCGTGTGAATAAAAATGTACAGTAGTGGATTGAGAAACAGCTGAATTACAGGTAGTGAATCACAACTGCCCTCTGGTGGCAGAACAATAAAGATTCATACATTTCTTAAAGAGATAAATACATGCACAGATTTTTCTTAAATTATTTAATGTCCTTCAACTTCTCTTCATTCATGTCCATGCGTTCTAGCAGCTACATTATAGTAACGTAATGTAGATTATGGAATAAATGTACTCTCCAAATCTGAAAATGCAGAGAGTATCAACTTCCAGATAAAATGCAGCACTCAAACAGCACACACAATGTTGCAAACAACGAGGAATGAAATCCAACAAAATGAACATTGTATCTAACTACAGAATTAAATATAAAAACTAGTGAACTAAAAAAAAGAAAACTTTTGAACATATTTTACCCTATTAACAAGACACAAAAGGACAGAAAACAGTGACATATACAAAATAAACATAGATGTTGTGCTTATTTAAATGAACAATTAGCAAAGATTTTATTATTTTAAATTGAGCATTCAATCTATCAGTACAGAAACACAAGCTAACAGGAAGGCAGTGATGAGGGTATCGCGTTTAAATAGGGTTTTCAAGAGAACAGCACCATCAATCTCTCTTCTTTTCCTTGATCAGCCTGTTGGCATTGTGTGCAAAAGTTTCAGCCACTAAAAGTGGAAAGACTATAGAAGCATCAGCATAAACCTGCACAGAAACACAACGGCACAGTTAACCAGATCAGCATATGTGACGTAGCTGCATGCATGTGAGATTTATAACATGCATATTGCAGATGTGATTGAAGAGCATGCCGCCATATGAATCTTACCTTTACAGGAGTGGCATCCATGCGGATCTTTCCCCAAGAGACGGCTTCATCGGGCCTGGCGCCGGAATCAGAGCCGTCAAACTCCTGCCCAGTGTTGACAAACACCGCAAAATCTGCTCCATTCCTCTGAGAGACACGGAAAACAGATGAGATTTTTATTTTGAATGAGTCGAGATCATTGTGCTTTTTGGGGTTCGTATGATTACCATGAGATTAGCATTGGAGACGTGATGTTTGACGAGACCTCCTCCGAGAATGATCATCCCTGTGGTCTTGGCAAACACGGCCTTGCTGTTTAACCTTCGAATATCTGACGTACACAAGATTATCACAATGAAATGACAAGCGAGATTTGTCAAATAATCTCCAGATTGAGTTCACATCGCATCTTGTGCGACTCACCCTCCACAATGTCAAGCACTAGTCCAGGGTTCTTATATGAGTGGAAGTAGATCATATCACCCAATGAGCCGTCAGTGAGGGCGGGACTAAACACTGGGATGTCATTCTGAAAAACAATCATCCAATCAAGATTTCCATTTGAGGAAGGACTGATACAGGTGAGTGATATGTCTGTAATTCAAACATTACCTTATAGGCCCAGTAGTACACCGATTCTGGGTTGTTGATTTCTTTGCCAAGTCTGTGAATCATTTTGGAGGGTGTCCAGTGTGTGCCCTGATGTAAAAACATTAAACAATATTACATATTCTCACTTACAAAAAAACTTCAATATGCAAGCCAAATGCAACTAAAATAAATTGATCACCTCTGTTATCAAATCTGGTCCAGCATCATTTGATCAAAAATGTAACCACTCAATTAAATAAAAGAAAGTGAAGGAACGTAAATTAAGGTAAGGTAAAATTATATTAAATTCACCTTTTGTTCAAGCATTATTTGGTCAAAAAATAGGCATTTTTACAAATATTTAACCACCAAAATAAAATAAAACAAAAACTTTTATTCCAGCACCATTTAATCCAAAATAGGCATTTTTACAAATATTTAACCACTCAATTTAATAAAGTACAGTAACGTAAAATACAGTAAAATAAAATTATATTAAATTAAATTCACCTTTTGGTCCAAAATAGGCTCTTTTTTTTTTAACAAACATTTAACCACCCAATGTAATACTAATAAAAAAAAATAAAAAGTAAAATAAAAATTCTCACCTCTGTTTTTTGTTCCAGCACCATTTGGTCCAGAATAGGTATCAGCCAGTCTTCAAACTTACAGTAATTATCATTTGGTACCAGGAGATTACCTATTCTGTGACAAAATATAATTAAATGTATGTATTAATAATAAATGTATTAATAATTACATATAAACACCACAATGATCTAGGAACCGTTTACTTACCTATTAATGCCTTGCTGTCGTAGCTCTTTGCCTTTTAGACTGAAGTCTCCAAGGTAAGTGGATCCTAAACATTTTATAATGTCTTCTTCAATCCCTCCCGCTGTGCTCACGATCACATCAACCTACAAAAAAAAATCTAATAATTCGACATAAAATAGATTCTTTTCATTTCATAACAACAGAACAGATAGTGAATACTGAACAAGAAGCGTAATGGTGCTTATTCACTGGGGTGGTGGTACCATTCTGTGCTGTGCGAGGTAGCGAATGCTCTCTCGTACACCGGAGCTAATCAGGTTTGACGTGTAGCCCAAGAAAATAGTGCATCCTGTACGAGTGTGATCCTCGCAGCCCTCGATCTCGTCCTCCACCGGCTCCAGTCTCTTCTCGATCTACTCCAAACACAGACATGAGGAAGAAAAAACACTTGCAGTCATGTGTGATTTAAGAGCTACAATACGAGATAACGGACACTGGTAGTATACGACAACACACAATCCTTTTTCAATTACAAAAGCAATTTGTAATTGATAAAACAAGCCCACAAACAAATTGCATGTTTCTGTAACACTTGAACATTTATTATTAAGTCACTTTTTAAGTTATTAAATAATGTTATTTATACCACATTGATAAGCTATTCATATCTGAATGTCTTTGTGTAAGATAAACCATTTCTCATAGGTTTGAAAAGTTGTAATAAATATTATTAAAATACATACAGTATATTCTCTTATGCTCAATGCTGAAGTCTCTTATGCTCACCAAGGCTGCATTTATTTGATGATAAATGCAGCAACACATTTTCTATGTGAATATTTTTTTTTATATATATTTAAATCCTTCAGAAATCATTATAAAATGATGATTGATGCTAAAGAAACATTTTATATTTGCTTCATCATATTTTTGTTAAAACCATGATACATTTTTTTTCAGGATTCTTTGATAAACAGTTCAAAGGAACAGCATTTATTTGACATTGAAATCTTTTGTAACATTATAAATTTTCACTTTTTATCAATTTTTCTGAATAAAATTATTAATTTCTTTCTTTAGTTTAAAAACAAACATCAAACTTCTGAATGGTAGTGCATCACAGTTTCCACTGTAAGGGAAAATATTAAGCAGCAATAACGGTTTTCAAAATTGATGATAATAATAAGTAAAAACGCCAAATCAGCATACTAGATCTCATTGTTGTTGGATAAAGTGTTTGAGAGGGGAGAGCAGCACTCACTCACCATCCTGTTGATCTCCTGCACGGCCTGGCCGAAGCTGCTGGCCTGGAAGCCCGTGGTGAGGAAGGACTGCAGCAGGGCCTGGTGATCCACCCCCTGGTTGAAGTCATAGCCTTTAATCTGGAGCATGTCCTGCGGGAGAGGGGTGCTCTCCACCAACACTGCGTCCCTCGCCACGGAGGGAGCCGGGTGAGCCATGACGAGCAGCCTGAAAATGATACACAGCCAAACAAACAGCTCGGGTATTACTCATACACACCAGTACATCACTGAACACCGTTTCATCAGGGTACAGCTCATAACAACATGCGCGGATACACACCATGGTACTGAATGACTACAATAATAATTTACTATGGTATTTATATGGCACTTCAAAGAATACCATTGTTCAATTTATTCTACCACAGCGATTTTCAACAACTCATGCACACGTGATCTACTAAAAACAGTTTGAGGGTATACTTGAGCCCTGCAGTGCTAGATCATTGAATTTAACGAGTCAATAATTGATTGTTATTTAACATCAATATTCTATTTGTTTCTGTTTATTTGCATGTCTAAAATAATGTTCTACTCACCACAGCGGTTAAGTAAGTTACACCCGGTATGTTAATGTAGTTTATCGCTGATCGCACTCACAGCACCGCACATTTGATCAGCCACATGTTCTAAACTACGGCAAGCGACGCGGTACAAACTAAATGCAAAACGCGAAGTGACTGGCTGCATCGAAATCACATAGGCTACTGTATATAGTATGCGAAAAACTGTAGGCCTATGTTACAAACGAAATATTCCTGCATTGGGAACCGCATACTACTCTTAGGCTACAGTTTTCCTCAAAAATAGTTGTAGTAGCCTATGTGGTTCCGAATTCACTTCTTCTAAATAACATCTGTCAACTAATTGGCTTTTTTATGTATTAAGGTATTTTGTAATTTAATTTAACTTGAATATAACTAACAGTTCAATTGAGACATTTGAAATAAGCACTATTTTCAAGTGATTAGGTAAATAGGCAAATTACAGAGTAATTGATTAAATGCAAGTGATTCCTCTGCATATAGGCACACTATTCTACAAACACGTTCACATTTAATATTCTCATTCATATCAGTATGATAAAGCTTCTGTGCTCAGTTACACACATTCAAGAGAGGTTTAATGACCACCAGAGTGAAATCAAACACTATTGAACTTTCGTGACATTTCTGGCACTGTTGATGTGACCTCAGAACTCAACCACATCACAGGACCTTTGAAGCTCAGTAGCACCTCATTGCAGTACACGAGATCCAGGGGGTTGGATCCAGATCTAAGGGGTGGAGATGGGTAGGTTTAGGGGTGGGTTCAGGGATCACTTCAAGCAGAGAGAGAGTGTGTGTGTGTGTGTGTGTGTGTGTGTGTTGGAGGGATTCATCATCCCACTGAGATATAAATGCCTCCAAAAACTCGGCTCTTCCTCACCGAAACAAGAACATTTGAACTCTACACAACAAGCCAAATGGACTCTTGAGGTAAAATGACAGCTTCGGCCATGATCTATCAGACAGAATTATACATTCATAGATCATTCAAATAATATATGTTATGCTCAGAGTAAGATATACATGCTTTCCAGCTGGAGCAAGTCTAAGGTTGAGCAGCAGTGATGGACGTATACTGCAGTAATAACGTTCTTCAGGCCAGGAGAACCGTGGAGCAGCTGAGACTGGAGACAGAACTGCAGAGAATCAAGGTGAGATGCATTCATCACGCCATGATGATATGAACTACTACACTTCATACATTCTAGTCTATCTTTTATGCTATATGGCTGAAGTGATAATAGACTCAACCTCCAAGCACAATAATATAATACACACTTAAAAATAATGGTTTCATGAAGTTTTCCAAAAGTTCTTTACAGTGGAAAGAGGTTCTTTAGATTCTAAAATGTTATTTACATTAAGAAAAAAAGGCATCTAAGGATTAAGTATTCTTAGGCATCACTGCAAAACACCCCTTTGGAACTATAATATAATATAATATAATAGTACGTCTGTTCTGGGTTTGAGTAGTGATCTTGTTAGATTTGCGCAGTTTTCTATGTTAGTTCGTTTCCTTTGCCATAGTACATTAGTTGCTGTGGTTTTTGGCTTATTACTCTCTAAAAAGCATTCATAATAATACTTTTCTAAATCCCACATCAACCTTGACCAGTTAAACAATACGACATGAAACCACTCTTTTCATTCTTTCTAATTAATAATGTATAATTGCATAAATTATTCTTCTGCCTATTTAAAGGGAGGTTACATTAAAAACATACATTTTGACATTAGACATTACATTTTGATTTTAAATCCACTAATTTATATAGAATTGTTTTATACTCTATCCAGTATCAGAACTGTAATTAAATTACAGAACATAAGAGTAATCCCTTACTTTACTTTTTCAAGGGAAAGTAATTAAATGACAGTAATGCATTAAACCCAACACTGAATATCACATGATGTAATATAATATAACTGTCTGTGATATGTAACATATGAATGGACGTGTGTGTCAGATTTCGGCAGCAGCGGAGCAGATCGTCCAGTACTGTCAGGAACACCGGAGAGCCGATCCACTGCTCACCGGGATCGCAGCGTCCTCCAATCCGTTCAAAGACAAGAAGACATGCGTGCTGCTGTAAGCAACAATCGTACTTTTTATTTGCAGTCTTCAAGCGACATCTTGACAAATCAAACTGAATTATCGAATTCTATATTTATAAAGCTTTTGTTAAAAAAAAAAAACAAGCAATCAAACAAAAAAGTGATCACAGGACATTCATTTGTCCATTATAACTGTCTTATAACACTGCAATTATAAATAATTCATAAATATGGACTTTTTTAAATGAAGTCTATTTATTAGTTTGTTATGGTCTTGTCAGTGTTCACTGACAGTGCATTCATTGTAAAGCAAAGTGCACTGAAAAGGATACAAAAACCGATGAAATCACACCCGGTTTTAATAACCGATTTCCTTGTTTCTGGATTACACATCTAGGGTGCTAACTGATTTATAATGATTCTTGTTTGTACTAATTTAACTTCACTGTATTGTACTATATTGTTAAAATCAATTTGTTGAAATTTCAAGAAATTATCACATAAGCAAACTGGAAACAAATATAGTTGTAAGGAAAACAGAGGTGGTGTTTCTGTAATGTTTAGTGTGCTATCGTAGTCTCTACTCGGAGAACCATGGACAGATGGGAATGTCAAGTTTTTGTTTCTACAAACATGTATCAGACACCAAACATGTATTCATCTTTTCCTAAATAAAAGCAGCACATGAATGTTGTTCCTTGTATTGAAATGTTTTTAAACTCTCAGTTTCTGAGCCTCCAAACCTCCACATTCATGTCACCAGAAGCGATGGCCAGCGTTCCTCCTTCAACACTTAACTGGGAAGAGAAAAACGATGAGCCTTTATTTATGCATGGCAGTATAGACTTTTGCTAGATAAGAGTAATATTGGTATAATCCAGCAGAAATATTTATGAGACTTAAAGGTTAAGAATCACTTCACTTCCATTCTAACATTAGATGACATATAGAAATGAGTCAACCATATATATATATACCATGGTATATCTGTTATAAAGGCTTTGAAAGTGTCTCATCCAATTAGCTTTATAATGCATTTGTGTTTTGAGCCTTTTTTTTTATTCTTTTTTTATTTTTTTATTCATTCATTTGTTTTGAATAATCACATTTTTATGGTTTGCATCCATCAAATTCCAAATTAAAAACAATCCAATATAATGAGAAAAATACTTAATTCACTGGATTATCCAAAAATAGGCACGATCATATTTACCGTGATGTAATAAATAATGACATCACGAAATCTGAAAATTGTGAAAAATAATGACAAAATCTGAATATTGAGGTACATTTACATTCATGCATTTGGCAGACGCTTTTATCCAAATCGACTTACAATGTATTTCAAAGTATACATTTAGATTCTTATCAGTTCTTGCTTTCCCTGGGAATCGAACCCATGGCCTTTGCATTGCATTTTTTTTTTAATTGTATATGTACAATAATCTAGAGGTAAATAGCATTACCATGTTTTTTTGATAAATGTTTTTGAAAGAAGTCTCGTATTCTCACCAAGGCAGCATTTGTTTGATTAAAAAAAAAAAAAAAACTGTAAAAACAGTTGTGCTGCTTCATATTTTTGTAGAAACCATACAAATTTTGATGAAGAGAAATTTCAAAAGAACAGCATTTATTTTCATTTTTTTAACATTATAAATGTCTTCACTGTCACTTTTGATCAATTTAATGCATCCTTGCTGAATAAAAGTATTACTGTGCCTAAACGTTTAAGATATATGATTTCGGTCAAACTGCCCACCTATATGACCGCTTGAAAGGAATGTACACATTTTTTTTAATAAAATGAATCAACAGAGAAAAAGCATGGTTAAATTTGTCATCATACCCCATTAACTCCTGCCTGATGGTGAAGGGTGCACAGCGTCTGTGGCGGAGCACATGGGAGGTGGATCTGCACAGAATAAGAGATGTGAGCTGCCGATAACCTTAGATAAATGCCAACAAGGCACATTTTGAACTGTGGGATGCCTTACCTTGATAGTGCGGTCAGAGGAGCACGTGTAGAGAGAGCCAGGAGAGGAGTGAACACCTGTGACCAGTGAGCGGTGGATGTTAAAGTGTGATATGGGCGTCAGGCAGCTGTCGTGCAGGGAGAAGGCGTGCACGAGTCCACGGTTATCCCCGGCCCACACCTCACGACCGCTGTGGCACAGCGACAACAGGTAGGTGCTCAGCTGTGGACATGCAAAGAGGAACAAGACTGAAACAGCACGTCATCATTTATTATTTGATGTTTAGCTTGTGTGTGAATACCTATGGAAGCTTGTTTCCGCCACAGAATAAAAAAGGTAATTGCGACTTTTTTTTCTAACAATTGCATGTATATATCTCGCTTTTCTGACTTTATATCTCGCAGTTCAGAGAAATAAATTCATAATTGTGAGATGTAAACTCACAATTGTGGGATAAAAAGTCGCAATTATCTTTTATAATGTTTTATTCTGTGGCGGAAACAAGCTTCCAGACAATTGCGAGTTTATTTCTCACAATTCGGACTTTTTAACTCACAATTCTGAGAAATAAAGTCCGAATTGCGGGATGTAAACTCGCAATTGTGAGATTAAAAGTCCCAATTGTCTTTTAAAATGTTTTATTCTGTGGTGGAAACAAGTTTCCATAAATACCTGAACCTTCTGCAGGAGCTTCCCCGCCCTGCGGTCGAACAGAGCGACGGTTTTGTCTTTACTGCCTGATAAGATGTACTGGTCATCGGACACCAGGCACAGCACAGCATCACTGTGGAGATGAAGACTCTGGACCAATGGATCTGCAGCTGATACACATGAATGACAGTTGCCAACTAATACAGATCCAACGGGCCCGTGCCAATCACATCATAGTGATTTCACAGGAGTCTACGTTTTTGAATAAAGGTTCGTCTGAAACATTTGTTATTAGTATTATCATCAATGTTGAATCCGGTTGTACTGCTTAAAATATGTGTTGGAACCTTTTTTTCAGAATTCTTTAATGAACAGAAAGTTAAAAAATATATATTTTGTAACATTTATAAATGTCTTTACTGTCACTTTTCACACACTGACTAAAAGTGACAGAATCGTTGCTGAATAAAAGTATAAAAGATGAAGAGGAAAATCTTACGGACGCCAAACTTTTGAATGGTAGTTTGATTTTACAGGAAGTGGTTCTTAGAAAATTACCAACCAGTTAATTAACGTTGGGCCTACCTATATGGTGAACTGGATTTTTTATACTGTCATTTGTGAGTGTAAAGCGCACAAGCTTTGATGTATTTTTAAATAATGAGTTTTTAGGTCACTACATTATAATAAATGAATTTATTTTCATAATAAACATTGCAACAGTCATTTTTATCACTAAATACAGAGTTTAAAGAATTAATAATAATTTAAAAAAATATTACAAATGTATTTACATCATGCAATGTTGTTATTGTTAACTAAAACTATTCAAAATTTTCATTTTTGGTTACTGAAATAAAAGTATAAATTTAATTATACAGAAATATTCCCATGGCAATTAATTAAGCTGAAAGAAGTACTACAATTACTAAAACTGTAATAAAAATAAGTTACTTAATATTCAACAATAGTATCATAATATAATAATGTAATATCTAAATATAATGATATTAATATAATATAATAAACGCTGAACTGACTTCAGCTGAGCAACAGCCGAAATGCATAATTTTCCTGTTTATCACTGTAAAGCTGCTTTGAAACAATCTGTATTGTATAAAGTACTATATAAATAAAGCTGACTTGACGTAATAAAAATATCAAAAATAAAAGATAATTCAAAATATTAATAAATACAAATATATAAATAATACTAAAATAACACTGTTCAAACAATAAATAAAAAGTAAAAACTGTTCATATGTGATTCATTCACAATCAATAAATCGTTCACAATAAGACCATGAATGTGCATTAAGAAACAAAGGGGCTGAACTTTGACTCACCTCGGGTGTCAAAGATGTTTAGTCTCTGATCATGTGACCCTGCCAGCACCGTGTCCCTCTCGCAGGACAGACACAACACAGCAGCTTTGCACTGGATGAGTCCCCGTTCTGCTCCTCCGGCTTCAAGATCCCAGAGCCTCACGGTGCTGTCGAACGAGCCTGACGCCAGCAGAGGTCCGCTGGATGCCAGGCACCACACCCAGCCCCGGTGGGTGCTAATGGTACCCCGTCCCGCTAGAGTGTGCTTTAAGGTGCCTCTGGAGCCGTCTCGAAGGTCCCAGAGGTTCACGTTTCGGTCCCGAGAGCCGGAGGCGCACAGCGCCCCTGTTCCACCCAGCAGGAGGACACAATTTACATCTGCAATGTGGCCAGATGGAAGAATGATGTGCTCCAATGGTGAAGAAGTGCTGGACGACTCAATGAGGTTGAGACTATCTGGCGCATTCTGGGATTGAATTTGCATATTTTCATCTCCTGCTTCCGCTGCACCGTTTAAATCAACATCCAGCTGCATCTCTTCCAAGTTCCTCTCAGCTGACGGGACATCACCGTTCACACCGACAACCGCCTCTTCCTGTCTCTCTCCCTCTCCCCGATTCTCCAGCCCTGTCCAGCAGCCAATCAGCTGCTCCATTTCCAAGCAGGCCTGGGACCAATCAAAATCCTCCTTTGGCCCGACTGGGAAAAGTGCTTTGGGACCTGAGAGTTTTTGAGCCCTCAGCTGCCACATCAAGCGATCCTCGCCAACCCTTCCCAACGTCTGACATACCTGAACATAGAAAAAGAGGCATACGTGATAATGAGGTGTACACTATCATTCAAAAGCTTTTAAAATATATTTACAAAATGAATATACAGCAAGGATGCATTAATTTGATCAAAAGTGGCAATAAAGACAATCAAGATTTATACTTTCGAACTTAATATTCATTAAAGAATATAAAAATTTACAAATTTTAAATAAACTTTAATAAAAAAAATACATAACATAAAAAAATGTTATCACAGTTGCAACAAAAATACTAAGCAGCACAACTATTTTCAACATTGATAATAATAATAATAGTTTCTTGAGCATCAAATCAGATCATATCAGAATGATTTCTGAAGGATCATGTGACACTAAAGACTGTAGTAATGATGCTTTTTATTTTAATATATATTCAAATAGTATCATTAAATTTTAATAATATTGCACAATATTTATGTATTTTTGATCAAATAAATGCAGCCTTGGTGAGAATAAGAAAATTATTTTAAAAACATTACAAATCTTACTGATGCCAAACTTTTAAAACCAAAAGCTTATGGGATGTCTGAACATGTTGTTCATCATACAAAAGTAAACAAAACGTGTCACATGTCGAAATGTACTAATATTTATAAATGCATTCATAATAGTAAAAACTAATAGGCCCAACAACATGCACATGTACTGAGAGAAGCTTGAATAGGGAAAAAAAATCAATTTTGGTTTGTAAGTGCGTCTTGAGTGTGGAAAGGATTACCTGTGGCAGCACATCAATGACACACTGCGCAGGGAGATGTGAGGCGATCTGTGTAACTATCTCCCATGGCAACGACAGGAGGTTTGCCCCATTGCTAGACGGGGAGGGGCTCGTCTCCAAAGCCATGACGGACGGTTCTAAATTCAGTCTGTGGGGCAAAATGTCACAATGCAAGAGTTTACAGCAAAAGGCTGGAATACACAACACGATTTACAGTCAGGGCGAGCCGAAAGTCATAGCCGGTCTGCAGATTTGTCATATTTCCCAGAAAATCATGTAGACTATCACAGACTATCATACACTACATCATCCAGTCGAAGGATATCGAACATGTTTGATATTTTGAGCCGATTTTAGAAGACAAAATGAGTTTATTTCTGCGTGAGTCTGCTGTGTTTGTATGACTCGCAGGTCTGCAAGTGTGTGATCATCAGTTGTTAATAATTATAATAATAATTCGTTACATTTATAAAGCGCTTTACATGTAAGGGGGGGAATCTCCTCAAAAACTGGTGGGCAACCAGTCTTGGGCTACAGGGTGCTGACCAAGTCAGTTGACCAAGTTGTTGAGTGTATGACGCCCAGTTTTTCATCTGTAACTATTTACAAAGTCAGGCAAGTGTATGATGCCTAGTGGTTTAAAATCTGTTCAGGTTTTAAAAGTCATGAAATGTATTCCAGCCTTAACTGGTACAGCACTTTAGAACAAATGTGTGTAAGTGCTTTGAAAACAAATACATCGAAAGTGCAAGCATGCAAAGACATGAGTATTCTTTCACAATTACACATGCAAACCACAGTAAATTAAAATGTGTTTTTTTTATATGTAGTTAAAATATAAGTTCATACAGACCTCTGAGATAAGGAGTGTGGAGTGTCATTGGCAGTGGCAGCAGCAAGGCATCTCTCTTTCTTCTCCTTCATCTCTTTCTTCTCCTTCATCTCTTTCTTCTCCTTCATCTCTTTCTCCTCCAGGGTGACGTTTAGCCTCGACATCACCTGAAACACAAGAGCATAAAGGGAAGCTGACGTCACTTTCTGTTATTCACATTATAAGAAACTACTTGATCTGAAAAGATACATTCTTTACGCCTATAAATGCTAAATTATTTACTCTAAGTTAAAAAATAAATGGTATGGCAAACATGTCAACATTACGTTTTTAAGCAATTAACATATTTAAAAAATAAACAGGCTGCTGAAGATACACTCCTTTAGTGGTAAATAAGTTGGAATCTATATCGGAAGCAGATTTTTCAAGCAGAAATAATATGATGTCATTTGTGTAATTCGTAAATACTTGCATGTCTAATAAAATAAAAATAGAAAACAGATCGCAATAAACAACTATGGATTGTAATAATCCATATGTTTTACTTAAACGTGAGATTTAACGGGCACATACCTTATTTTTTAATCAGAAATCCGATTGAAAGGGCAAACGATCCACATTTCTCATCCATCAGGTTGTCACGAACTATTGATAATTTTGATATGACTCTGCACAATCATCCGAGTTCAGTCGGTTTTATATCTATGTCCCTTAACGACGCTGTGAGGATTGTGTTAATGGAGAGCATTTATGTTAGAAAAAAAGAAAAATTATAGAAGATTGAAAAGGCCTTTCGATTATAATCAGATAATAAATGACTGACCATAGCTATAAATTGTTTGTGACTGGCAGACGCATGTAAACAACACCACAACACTACCCTCCTCTGGCGCACATTATTTACGTCATCGGTGTTTCCGCGTCGTGCTTCAAAATAAATTAAATTATTTACTTTTTAATAGTAGGCTCTTTCATTTGTATTTGTTTTATTTATTTTTTATTTATTTATGTTTTATTAGTATATATTTTTCATTCTATTTAATTATTTTGTAATATTCGACAAAAAAATCCATTAGGCTATTGAT
>CM060618.1:33085092-33185092 GCA_030578275.1 Meda fulgida
CCATTTCTTGGGACGACTTCACCACGGCTTTTGCGATGCTGTCCACGCTTATGCTGTTGGCCGCATCGGTCATCTACCCCAAGTTCTTCGTATGCTCCACGTGTGTGACCCAGATCGCAGCCACAGTGATATCCTGGGTGTGTTTCGTCCTGTACGCGGCGGAGGTGGGTCTGACCCGAGCCAAACCCGGGGAGATCAGCGGGTTCCTGTCCACCGTGCCGGGCTTACTGAAGGTTCTGGAGGCGTTTGTGGCCTGCATCATCTTCATCTGTCTGGAATCGAGCTTCTACAGCATATATCCCGGGCTGCAGTGGTGCGTGGCCGTCTACTCAATCTGCTTCATCGTCTCGCTCCTCATCATCCTCCTGACAATCGGACGCTTGCTGACTCGATGCCCCTTCCCATTGGACAAATGTCTGACGGGGTTCAACGTACTGGCGGTTCTAATGTACATCACGGCTGTGGTGATATGGCCAATCTACAATTTTGAGGGCAAGCCTAGATCAAAGTTCTGTTTGGCAAACCAAAATGACTGTTTCTGGGACAGCCTGGTTGTTGTGTCCTGCATGACTTGCATCAATCTGATCGTCTACATTGTGGATACGGTTTACTCAGTGCGTCTGGTGTTCTTCGTTTCGCCTGCCTAGGGAAACCACGATGGTTGTATACATTGTTACTGTAAAATCTATTCATGGAAATGTAACCAGACTGTGGCATCAGATTGGATGAGTTGTTATACAAGAAATTTTTAGCATGCATAAATTGTGTTTTGTTCTCATAGTATTAGGTATATAGTCTTTGTTAACATAGTAGGATATAGCGAACTGACTGAACAACTGACTTACTGACACAATAAACAGTTTATTGATATTAATGTATTTTGAAACAATGTCGAAATATTTGAGAATATTTAGAAATGTCTGATTTGTAACAGAGACTTTTATTAGTAATCTGATCAACACTGCTGTCAAATCGATTAATCAAGATTAATCGCATCTAACATAAAAGATTGTTTATATAATAGATCTGTGTTTGTGTGTGCACATACATATATATATATATATATATATATATATATACAGTCGTGCTCCGAATTAATGGTACCCCTGGTAAATATGATAAAAAATGGCTGTAAAAAATAAATCTGCATCATTTATCCTTTTGATCTTTCATTCAAAATATTGGCAAAAATCTAAACTTTCATTGAAGTAAAAGAATAGAAAGTGGGGGGGGGGGGGGGGGGAAACACATTATGAAATAAATGTTTATCTCCAAAACACGTTGGCCACAATTATTGGTACCCTTTTATTAAATACTTTTTGCAATCTCCTTTTGCCAAGATAACAGCTCTGAGTTTTATCCTATAATGCCTGATGAGTTTGGAGAACACCTGACAAGAGATCAGAGACCATTCTTACAGAATCTCTCCAGATCCTTCAGATTCCCAGATCCATGTTGGTGCTTCTTCTCTTCAGTTCACTCCACTCATCAGGTCTGGGACGGTCATGGCAGAAGCTTCTTTTTGTGCTACTTAACACATTTTTGTGTTGATTTTGATGTTTGTTTTGGATCGTTGTCCTGATGGAAGATCCAACCACGGCCCATTACAAGATTTCTAGCAGAGGCTGTCAGGTTTAGATTTTATATCTGTTGGTATTTGATAGAATCCACGATGCCATGCATGTATCTGAACAAGAAGTCCAGGACCTCCAGCAGAAAAATATGACCACAACATTAAAGATGGTATATTAAATTGTACACATGGGGTACTTTTTATCCTTGTGTGCACCAAACCCATCTTGCATGTTTGCTGCCAAAAAGCTATTTTTTAGTTTCATCTGACCACAGAACCCTGTGCTGTTTGAAGGTCCAGTCATGTCTGACAACTGAATTTGCTGGGGTTTGTTTTTGGATGAGCAAGGAGGATTTTTCTTGAAAACCTCCCAAACAACATGTGGTGATGTAGGGGTTGTTCAATTTTTTTTTAATAGGCTTTCTGAACCCAAGACTCAACTAATCTCTGCAATTCTCCATCTGTGATCTTTGGAGAGTCTTTGGCCACTCAAACTTTCATCCTCACCATGCATTAAGACAATATAGACACACGTCCACTTCCTGGCAGATTTGTAACATCTTTAGTTGATTGGAAGTGCTTGATTATTGCCCTGATGGTCAAAATGGGGATTTTCAATGCTTTAGCTATTTTCTTACAGCCACTTTCTATTTTGTGATGCTCAACAATCTTTTGATGCACATCAGAACTATATTCTTTGGTTTTACTCATTGTAATGGATGATTAAGGGAATTTGGCCTTTGTGCTTCCTCATATTTAAACTCCTGTAAAACAAGAAGTCATTGCTGGACAATTTCATGTTCCTAGTCACCCTGGTGTGCAAAAAAAAGGTAAAAATGAATGGGAATATACTTCAGAGATATTTTACTCGTAAACAATTCTAGGGGTACCAATAATTGTGGCCAACTTGTTTTGGAGAAAAACATTTATTTCATAATGTGATTTCCCCTCCACTTTCAATAATTTTACTTTAATTAAAGGTTAGATTTTTGCCAATTTTTTGAATGAAATATCAAAAGGATAAACGATGCAGAATTATTTTTTATAGCCATTTTTCATCATATTTACTAGGAGTACCAGTAATTCTGAGCACGACTGTATATATATACATACATGCACAAATATAATATACTGTATAAATAAATATATATATATACATACACACATATTACATTAACACAGTTTTATGTTAGATGAGATTAATCACAATTCATCGATCTGACAGCTCTAATATATATATGTGTATATAAAAAATATTATAAATAATATATGTAAATAAATAATATACGTGTGTATAAATAAAAATATATACACAAACGTATGTATGTCATATATATATCAAATTGATTAATCGCGAATTGTGCTTAATAATATCTATCATAAAAGTTTCTAAGTAAATAATAGTACAAACACACACACACATATTTACAAACTTTTATGTAAGATGGGATTAATTGCGATTAATCGATTTGACAGCCCATATACACTGTCCACATTTTTTAATAATAAAAAGGCATCTGAAAATCTTTTAATTTTGAGTAAATTGGTAGGCCTAGTATAAAGAGTTTTCATGATACTAAATTTTATTAAGATTATATCATTTGAAATAAACCCCCTTTGCCCTATATGAATGCATACGTTTTGTTTATGTGGCATCTGGTCATAGAAGAGATTCACAGCAATGCTCCTTTGCTATCAGTGTTTGCAAATAAACTGGCCAGTAAAACCAACGAAAGTGAAAGAAAGAGAGAAAACATAGTCTATCAGTTGCTCTTCATCATTATATGTTTATAATTGTCCTCATAAAAACCTCAATATCATTGTAAAATGTATCTTTATTCCTAACAGTGACCTCGCTGTTTTATTCAGAGAAACATCACAATTTAGAAATAAAAATGACTATAAAATAACGGCTCGAGTGCTCTTTACGTGCTGTCGATACTGGTAAAACTTCACGATTTTATGGACACCGCCATGTTTGAGACTGTTGCTATGCTTACCGCTATGGTTAGTTAGTTAGCTAGTTATTATATGGTTGTGACTTCAGCTGGTTTATTATGAAGCTGAATGAACATATTAAAGCAGTTATCATCTCCTGACTGAACAAAACATTTCAGATTCACACTTGTAAGCAGTTGGATGGATGGATTTTTACCCCAATAGGGTGGTTGTGGACACATAATTATGTTCAAAAACAATTTAAAAGTGAATTTTGCATAATAGGGCCCCTTTAAATTACTTATTATCTATTAGATTTTTTTTTAACCTAAAACACTTCTTATCTATAGCTACTCTTGTTCAAGTCAACAATACCTGTCAGTCTATCTATACACATTAACCATTCTGCTCTATTTCAAACGCCATTAGTTTATCAGCTAGTGCTTCAAAAGCCAATACAACTTTTATTGGTTTTAACAATTTAGAAAGACTATTTCAACAGATTAATGCTGCAAGTATGCTAAAGGGGAAATTGTTATTATGACCAGCTGACTGATTTAAAAGGTTAGTTAAAATTCAGTTCTGAAGTTTTTAAAAATTGATCTTGAACATCTTATTTAGGTTTTTAGTTGTTTTATCTATCAACTATTTGAACCTGGATTTCAGCACTAAAATTGCAATAAAAACTGCCATTTAAAACACAACACACATACTGTCCACAATGAAGTCAAGAAGTAATGTGACACATTCTGGTTGTCAAATGTTAGTGGAACACATATTATGACCTACAACTGTGATAATACTTATGATTGGGAGTATCTCAAGTCCATTTCTGCCAAGTAATCTAAAAAAATTATTTGGTAAATTATAAGAGATGAGATGAAAAGTTGAATTCTTGAGTTAAAGTCATAGTTATGACATTAAAAAGAGAGAAATGAGAAAATGTTTGTCGTAATTACGACTTTTCATCTCATAATTTTGATTTTTAATGCCATAACTTAAACGTTTTATCTCCTAATTATAATTTGTATCTCATAAGTTTACATTTCTGTCTCAACTATGACGGTTTATATATTATATAATCATTTTGAATTTTTACCAAAGCATGATTTATTTTTCTTACGTTGTGGAGATTGAACATCAAATAAGATATGAGGTAAGAGAAAAGCTCATTCAATTATTTTACTAGTTGTAGACAAAGGAAGAGTTATGCCGTATTGTTTGCTTTATCTGTAAAACATTCTTGGTCTAAATATAACCCTATACTCTACTCATCATGCTGTTATCAGGACAAGTAAAAGAATAACCCAAATGAAACCTTCATGTACACTTCCCTCTGATTAAACCAGTAGATATGTTGAGGGGGGACTGAAGCTCATAGGAGAGGATTAGAGACCAGAGATCAGGGTTTGGACTCAGCTCATATGACAACAGCAGACCAGCGACCAATGAGAACCTGCAGAAGGGTCATAAAAGAGATAAGCTCGATTGATGGTTTCTGGTCTAGTGTCAACATGAAACTTGTTTGCTGCCACATCAGAATAAACTGAAGGTTTTTAGCACAAGGAACAGCTTGTCTATTGGTGTTTCAAGAATCCCTCAATGCTTGTGGAATACAAAAAAAACAGAGGATTAAGATTGGATTTGTTATGGATTTGTTGACATTCATGGCACAATGAAACTGCACCAAGAAGCTCAGAAGAATGTAACGAGCGTTGGGAAAAGGGCGCCCTAAAAAAAACGAAACATCAAGACTTTGGGATTTGTGAAACAGTTGCGTCATGTTGCACGTGGATTTCAGGACACTGATTCAGCCTATTGGCATTGTGCGGATGCTGGAGGTGGTTCTGACTTGCATCTGCTTTGCATTGGCGGCGTCAGCAGGAGTCCGGGAACTCAGTGTGTCCCATTGGGCCTGGTGCATGTTCTGCTGGTGCTTCTGCTGTTTCACAACCCTCCTCATCCTCGTCCTGGAGTTCACCACCCTGAACACCAAAGTGCCCATATCCTGGGAGGACTTCACCATGGCCTTTGCTATGCTGGCCACACTTATGAGTGTCACCATTTCAATCATCTTTCCCACGTTCTTCGCCTGCTCCTCCTGCCCCAGGGAGATCGGGGCATCCGCGGTGTCCTGGTTGTGTTTCGGACTGTATGCTGGCGAGGTCTGGTTGATTCACAAAAAACCTGGTGAAATCAGCGGCTTTCTGTCCACCGTCCCTGGTCTCCTCAAAATCCTGGAGACCTTTGTTGCCTGCATCATATTCACGTCTTTGAGTCCTGGCGAATACAGGCGCTTTCCGGGAACGCAGTGGTGTGTGGCCGTCTACTCCATATGCTTCATTTTTTCATTGCTGATTATTCTCCTCACCATTGCCAGGCTGTTGCACGTCTTTCCGTTTCCTTTCGATAAGGCGGTCATCACCTTCAACATCCTGGCCGTGGCTTTTTACACAACCGCTGTTGTTATCTGGCCGCTGTATGCATTTGAAAACTCACGTCCAAAAGACTGTAAGCACTGTCCATGGGATGATCTGGTGGTGGTGACCTTTATGACCGTCATCAACTTCTTGGTATACATTGGAGACATGGCATACTCGGTTAAAATAGTATTCTTTACCCATCATGGAGAGGGTGGTTAACCCTTCTTTGTTTTCACTTGAGAAAAAAACACCAATGTGCCATGCAATTATTGGATATATCAACTGTAAATTGGGACACTTTTTACCATTGAGAGGACCCACAGCCCAATTATTCTGAATTAACCTTATATAATAAGGAGTGGTCACATATTAGCTGGTCACATATTAGCAAAACTTAATTTCGAGGGCAAAGAATGCCTGTTGTCCATTTTAAACAGCGACGTTTTAAGGACAGACTATTTATACATCACTTTCAACATGAGCATTGTTATATTGGCCAAGGAGTCATTTCCGTGTGTTCAAACTTGTATCATATATGTGATATGTTTCACTTCACGCGACATATCAGATTGCACACTGAATTTCGCCATACAAGAGTAATGTGGCCACACCTTAATTAGTAAGTCACGACACCAAAAGTCTAGTTCATTAATTCACAGACAGACGTACATGGTTAATATTTATTCATGGTTGGCAATGTTTCATGGGTTAATCATTATATAGCCTAGCCTCCAATTTATATCACTCCAGGGCAGGCTTTAGAACTTTGTACAGTAGTTTTTATTTTTGTTATCAGGTTTTTAAACATATTGCTGTAGATCCGAAAGGCTGTAATGTATGATGTGAGAAATATTCAGAGAAAGTATTCAGAGATGCTAGAACTGTATGAGATTTAGCTGTTTTCAATTCGGATCAAGTCACAGCAGTGTCATAAAAATATGAAGAAAATGTTATGGTTTACCCTGCTGATTTAATCTGAAAGATAAATAATTAAAATAAAAAAAATTATAGTTTTACAGTGAGTATGTGTGTTTTACTTGTTAATGTAATAATGACATTTTGAGTAAATGTAATGCTTTTTATACAGTACACCTCAATTAACATTGACAAGGCATGTTTTTTTGGCATATTACCCATTACCAAAAATGTGAATATAACTAAATATTATCTAATAATTAGGAAACATTTTTCTCCAAAAATAATTAAATAAAAGCAGGACAGGATGCAAAGAGAATCTGAATAAAATACTTTTTATTACAAAAATAGTTGCTTCACCCATTTGTTTTCCCGAAATAAATGTGTTTTTATACATGAGTACACAGATGTAAAGTATAACCACTATGAACCTCAGATTAGTTTGTTTTTCTTATTGTCAGAAAGGAAGTAGGCCTACAATAAAAAATATATAAATATGGGGATAAATAAAGCCAGAGGAAACATGGAGGTTCAAACGGTTCTTCATCCATCTGTTAATATCTAAATGGATCCATTTTTTTAACCATTTGAAAACCTTAATGACATAAAACACACAAAATGAAACTTTTTGTAGAAACCAGATGATTGAATATTATATGCACATAACTTGCTATATGGTTTAAATGTTTTGAAATGAAAAACGGAAAAAAAACTATAAAGTTCAAACATTCTAATTTCCAGTGTTATGTATTTAAAAAAAAAAAAAGACCCTCATGCAGTGCAAACAAAATACACAGACATTGTGACAAAACTTAATATCTGTAACAATGGTTTTCAAGTCTCCAGTCGAGTGACAGTTCAGTTTAGGCTTAGGCAAGTCAGAGGTAAAAAATATATTTCTGGTCCTAATACATCTACACACCTTAAAGCGCACGTTAAGTTCCATCGGATCCGATGATCTAAAATGTTTGCTCACTTACAGCTCTTGAGGCTCACAATGGCATTGATGAAGAACTCGTACCAGAAGAAGGTGAAGCCTGTGGATACAGCGGCCTTCAGGAGACTAGGGGAGAGTCCCTTATAATAACCCCGGAGCCCTTCCTCTCTGCCGATCCTCACCACACAGTCTACAAACCCATGATATGTGCGCACCTTCACAAAAAATACAAGAAAAAAATGATTCATTTTGGGGTTTTAAAATCAAAAGTTTTGGGTCAGTAACAGTTTTTAGAAGTTTCTTCTGCTCATCAAGGCTGCATTTATTTGATCAAAAATACAGTGAAAACCATGATATTGTGAAATATTATTACTATTTAAAAAAACAGTTTTCTATTTTAATATGTCAAAATGTAATTTATTCCAGTGATTAAAGCTGAATTTTCAGCATCATTACTCCAGTCTTCAGTGTCACATGATCCTTCAGAAATCACTCTAATAGGATGATCTGATGCTCAAGAAACATTTCTGATTATCATCAATGTTGAGAACAGGTGTGCTGCTTCAGATTTTTATGGAAACCATGAAACATTTTTTCAGGATTCTTTGATGAACAAAGTTCAAAAGAACATCCTTTATTTGCATTGACATTATAAATGTATTTACTGTCAGATTTGATGCGTGAAAACTATTAATTTCATTAAAGAAAAATGTCCATCTTAAGGACCCCAAACTTTTGAATGATATTATTCAATATTATTGAACAGTATATAGCTCAGAAAGGTCTACGATCTACATAAAGCAACAGAAGTTTAATACTTAAGGTTTAGATAGGATGATGCTAGCGAGCAGAACTAGTAATGTGATAGGGACAGTGATGATTTGGTTAACAGCTCAGATCTTTAACTACTAGTCCATTCCACCAACCTGTCCAAACTTCATCCTGGCCTCTTCAAATCCACCCACTTGAAGTCTCTTTTTAATCAGGTCGAAAGGATACGTGAGAGTTTTACTGACGACTCCAGCGCAACTGCCACTGACCAGACTGTGTAAACCTCCTTAAAACAGACAAAAACAGCAACATTTACAACGGGACAGAAAAGCACAAGGTTTAAATCTGCTTTTATAGATATGTACTTTAAGATCATTGTTGTTATAGCATTGTCTGCCAAATTTAAATAAATCAATGAAATGATAAAAATGAAAACTTCACTTTCAGACACTCTCCCTTACTTAAATAAACCCTGCCCACTCATTAACATAATTTGCATACACATTGACTGGATTTTATTCTTCAATTTGACAGGGATGACACATTGTCATTGTGAAAATGAAATTGTTTAATTTAAATGGGTGGTTGATTATGATTTCACTTTTTTAACTTTAGTTAGTGTGTAATGATGTTTGAGCATAAACAACATCTGCAAAGTAACAATGCTCAAAGTTCAAAGCAAAGGGAGATATTTTCTTTAAAAGAAATCGCTTTTAAGGACTACAACAAACGGCTGGTAGGGACTACACGACATTCCTCCCGGGTTAGTGACATCACTAACCCTCAAATTTACATAAACCCCCAGAACACGATTTATAGATTATCATGACAGAATATGCTAATCAATTACTAGAAGACAACTACAAATAAGCTACATAAATTCATCAACTAACCATTAATAAATGTCCTGTTGTATTCTGCATGTTGTCACTTCTTGTGACACTTCTTGACACACTTCATGTGAGTCACTCCATCTTTCTGACTCCGGTTTGAAAATAAAAGGCTAAAAGTTTTTGAAATTTTCAGTGCATGTTTGTGTTAGGTAAAATGACACACACTGTTGAAGCTCCGCCCTCTGTACCGGGAGCAGCAGCTCATTTGCATTTAAAGGGACAGACACTAAAACAGTGTGTTTCCCCTTCAAAAAGTGACAACTTTAACATGCTATATAAAAATATCTGTGTTTTACATCTTGTGAAAAGGGCATTATAACACCCCTTTAATTTTGTCACATATTTTGCATACAGTTTTTAATCTTGTTTTAGTTTTCAATTTAAATAAAAATACAAAAAAATGAAAACTGAAAATAATAAAATAAACTAAATACCATATAATAAAAGCTAATTCTAAATACCATAATAGTATATGAATAATACTAAATTGTTAAAGAAGCATGATCTGACCTTTAGATTTGGAGTCCTGGTGTGCCAGAAGTTTCTTCAGGATATTATAAAAGAAAAACTGCAGGCCTGCGTATGGATACACAGCCACTAGCGTGGGTGTGAGGCCCCTGTAGAAGGTGAAGGGCCCCTCTGAGCGGAACATTGTGCCGACGGCATGCCTGAGGTTACGATAAATCTGTACATATGAGAAAACCTTTGAATCATGGGAAGTGTCTCATTAAATCCCATCATAAAGTGAAATGTAGACATTTCGCACTGATAACTAACTTTAACTGATAACTATTAATATTATTATACATTTCATTTACAGGCACCTTACATGACACTCAAGTGCACCTTACAAACACAATAAAATTTAAATTTTAAAGCAGCATTAAACAACAAATAATCATTATTACAGCCTGGACAGACTGGATAAAACTGCCTAAAAAGATGGGTCTTAAAGCAAGATTTAAAAACACGAAGACTTTCACTGTTTTACACATCCTGTGGCAACAAGTTCTGACATGCTGCATGACTAAAGGCTCGGGACGCCATAGAAGTCGTGCAAGGTCGAGGGACAACAAGTTCTTAAAGCACGAGTAGGAGTGTAGATATGAAGGTCAGATAAGTAAAAACGAACAAGATTTTTGTGCACCTTGTGGTTAAAAAGAAGGATTTTAAAATCAATACGATATTTAACCGGGAGCCAGTGCAAGTGTTGTGATATGGGAGTAATGTGTCCAGCTTGAGGAGTTAATGCAGATCATTCAAACAGCTTAATTCAGTAGCTGGAGTTTGTAGAGAAGTTTTGAAGGCAGGCCATAATTAAGAGTGTTACAGTAATCAATACAGGAAGTGACTAAAGCATGAAAAAGAATCGCAGTTACCGAGAGATCTGGATGAAGTTGATTAATATTAAGCATGTGGAAATATGCAGAGCTCATGACACTGTTTATATGTGCTTCGAATGATAAAGACTGTCAAAGATGACACCCAAACTGTTTAGAAAAAATCTTGGAAAATTATTAATATCCACAGAGGAAAATTTAGATTTGGCCAGATTGGTTTTTGAACCATCAAGAAAAATTTCAGTTTTACTGCTGTTAAGTTTAAGAAGATTTGATGAAAACCACTCTTTAATTTCAGCTGAACAATCTGAGAGGGAAGATGGAGGAAAGGTAAATGTAGGTTTAGAGGACAGGTAAAGTTGGGTCTCATCGGCGTAGCAGTGGAACTGAACACTAAATAGAAAAATAAAATATTACCAATGGGTAAATGATAAATAATAAATAAAAGAGGACCCAAAACTGAGCCCTGCAGAACACCTGTATTGATATACAGTATGAAGGATTTCATCTAAACTGCTTCAGATATAGAAACTGAGTACGACCCGTAAAATATGATAAAATAAGAACCCAGTCAAAGGGGGTTTCAATGATTCAAATAGACTCCAATCTGTTTATTTATTTATTCTCTTCATGGGGTAGTGGAATAATATGACCTTTTGAAATTAACTCTATTTTTCATTCAGATATTTATCATGCATTTCTTTAAAATTTTCACCCTTTCAGATGCTTTGTGACATGATTTAGCAGCATTTAGTAACACATTACATTCCGCTCCTGAGGTTTGACCCCTGACCTTGGGTTCGCCCTGGGCAGCGAAGCGTGTGCGCAGGGTATCCAGCGGCTGGCAGGTGAAGGTGGCGCAGCAGGCGGCCAAACCGCCACAGAGGAAATGGACTCCTGGGGTCTGGCTGTTATAGGGTGTTTTCCTATGGACCAGCTCTGTCAAGGCCTCGAAACTCGCAAACTAGGGACAAAACAGACAAACAGAAACAGTGATTTTCAAGATGTCTAAAATTTTGTGAAGGGTTACCGCAAATGATTGATCTATCAATCTAAAATACCAAATAGGATAATAATTTTTGCTACAATTTAAAGGGACAGTTCACCCAAAAATGAAAATGTGTCATTTACTCACCCTCATGAAGATTGTCTGTAATCAAACAATTGATTTCCATTATATATTTTTTTTTCCATACTATGGAAGTCAATGGTGCCCCACAAATGTTTAGTTACCGACAATCTTCAAATTCAAAATATCTTCTGTGTTCAAGAGAAGAAAGAAACTCATACAGATTTGTAACAACTTGAGAGTGAGAAAATGTTGACAAAATTGTCATTTTTGGTTGAACTATCCCTTTAAATTGTAGAAGAAAAAACATTTAATTTATTGCTACAACATCAGAATCAGCATTGTCATTGTTAACTAAAAGTAAAACTATTGAAAAAAGTTTTACTAATTGAAAAATATATATATATTAGATGAAAAACCTAGGTTTTTAACCTATAAGGTTGCCTAGATAACAAATGTACTAAAATGAAAATGTAGTAAAATGAAAACTAAAAACAAATGCAAAAAATATAAATAACATTTCAAATAGTAAATAAATTATACTAAAATTACATATACAGAATAGAACATATATCTTGTTTGCAACAAAATCCTGACAGAATAGAGCAAAACAGGATCTTCTACCCTTATAATAAAAATTTCATCCAAAAGTTCAAATTATAGTGAATTTTTTTTTTTTTTGGCTTAACTTTTAAACAGAGACATGATTCAGGCCACATCTGAAGTGTAAATATCCGATTGCATTTTATGCATCTGCAAGTACCTGAACTGCCCCGTAACACACAGACAGCAGCTGGGCAGGAACGTGTCCTTTCCAGAAAGCAGGAAGACCTTCTTCGGTCAGAATGCAACGCGTGGCCTGCCATAAACCCCAGTACTTCCCCTGACGATTCCTCCAGGACACCTGCTCGATCTGCAACTGCGGGAGCAATGCACAAAAGCTCAACATTATCCTCTTATTATATCAGAATCAAAAGCAGTTTGAGGACTTACCTAAAAAAGTGAGACACTGCCACCTTGAGGCCTGTCCATCAGTTGCTAACTACAAAACAAATTAATTCAAGCTTGTTTATCTGCTTTAAACTGGTTATAAATGCACACCGGAACATAGTCACAGTCAATGTGCTGTTTTGAACTGAGCTCAGTGCCGATGTGGATTTGGGAGTGGTACTAAAATTCCACAGGAAAAAGTGACTAATATTCTTGGCATGATGCTGCTGCTTATACAAATCAGATGTACTAAGGAAAGACAGCTTTAGTTGAATATGTTCATATTTATGCTTACATTTCGGTGTAAAAATAACACTTGCGAAACTCACCAGCCCTTTGGCTCAGTGAAATGAAGGAAGGCCTCACCTGAAACCTGATTTTGATGACATCAAGAGGGCTGATGAGGGCACGGGTGACCATGCCGGCCGCTGACCCGGCCAGGGCAGCTTCCTCCGAGGTAAGAGTCGAACCGGGGGCGCTTGGATCATATCCTACCATTCCTGCTCAGATGATGTGTTAAAAGTACAGCTGCTGCATGGGAGATAAAAGCATGTGACATTGATGTGCATGGATGACAACATCAAAGGAATACAATATGTATATAAAACAAGTATAAAAAATATCATCAATAAGACTGGTGGTGTGGATGGATGACAACTACTATAGAATACGATGAAATCCTACAAACAAAGAAAGACTTCAACTTAATAATATATATTTAAAAAATAAAGAATTTACCCATCCAATTAACATAACAGCAACTGACAGCACAGACACAATGGCTGCGTTTCAAAACCTACCGAGCTGCTTTCTAGACAGTGTTTAGATGGGCAACGTTAGATGCTGTCGTCTGGGACGTGCCTAAAAATGTTGTCTTAGTAAACAGCTCGTTATGGTTTGAGATACAGCCAGTGTTGCACTACCACTAAATATTCTGATCGCACGGTTAAAAATATTTAAATTGTGAAACCGTAAACCGACCTTTCTTGTGTGCACTTTGTGTGCATCGAGTTCCTCTGTACAATCTGCTTTTTCTGAAGTTCTGTTGTTAGAGGACACCTCATGGTGCCTTCATAGTTACTGCTGAACAGCACACAGACCAATGACCAGTCAGTAAAAGAAAGCCAATGACAGAGCCGCGCGCGACTGTATTTACTGACCGTGTTTGGTTTCACACAGAGCACATTGGTTCCTACCTTCAAACATTTCATTTTAATGTTAAGACTTTTTTTTATTTCAATTTTAATTCATTCAAATTGAATTGGACAAACTTTTTATTGATATTAGTATTCAAGATACTTAACACATCCAACCTCCATTAAATAAAATATACTTTAATATAAAATAAAATATTGTTTATCCTTTAAGACAAGAAACATTATGACTATTTTTTTATATGAATTAGTGTGTGTGTGTGGGGGGGATGGGGGGTAGTTATAAACAAACTTATTAAAATACATTTTCAAAACTTTCCTTTATTTCATGTTCAGTAGTTCATCATAAATAGTAAAGATGAGATGAAAATATGATTTCCCCCAAAATCAAACTTTATTCATATTATTGAGTACATAATTAAAGACACGTTAATAGAATAGTTAACAATCGTTGAATATCATAAAATAAAATAAAATAAAAAATAAAGTCTGTCCTGAGGTCAGTATTTTGAGAACCCGCCCACATCCTAGTGTGGCTTGGGCTGACTGGGCACTGAAGTCTGAAAGCACCGCCCCCCGGAACTGAGACTTGTGTGATTTTGAATGAGGTGAATGGCGGTGTTTAAACAGGTGGTATTATGATTATATTCTCATGACAGTGGATGAAAAAACATGGAACAGATTGTCAGGGCTCTGTTACTGCTCCTGTTAGTGCAGTTACCGTCATTTCATTGCACAGATACCTTCAGTAGAGATGATGGAGGATGGTGAGATACATAGATATATATTTCCTATCAATCTTGGGTCGTGTCTCAAAACTTTAGCATGTTTTGTCTTTCAGGGGAAGGGATTCCAGTATGGAGGATGAAGGCGAATGCAACATTGAGATCAGAGATGGGAAGTCAATAACACGCACAGAGTTTATGAAAGAGTAAGAATAACACGCATACACATTTACAGTTAGTTATTAGCATTCATACATTTAAGTCACGTGTAAGAACAATACTATTTTTGTATTGTATCCTAGAAAGCAGCTCTTATAATGATAATTGTAAGATATAATATGTATAAAAAATGAATATCACTTTGATATTACAAATTGTAATGTTGGCATAGATAGATGGATAGGTAGATCATTATAGCATTAAAATATATAATAAATAAAAAAAAAAGTTGTTTTTCTTGTTTGACAGGTATGCTTATGCAAAACCAGTTATACTCCGAGGACTAACAGACAACACCGTAAGAATTGTAGATATACTGTAACTGTATATATGGTGTCTATTGCTCTTATTGATTCATTCCTAACAGTGTTGTGTTGTGATTGGCCGTTTCAGAGGTTCCGCTTCCTGTGTTCCAAATCCAATCTGGTGAGAGAGTATGGAGAGAAAACAGTCCGTCTCAGCACAGCCAATACACACTCATACAGGAAAGGTAGACATATACACACTTTCACATACTTCTGTCTTCTCATGCGCAAACGTAAGGTTTTGGACGGTGACTTTTGATAACTACTGAGATTTTACAAACATTCGTCAGTCTCATGACCCACAGTTAGCATAAGAATTTCCTGAATAATGGAATATAAATATTTTTATAAATCTATTATGCTGATGACCAAGGCTGCATTAAAAAAAAAAAAAAAAAAAAAAAATCACAGGAAAACCAAAGTATTGGGGAAAAAAAAAGTCAGCTCAAAGCTGAATTTTCAGCATCATTACTCAGTCTTCTGTGTCACATGAACCTTCAGAAATCATTCTAATATGATGATATGATGCTCAAGAAACATTTCCTATAATTATAATTGTGCTGCTTAATGTTTTGGTGCATTGCGTTGTATTTAATGTTTTTGAAGAATTTGAAATATAAATATTTTGTTACCGTCTTTACTGTCGCTTTCGATCACTTTCATGTATCTGTGTAGAATAAAAGTATTATTTTCTTAAAAAAAAAAAAAAAGTTGTGTAACTTCTGTTTTCAGACATATTTATTTGACTCTTTACAGTGGATGTGCGGTTTGAAGAGTTTGTAAAGTTCCTTTTGACCCCTCAGTCTGAAGACACCCTGGGCAGCGGTCGGTTCTCTCTCATTCTCTACATCCTCTAAATGTTTTTCATGCTGTACATGATCATTTCATACTGTGTGTGCGCATGTTTATTTCAGATACGCTGTACTTCTTTGGGGACAATAACTTCACGGAGTGGCATTCTCTGTTTGAAGAGTATAAAGCGCCACCCTTTTCTCTTCCACTCATGCATCCTGCGTATAGCTTCGGGATTGCTGGTATAGACGCACAGACTCTTCAATCCTGCCAATTTGGGTTTTGGAGTGCACAACACTCATTTTCACCCCAAAACCACTTCTCTCCCCTGCAGGACCAGGTACTGGTGTCCCGTTTCATTGGCACGGCCCCGGTTACTCTGAAGTTATCTATGGCAGGAAGGTCCGTGGAGCTCTACACTTTTTACAGCTAAAGGGCAGATATAATTTTCATTAGACATATATTGATATGTTTCTGTATACAAACAATAGTCTATCCTTGTGTTCTCCAGCGTTGGTTCCTGTACCCCCCTGAAGAGGCACCTGAGTTCCACCCCAACCACACCCATCTGTCCTGGGTCTCTCTGTCCTACCCAAACCTGGAGCTCCACCAGAGGCCCCTGGAGTGCACCATACGACCCGGAGAGGTGAGGTTAACAAACTTTGCAGTCAGTTTTACTTTGAGCCATGTGCATTTTGAACCCATTTAAAGCTGCTGTATGTATTTTTTTTGTTTTGTTTTTTACTGTACTAATTAAAGCATAAAAATGCCATAATATGTCACCTGCGTGTTCGTGGAGTTTGAGGACGAGCAGTGGGGGAAAACTCTCTCCAATATTTTGAATTTGGACTGCAGTACCCATTTCAACCACTAGCGGTCACTATTACTTATACTTCAAGCGGAAACGAACAATAAATGGTGTGAAATCATTTTAAACAAAATCAGCCCAAAACGGGAGTTCAAAACTGCTTGCCAAAGCTTTTCTGGAAAAGTTATCTCTGGCTGGTTAATGCATTCGAGCTACCATTGGTCCATGGTGATTGTGTAATAGGTGGGTGTGGCTCTGAGGCTCCGCCTTCTATGACATGGACTTTTTTCCCCTGCTCGTCAGACGTCTGAGTTTAAAAACCTGAACACACTAGAGATCTGCTTTATTGTAGAAATTGAAGTTGTAAGTCTAAATGAAAGAGACAGTGAAACTGTTTTTTTCCCATGTTTAATACTGTAAGCTGCTTGATTGAGCAACTTATTATTGTATAAAGCACTATATAAATAAATGTGACTGACTGTCAATAGAGTGACAATGCAAAAATTCACAACGCTATGATCAGAAGCTTTTTCTCATCAGCACTCTCATCAGTGCTGTTTTTTTATTTATTTTGTTTTGTTATTGAAAGGAAAGAGTGCAGCACATATTTACATTTTCATCTAAACTCTGCGGCAGCATGTTCGTTAACGGTATATTGCTCATCGGGTATTCTGGTATCTAACTTTTTATACTTGAGTTAAGAATGAAAAAGAACTTCATGTGTTATTGGGCCTTTACACACTTCACTACTAGGCACCAAGTAAGGGCTGAAGTAGAGTCAAAATCACCTATTCTAGAGGTTAAACTGAGTGTTTTTGTGCAGGTGCTGTATTTTCCAGATCGCTGGTGGCATGCAACTCTAAATCTGGACACCAGTGTCTTCATTTCAACTTTTCTGGGTTAAAGACGGATGTGGCGTGGACACACGCACGGACACACGCACGCACACACACACAGTCTGTTTGACTTGAAGGCTTGATCAAGGATTGTTGCTCAGAGGACCAGCAGTTTGACTGTCAAATCATCTGTCTGTTTATTTTATGAAAAAAATATTTATAAAAGCTTTGTAATGTTATTGAAGTAATTTTTGTAAGTGCTTTTTAAATAAATTTGTGTTTTAGAGACCTGTAATTTGGGGAAGTTGTATTGAAATAAACAGAATTTGTGGTAGTAAGTTGGATATTTTTAATACATCTATCACAGATACATCTACCACATCCAGACGTACAAAAAAAAATACAAATCAGTAAAGAAACAATACACACAAAAAGAAAAGAAGATAAAACCTTAATGTTGACAAATGAAAAGCACAGAACATTGGAATCAGTTGATTAAATTAGATTGATAGCATTGAAATATGTAGGTTATTACTGAAATATGTAGGTTATTACTGAAATAGTTGAACCCATGAGCTTATTTTTTAATTTGAACAAGTTAAATTTGTGTTTGACACCCTGCACTTTACAGCAACACATGCATAAATAATATGTGATAAACTGATTTTGCCCTTTTTTTTAATGCCCCCAAGATGCATTCAGATACAGTATATGAGCATGAAGACTGCCATATAGTGCTTATATAAATGCAGTAGTTTTTATATTCAGGGATTAATCAATGAAATTAAATGAAAGATTAAAGACTTTTTTGCATTCATGAGTCTTTTTGGTGATCCAAGACCAGAGAGAGAAAAGAAACTTTTCTGGCAGAAGACAGTCCTCCAGATGATGTCACTTCCTCCAGACTTGCTGTCCAGCAATGTAGGTTTCCCTGACTGTCAGTGTGTCATCAAGTACTAGAAAATCTACAAAACAAGCAACATAACTACAGGCATTTCTTACTAAAGACACCATGAAATCAAAATAGAAAATTCTTGTTGTTTTAGGGAATATTGCAGGGTTTATTATAAATGATTTATCCACACACACCTTTTTTTAATTCATGTGCATCATAATCTTTAATTAAAATAACTTCCCCTCCCTCTTGCAGCTCATCTCTTCTCTGATGATGTGTTTACTGGTGTGAGGGCGGGTAAACCTGTCACTCATGAGATCCACCAATAGCAAACCACAACCATCCAATCAATTCCACATGGACAAAATCAAGTCCTGCTCTACATGTTTTCTTGTTCGAGAAGCCGTTTCAATTGGATATACGTTACAATAGTGAAGAAAAGACTATCACAACTTCCGTTTCATGACGACTTTAATAAAACACATTTATCCAGTGGCCACTAAAATGCATTTACCTCTAATAACCACTAAAGTGTGCAACTAGATCTTTATATATTCTAGAATATGTTTCTCTAGCAAAGATGATCCCATTCGATGACGTAAAGCACGGACACTTTGATTGTGATTGCCTTGAGACGCACTAAACAACAAACTGAATGTCAAAAAAAGCTTTTTTTCTTACACAAGCTTAATGAACGACTGAAAATCAATCTTGAAAGACAGGCTCATACCTGCATCTGTGCCGTACTCCAGCGTTCCCTTCCTGTGAGTGATGCCCAGCAGCTGAGCAGGGTGCAGAGATGCCGCCTCTAATGCCGCTTCAACAGTACAACCTACACACACACACGTCAGCAAAACCTCTACGACACGCACACACTACGATTAATGAACACGCCACACTCCATACATTCAAACACACTGACCTGACGCCTCCCTGAAGTGTCTCACACACATGTCCATGGTCGCAATGCTGCCACTTAAAGTTGTAGTGCCTGAAATCATGACGAATGAATGAATAAAACACACTTTTCTATCCCCAAAGGGACATTTGTCTTGAACTTGGCACTGTACAAGTCAGCAAAACACTACAACTATTATATGAATAAGAAAAGTTAATAATAATACCCTGTAAAGCATTTCACAATAAAAAATAATTTTCAATAAAAAATGTATTAAAAACATCAGTAAATAATACCTTAAAAAGCAATATACAGTATAATACAGACACATCAAATACTTAAAATAAATAACCCTACAATAAATGCATATCTTTGTACTTAAGTGCTTAACCAAGGATGCATTAAACTGATCAAAAGTGATAGTAAAGATATTAATAATGTTACAAATGTTTTATATTATAAATAAAGGCTGTTCTTTTGGATTTTCTACTCATCAAAACAATCCTGGAATAAAAAATGTGTTTACACAAAAATACAGCAAACTAGCATATCAGAATGATTTCTGAAGGATCATGTGACACTGAAGACTGGAGTAATGATGCTGAAAATTTGATCATTAATAAATAGTTGAATAAATTAGTTTAAAAGATATTAAAATAGAAAACAGCTATTTTAAATTGTAATTATATTTCACAATATTACTGTTTTTTTTATTTAAAAAATGGTGCCTTGATGAGTATAAGAGACTTATGAAAAAATCTTACAGACACTAAACTTTAGAACTGTACTGTGTATCAATATATCGAGTAAATGTATATAAATAATTCCAGCAAATAATTACACCTTTATCAAAAACACCCAGATCAACAGCTGTATTGTGCAAAGAATTTTCCACAAACTTTTCTGTTAGGAATGACTTCACCTGCTGAATTGAATTTATCTCAAATAATTGGTGAACAGAAAATCCATTTTAACAGTCAAACTAACAGTCAACCTACAATGCCCAAACGAAATACAAACAATGTAGCGCTTAACAGAAATAGAGGCATCTGGGTTCATTTGCTGCATAGAATTAAAGCAGGGAGAATACGATGCAGACCTGCGACGTATGCGTGAAGCCCCTGGATGTCGATCTGCTGCTGTCCGAGTGTGTGTCGGCCAGGAGGGAGACCCATCGCCGTCACAGCGTCTGTGACCAACACCAACCCTGACACACACAAACTCTATTCTTACACACAGATTAACTTCATTCATAAAAGCCAACCTGAGAGGGATGCATCTCATTAAAATGTACGGGAGCAATGTATCATAGGTTCAGTATTCTACACACAGATTTGTGGTTGTGTGTGTATGAATACCTGCAGGATGAGCTCTGTGGGCGATGCGCAGCGCTGCAGGGTGTGTGTGTATCCCGTCTGCGATCATACCGTAGTAAACCGTCCGACCTGGTGGAATACGATCACTTGTAAGCAATCCCACAATGCCCGGGTCCCGGTGATGAAACTATAACAAAACAAAATGTTAAATACCTGGTGTGTTCCTAAGCATAATCATTCACGGTGTGCATGTTTGTTTAAAAAATATTTATAGAATATTAAATCGCTCTGTTTGCATTGTAGGATAATGTATAGGGAATATGGTGTTATTTTAAATGTTTATGTGTGCGCCAACATACAGTATGTTTTCTAATGCGAATAACTGTTAATTAATGCGTGTGTGTGTGTGATACTAACAGGCAACATGGCATTGAATAAGTGTGTGATGAACGTGGCTCCATTCTGCACAGCCTCTTCAGCCTGAGAGAGATCAGCCATAGAGTGACCTGGACAAAGAAGCACTTTGGATATGCTCAACCTGGAGGAAATTTAATAGCAAAAATAAAGCCTGTGTAAACATATGTACGCACCTACTGACACGGCTATGCCCCTTCCTGCCAGTTCATGGATTGCAGCCGCGCTATTGGCCAGTTCTGGTGCGAGTGTTACCATTGCGACATTGTCCAGGGGGCCGTAGGTCTCTATCAGGTCGGCCACGCCGCCGGCTTTAAACGTGCGGAGGAACTTCGGAGGATGAGCGCCTCTCTTCTCTTCACTGATGAACGGCCCCTCCAGGTGAATACCTGAAACAAACACGAGGAAAAACATTAAACGAAACAATATTTGGCAGTACATTTTTTTAGTTAAAGGTGCAGTATGTAATAGTGACAGCTAGTGGTTGAAATGGGTACTGCAGTCCACATTCAAAATATTGGAGAAGGTTGTTTCTCCTGCCCACTCCTCCTCAGGAGGAGTTGCCAGATTGAGGACATGCAACAGGAGCGAGCGCAAATGACAATGGAAAGCGACGATCCTTAAACCTTGCTTACACTTTCGCCTGGCTCTGGTACTATTCTTTGAAACGACAGGGGGCGACTTGAGTAATTGTCCTCTAAACCATCAGGAATCCGCGGTGAGAAGTAGTAAGGTACACACGTGACAATGTTTATTTTAGTACATTTCACTAAAACCACACAACAAAAGAATCGTGTAAATCAGAAAACCTTGAGATTATTACGTGTGGCATTAGAACAAAACAAATGGATGTGAGAACGTAGCCTAAACTAAATTAACGATATCATACATATTTTCTAATTTCATTTTTATAAAACATGGACCTTTATTTTTATTTAAAGGGCTTATGTCTGCTATTGTAGGCTCATTTTGTAAATGTAAGTAACTAGCTTAGACGCACAAACTGGGTGCCGGTGTGGTGAGACGTACATGCTCGGCAAGATTCGGCTCGAAGTCGTGCATCTTCGGATACGGAGCCACGCGGAAAGTTACAAAAAATACCGTGCGAAATAGGGTCTCGCGTACTCAGCGCGCACGACCACGATGACATCATTTTTGCTGTGCACGCCCTCATGCGGACGCGGTGAGTATAAACCAACTTTACACTGAAAGCTGATCAGCTAATGTGTACGTCTGCAATGTTTTTAATGGTCAGGTAGAATCTGCGATCTCAAACAGTTCATTTGCTGGCTTCCGTCGCTACAATACGCTGTGCTTTCCACCAACTGGCAACCCGGCTGTTGAAATACTATTGGGTGAATTGGCAGTGGGCGGAGTCACTCAGACCGAAACAAAAACAGACATTCTGACATGAAACATGAAACATATATTTTGACATATCTGGCTGTTATATTGTTTTTGTGAGAAACAAGTATTTGAATTTAGCCCATTTCCTAAATCTCTGCAAACATATTTTTATGATTTGGTACATTCAAAAGAATTACATACAGCAGCTTTAAAGTTTTAGAAGTTTTACTAGGTCTGTGTGCATCTTACCTAAAACTCCTGCCCCTTCAGGGCCTCCATCTTGTTCTCTGAGCTCAGGAATGACCTGTGGAGAGAAAGACAGCAACATTACTAATGCCTCTGTTCCTTTTCAAGCGTGAAGCAAAACAAGCCGATGTGTGATGAGCATTGAACTGAAATTGAACCAGATGCATGGAAGATGCTTCATGGAAACTACAAACACTATCGCTCAAAAGTTTGGGTTTGTGGTCAGCAAGATTTTTCTTTCGAAAGAAGTTGAAAAGTTTTATTCAGAAAGGATGCTGAAAATTCAGCATTGATCAGAGGAATAAATTACATTTTACTAACTATTCAAATAGAAAACTGTTATTTTTAATTGTAATATTTCATAATATTACAGCTTTTACTGTATATTTGATCAAATAAATGCAGCCTTGTTGAGCATAAGTGACTTCTTTCAAAAACATTAAAAAAAATACCATTATTACAAAAATTACCATCCCCAAACTTTTAAACGATAGTGTATGCTACATTGTTTAATTATTCCAGGAGGTGCCTGATGATGCAAGAGATGAAAACATTAAAGTGCCAATAAAACACAGTACCAACACATGTCAATCCTAGATACAGTCTCAGGATAAACCTGAAGGAAAATCAACAGTGATGTATTTGTGGGTGCGATTGAGCATCTGAGAGACAAATGAAGGGCAGTGATTGGTGCATAGGTTGAACCTTATGGTATATGTCTGGTGGAGACGTGACGAGAGTGGGGCAGAAGGAAGTGACGCCCTGTTCAAGAATCTTTTTGGCCACCACAGCCATGCCCCCTCTGATGTCACTGCTGGCCTGGGAGAAGTCAATACCATATCCACCTATGAGTGAGAAGAGGGGAGGAGCTTGGCATAATAAGATATCAGTTACAACACGAACAACACAGTGATTTTTACACTAACTGGTGAATGTAACAATGGCAATGTGTACTGTGTGTGTAGTTTACCATTTATTTGAACATCTATGAATCCAGGTGCAATGATCTTATTCTCGCAGTCAACTTTGTGATCGGCAAACCCCTCCTCATCGAAGAACAGCTTCTCTGGGTTCAAAATCTTTCCTTCACGAACCCACAGGTCTTCCCTACAAAATCAGTCGGAAATGTGCAAAAAGTTTACAGATTCCATCTGGGCTCGACTAGAAGTCTATGCTCAAGATGTTATAATCAGCTTTAGAAACAAATGATTACATCAAGTATAATATAATAATACATTATCCAAAATCTATCAGTATGATATGGAGACTGTAAAGGCCCCTGTTAGGTTCAAATATTTGAGAATGCATGTGAATCTAGGCTAGGTTGCAACACATTTTTATATAATTTTATACAATTGTGAGGAAATTAAGGGGTTTGTACACAATAATTAGAATCTGTCTGCTATGTTACCATTGTAGCCTGTGGTCCTTCAGTATCCTACAGTTCACAAACTGTGTGATCGGGGCATCTGAGACACTCTTATTGGACGGCATCTCTCCCGAGATCCCACCCCTACACTTAAAAACACCCTATGAAAAGAATCAGAATATGTGTCAGGTCTTCAAAGTGGATCATATTGGTTATTAAATGTCAGGTGATATATATATCATATGTATTATTATTTATATTTACATATATAATTAATTAAGAACTTATTCAATTATGTATGTTTATGACAACTGTGATGTGGACTTTCTTAAGGTACTTTTTTCATATGTATTAAAATAGAAATAAACTGAGTTGACCTCCATAAAACACAATGAACTAACGATCGTTGCCCTTTTGAACGCATTTTATGTTTTTATGACACAATATTAAACTTTGAACGGTCAAACTATTTTTCCTGTTTAAGAAATCTACTATGTTTATATGGACACCCAGATCTGTCAAAAAATGCTTTGTGATTATTATTTCTGATTATTTATTACATAATGACACCGATTTTAAACCATCAGACAAGCCGTTTTGATCACTATGTTAAAATGATGCAGACAGTAAACAAACGTACCGGAAGAAATGAACGAGCTCTTCATTTGTTCACCTTAAGGATACCGGAACATGACACGCATATGATAATCGGTTGTAGTTTCATAAACACGTACCGTTAATTCACATACTTTTGCTATGATTCGGTCCGCGCGCTAGTTTTCTGTAGGAAGTCAGTGTGCTCAGAGTGTCACGCGCGCTGTGTCAGCTGATGAGGAGGCGTGGCCACAGTACACGTGCCTAGAGCGTGTTTAAAACCGCAGATATATAGCCTACAATTAATATTGAATAATAAAGTTGACATATCCGTTTCATATATGTAACATAACGTTGCATAATTGACTCGTTGTTTACATAATTGAGCGCAATTCAATTAAATATCTGAATACGTTGTAAAACGTGTTTACTGTTTTCAAAAAAAAGGTAGGCTATTCTTTTCAATACAGTGTCAATAAAACAGCAGGTTTTCTTTCTGACAACTTACCCCATATAGATTAATGTGTGTTCAATGAACAGTAGCCTATTTTTGGACAATAAAGGTGAACAAGTTAAATAGATTTTATATACAAGATAGATATCTGGATGTGTCTATAGCCAAGAAAAATGTAAACAATAGCTCAATTTAACATAAGCCAAATCAAATAAAGGCCAAATGCAGTATGAGGTAAACTTATTCAAAATGACAACAGAGAGCCTTTCATTCACCTGTGTGGGTTTGTAAGCCACTGACACTATATGTCAAGCACAGGTTACTGTATCTCACCCACTCTTGTGTGAAGTGAGGCTAAACATTGTTTAGTTTTTGTGCTTATTAATATCAAAGGACAGATTTGAGTTGCCGGCTTAACCCTCGGACAGAAACCGCTCACAGCTGCGTCATTACTGTTGGGAACAGCACTGTAGGGCGAAACACACGCCTTCATTTCCCTTGAACCTCTAACCTATGTCAGACGGCGTGGTTCTCACATTCACAACATCACACATTAAGAAAAACAGAGCAAAGAAACTCTCTTCATTACTAAAACAACATGTCAGAGTATGGAAGGTTATGTTGTTGTTGTCTTGAAGTTTGTTAAAAGTGCTTTGAACAGTCGATTATTAGATGTAATCCATTTTCCATTTTAGAGTGATATGTTAATGTATGCAGTCCTAGACAGATGCTTGAAACACCTAAACAAGCAAATTTATGAGCAGTATTCGTAAACACAACAATATTTTGAGCGTTGTTTGTGAATATAATTATAACCAAAGGGTTCAAATTAATCAAGGGTTAAAATTAAGAGGGGGAAAAAGAAAAAAGAGGGTTAAAATTAACCAAGGGTTAAAATCAAAAGGAAAAAATAAGAAAAAAAAAACAGTGGAAAAATTAACCAAAGGAGTAAGAGGAAAAAAGAGCGGGGAAATCAACCAAGGGTTAAAATTAGGAGGGGAAAAAAGGGTTAAAATTAACCAAGGGTTAAAATGATCAGAAAAAAGAAACAAATAGGGATAAAATTAACCAAGGTTTAAAATTAAGAGGGAGAAAAGAAAGAAGAGTGGAAAAATTAACCAAGGTTTAAAATTAAGAGGGAGAAAAGAAAGAAGAGTGGAAAAATTAACCAAGGGTTCAAATTGAGAGGGAAAAAAGGAGAACAAAAATGTTAAATATCAAAATGAAATAAAAAAGAAAGAAGAGGGGAAAAATACAAGGGTTAAAATTGAGAGGAAAAAAGAAGGGGAAAATAAACCAAGGGTTAAAATTAACAGGAAAAAGAAAAAAGAGGGGGGAAATTAACCAAGGGTTAAAATGAACAGGAAAAAGAAAAAAGAGGGGGGAAATTAACCAAGGGTTAAAATGAACATGAAAAGAGAAAACAAGAGGGATAAAATTAACTATGGGTTACCATTTTAAAATTAAGAGGAAAAGAGAAAAAAGAGGGATAAAATTAACCAAGGTTTATAATTAAGAGGGGGAAATTATCCAAGGGTTAAAATTGAGAGGAATAAAGGAGAACAAAAGTGTTAAATATTAAAATGAAATAAAAAAGAAAGAAGAGAGTTTTCGTCTGTCTAGGAGATCAAGCGTCACCTCACTGAAGGCTGGCTTGGCATGCTTGACCTGATGATTAGATTGATTAAAAAGCGTGGGTGAGGTGTGTGTTTGTGCATGCTGTGTTTATTGTATGTGTGGATGTTTTAAGGGGGTGTCACTGACGTAGATCCTTCAGGCATAAACTCAGTGTTCGTTATAGGTCAGAGGTTGAGCAGTGAGCTAATTGATTAATTTAAAGTGATAAAATGCGTCATTCATTCAATGTGTGACAAAGTGTCAGCTTGAAGGCCGCGCATCACAATCGCTGTCACGTAGATGGTCTACATTCAAACCTTTTAGTATCTAATGGTCAAGCTTATAGGGAATATGTGTGTGTCAGGCCTGTTTAACATCAACAGCAAACTATAAAATATGTGCTTCAGTGAGCCTGGAAATTTGTGTAATTAATTAACCTGAATTTACGTCATTCTCTGCTCATTGTCGAGCATCAACCAACAGCTTATGAAGAGTTGCAGGTTTTTATCTTTAACTAAAAAATAAATTAATAAATAAAACTGGTCTCATTTGATAACATACTAACCAAACTAACAATGTACAACATATTCTTACAGCATTTATTAACCTAGTAACAAAAATGTTAAAGGGATAATTCACCCAAAAATGAAAATTATCCCATAATTCTAGGTGTACTTTCTTCTTTCAGACGAACACAATGGTAGTGATATGAAAAAATCAATAAATCCTAGCTCTTCTAAGCTTTATAATAGGAGTTAATGTGCCTTGTTTTTTGTAGCAAAAAAAAAAGAAAATCCATCCATCAAAAAAGTAATCCATACGAAACCAGGGGGTTAGTGAAGGAAAGGCCTTCCAAGCAATGCATACGCAAGTCAAGTTCTGGAGGAAGAGTGACCTCTGCCGTTGCCGGAAGCCAGTGATTAAAGTTTATAAAGTTATAAATATGGGTTCTTTCTCTTACAAAAACAGCTTTGCTTCAGAAGGCCTTTATTAACCTCCTGGAGCCGTAAATAAATAAAATTGGAAATAAATAAAAACTAAAACTATAGGCTACATCAAAACTGAAATAAAAATTAAACTGGAATACAATAAATAAATAAAAGATAGCTTAATAAAAATGTCAAAATCACATTAAAAATATAAAATTAAACTAAAATGAAAACACAAATATAAAAACTCGTTTAATTTTTTTTAAACATAGTACAATAACACATTAATAATATAAGGGCCTATTTGCCTATAATAAAAAAATAACAGCATGTAGCCTAAATAATGACACATATTCAGTTTACTTTCAGTTAGTTCATTTTGACGTTCCAGGGTCTCAGCTCACCCATGAGGATGATGATGAGGATGAGGAGGAGGAGGAGGAGGAGGAGGAGGGTGGGGGGGGGGGGTCTTGGAGTTGTAATGGGTGACACAAGCGCGGCAGCGCGCCGCTCATGACGCGTCTGGCGTCTCCAAAGAAAAGCTTCATTCGTCAGGAGACAGACTTCAGTTATTAAAGACGAGTAGCCTTCATAGTCTCCCTTTAAAAGTCTCTAAACAGTTCATAATTAACTGCCAGTGAAGAGTAATTTAAAGGCATACGGTTTTGAATGAGTTGTTCTTCACAAGCTATTTGTAACCAAGAACCGCGATCCAAAACTAATGAGTTTTTTTTGTTAAACTTAATTTCAGTAAATCGGACAAAACTTTTTCTTGACTGGAATGAAAATGAAGGCGTCTCCTGCGCTCGTGCTCTGCGTGTCCGTCACCGTTTACTTCGCGCAATCTCAGCTTCAGTTGCGCGTGCGCCCGTCTCCTAGCGAGCACCTGCCGGTACCGGACCTGCACGAGGACCCTGACCCGGCGCTGGAACCGGGAGAGAGGGATTTAGCCCCTCGGATGCTGCGGCGTAAACTCGGCAGCAGTTTCAACCCTATCTTCTCTTCGACCGGTCAACCGACGCGAGGTAACGGGTCCGAAATCACGCGAGAGGACGAGATCAGTCTCGCCGGACCGATTCCCAGTGAATTTCAGCAGCTGGATTTCACTGGTCTTAAAGCACCACAGAAAACGGAGCGCAGGGTTCGCCGGTGGTTGTGGTCGTACACGCAGTGCCCGGTGCTGCCCATGTGGAAAGATCTGGGCGTGCGTTTCTGGCCGAGATACGTCAAAGAAGGACAGTGCTCGACCGAGCGCTCGTGCTCTTTACCGGAGGGGATGTTTTGTAAACCGGTGCAATCCGTGAGCGTCACGCTCCTCCGGTGGCACTGCCAGCAGGGCTCTCGCGCGCTCAAGCGATGCGCGTGGATCCGCGCGCACTACCCGGTGATTTCACAGTGCGGCTGCGCGTGCTGAAGCTGAAGACCACAGTTTGACCATTTTAATGACCCTACAATGGTTTAGCACAGATTTTAATTCGTATTCCTTGCCTTTGATTTTAGGGTAAATATGAATCGGACTTGTTCTTGTCACACCCACCACCCATTTAACAAGGTGGACTTTAATGCAAAGACACATTTGTGATTGTGCATTCTTTGGCTATGCTGTTTTAAATTATATTTAATTTATCTGTGAGCATGTGAAGAAAATGTTTAAAGATGAAAGAAAAAAAGACAATAAAAGTGCCAATATTGTGTATTTGTATTGTTATTGCTACATTTGATAATAATTAAAAAAAATCCTTCAGAAATCAATTTAATATGCTGATTTTATACTCTGTGCTACATATATATTTTTTGCAACCATTTGATATTTTTCAGGATTCGCTGATGAATAAAAAGAACAGGATTTATTTCTGTTTTGAATAAATACTGTTCTTTTTAACTTTTTATTCATCAATGAATCCTGAAAAAAGGTTTTGATTTCATATGGTTATGAAAAATTTTTAAGCAGCACAACTGTTCCAACATTGATAATAACTGAGTATCCAATCAGAGTGATTTCTGAAGGATCATGTGACACTGAAGACTGGAGTAATGATGCTGAAAATACAGCTTTGATCACAGGAATACATTACATTTTACTATTACTCACAGTTATTTTAAATTGTAATAATATTTCACAATTTTACAGTTTTTTCCTGTATTTTTGATTAAATAAATGCAGGCATAAGGGACTTCTATATAAAAAAAAGAATAATAACATATATGCATTTAAATGCTAATATAAGATAAGTGAAAGTTTATTTTTGAAAACACTTATGTGCGTCATGCCCATTCAAAGTTCAGATTCTTCCTCCCTGATAATTTTTTTGTCACAACTTTATTCCAATTATGATCCATAATTACCAGAGCCTATAACGACTCAAATGTATTCTTCTGGATGTGTAATAAATCGGTCAGCATCAGCCCGCCCCTTTTATAATATGGTGTGTGTGTATATCAAATCTAGAGTATCTAAAGTATATCTGTGTATATCAAATCTAGAGTATCTAAAGTATATCTGTGTATATCAAATCTAGAGTATCTAGAGTATATCTGTGTATATCAAATCTAGAGTATCTAGAGTATATCTGTGTATATCAAATCTAGAGTATCTAGAGTATATCTGTGTATATCAAATCTAGAGTATCTAAAGTATATCTGTGTATATCAAATCTAGAGTATCTAAAGTATATCTGTGTATATCAAATCTAGAGTATCTAGAGTATATCTGTGTATATCAAATCTAGAGTATATCTGTGTATATCAAATCTAGAGTATCTAGAGTATATCTGTGTATATCAAATCTAGAGTATCTAAAGTATATCTGTGTATATCAAATCTAGAGTATCTAAAGTATATCTGTGTATATCAAATCTAGAGTATCTAGAGTATATCTGTGTATATCAAATCTAGAGTATCTAGAGTATATCTGTGTATATCAAATCTAGAGTATCTAGAGTATAGGTCTATCTGTGTATATCAAATCTAGAGTATCTAGAGTATAGGCCTATCTGTGTATATCAAATCAAAAACACGCGTAGCGCTCTAGAATCTTTGCTGTGTATGTTCAGGCGACTCACTCGTCTGGCACGTTGAGCTGGCAATGTTTTACAGATGGTCTTGAAGTGGTAAGTGAGCAAAGCAACAAATCGGCATTGAATTAGTTATCGGATGATATTAAAAGGTAGTGGGATTATTTGGGGTTGACCTGGAAATTTTAACTTGATCAAAACGTTATGGATTTGATATTAGCTGCGAATTCAGAGCATTAACTTAAGTTGTGTCAGTGTAACGTTATCGATAGCTAGCCTAGTCTAACCGTAAACTAGTTGGCTAACGTTACTGCCTGCCATTCAAAGCCAATACGCCATAGTAACGTTATCTGATCGGTTTTGAAACATCTGTTCTGTTTTGTCTTGTGTCAAAGTATCCAGCTGGTTCAATTGTTTTCAGTTTCATAGAAACGAGGGTGTTAAATTTGTTGTAAACTAACTGCAAAATCCAACCTAACGAAATCTGTCAAACTTCCAAAGTCCTTCATCACATATTAATATTAAAGTAACTTAATTTCAGAGCACCACAAAGTCAGACCTCAGCACCTTTATGTACCTTTAATGTAAGGTCGTTCTTAGGTCACATACCAATTTAAAATCATAACATAAAAACTGCAATGGTACTGTTTTTAAAATCACGTGTAGAAGGCCTAAGTGTACAGTAAGTGTGTGTGTAAACATGCTTTAATGAAGTAGACTTCAAAAGCTTTTGTAGGAGCCATTTTGGGGATAGTAACGTTTTTGTCCACTGGGTGGTGCTGTGTATAATTCGATCCCCTGAGCAACAGGTGTGTGTGTTGGTGATTGGGAAGCACACAGTTACAGTTTACATTCTTCTATTAATTAACATCAGTCTTCTACTATGGCTAAACATATTTGTTTTTAGAATAGCATTGTTCCACCATTGAAGTAACGCTAATAACCTTAACAGGAAAATTGCAAGCCAAAATTGAGCAGCATCGCTGACGTTCTGCCTCAAAAAATAAAAACAATAAAATAAGAAAATACTGTTTAGATGTTTATATATATTTTTTAGAGTGTTAGAAAATGAGCTGGGTTTACGGCTAAACCGAGTGTTTGTTAGCGCTCGCACTGCATGTTGCCACAGAAAAGTTTCCTAAAATCTCTTCAAGTTACGCTAGCATTTGCGCGTCTCACTGACCATTCAGCTTGGTCAGACAGTACAGCGTGATTCGCTGCGAGATCCTGGGAGAAACGTGTGAATTGGCTTAGTTATTCTGATATTGTCCTCAGACAATCATATGTTGACCTCAAGTCGGATTTATTCTGTAACATGATGTTGTCCTCAGACCATCATATGAATATGTTGACCTCAAGTCAACACTTCAGATCAATAAAATATAATTAAATGTGCTCCCTGAGTAACAATTGCTTCCCTGATGATATAACCTCACAGTAGACCTATCTGTAAAATAATCATATTTATAATAGGCTAAGTCTTTATCATTGCTTCTGTATTTTTAGGCTAAAGGACACCAAGTGGCAATAACAGCACACAATGGAAGGTATGATTTTTTTATTTGTTTTTACTTTATTTAATGTAATTTAACTGTTTCATTTTTAACATGTTTTCAAATCTAACACAATGTATACCTTGCTGGCGTTTGGGGGAGAGGCTGCTTCTTTGTAAGCTACAAGAGAAGCAACTTCTCACAGGCACAGCATGTTGTTATAAACATGCATTTGCAATGTTATCAGATGGGCATTTTAAATTGTATTGATTTTAGACTAAAACATTTTTATTTGTATTGATTTATTTAATTTATTGACAGTTTTATTGTTAATGAAAGCCCAATGTGCTTGCAAAATATGTCATCTATTAATTATTTTTCATCTTTGTAGATTATAAGGCATTAAGGTGTCTCCAAAATAAAAGGCCAAAGTTCACCATAGGAAGTGTAGGGCCATACAATCTACAAGTGGAAAGTTTTAAAACTTTAATGGAAGACAACGAGGTTTCTGATGAGGTAATTTAATATCCTTACAGTAAGATATGTAAATTCTTGCACTTATTTCCTGTCCACTTACCCTACCAGCAAAACAAACAACAATGGCCTCTGACTAGCATTTAGCTCTGTTCTTCATTGGGTTCACAAAGACTTTTTGTTTTTTTTGCTAGTTAGATGCTGAAATACATAAACAAACGGGGAACTTAACCCCAGAATGCATAAAAAAATAAATAGCATGCTTGGGGGATTGGCTCTTGTCTAGCACCAAAACATGCCTCTGACATAGGCATTTTGTACCTTAAAAGTCCAGTCTAGAACAGGACTGATGATAAATGACTTACAACATTTCTATTTGACTCAAAATATAGAGCAGTTAAATTATTTTACCTCACATTTTTTCTTTAAATCTTCAGGTCATGGATTCCATATGTAATGTCCTTAGCATGGTAAGTGTAATTTTACCACCAATCATTTGAATTATATTATACAGTATATAATTGATTTGAAACATATTTATTTCTTAAACTTTGAAGAAAGTTGGAAAATATTTTATCCCTCTACCTTAAATCAGGATCACCCAGGGGTTGTGCATGTAAATTCTCAGGCACTCACAAAAATTCTGGATGGATCAAAAAGGGCAAAGAGCCATTATTTTCTCAAGGTAAGGAAGATTAAATGGTTTGTCACTGACCTGCATTTTTTTGTTTGGTATTATGTTAATGAATAGCTGTTGCTAGGTTTCAGTAAGCTTAATTAAACAGCAATCAGATTCTAGATGATTGTCATATTCACTAGGTTATATTTTATTCCTGATTTCTATTCTATTTCTCTGAATTACAGAATAACATTTTTAAAGGGACAACAGAGATATTTGGCGCTTATCTCGAGGGTGGCAATCACTGGAGCTTTTTTGTGAGTCTGTGTCTTCCCACTTCCTGCTGTATACACAGCAGAAGATGCCTGTTGACTCTGAAAATATCATTACTCAGGAGGAGTTATCCAAACGGTCATACCTGGATAAGGTTAAGATACCTCACATTCAAGCAGGCGTTGATTTGCTGATTGGAACTAGCTAATTTGATTGAGCCATATGAAATTATAAACAGTTATGGTAATGGGCCATTTGCCAATAAAACCCTACTGGGATGGGTTGTTAGTGGGAACTTGGAGGGAGACGGTGACCGCAAGAATGAAGATGGGCATTCTGCGGTTACTGTTAACAGAATTTCCGTGGTTAAGTTGGAAGAGTTGCTCAACAATCAGTTCAATTCTGATTTCAGTGAAAGGACTGCTGAAAAGGAAGAAATGAATTAGAGTTTACAGTTCTTTCATCAACCTGTCTTTTACATAAACTTACAAAATAGATACTTTTAACTTAGTCCTCAGATACAGGAGGGTTGCTGCTAGCTCCGTTAAGGTATTTCTGTCCCTCCCAAACTGCATTGAAATGGTATGGTAAGCCAGAATTTTAACATTTTCAGGGGGAGAAACCCCCTGACCCCTCCTAACATGATCCATATCACCCATCAGAAAACAATTGCAACGTCTCAGATTGTGCCCCCCCACAATTTTGGCTTGCATGATGCCCCTGTGTGTCATTGAGTGATAGATTTGTATTTATGACATGCTTATTCTCTCACTTCTCCTTTTTTTACACATTTGATGTTATTCTGTTTCTTTCTCCCTCCCTCTCTTCCGCCACATCTGTTGTCACCTCTTCTCTTTTACTGTAATTTTTCACTCAGCCATCTTCGTGTTCACACTCATATTTGCTTTCTGATGTTTCAGGATGAATGCAGCAAACAAGACCATAACTGAAGGTTAGTAAAAGTAAAGTTAATAAAGTTCTGATATTTTTCTGGCAAATCTTATATTGGTTTATAAGAGAAAAAGTGGCATAATTTACAGTAGTTCATATAGATGCATTTAAATATGCAGCATATGTGAATCGAAGCAATGTAATTGTGTACTTAAAAATGCTGATTTATAGACTTGCTGTTTTTGTCAAACAACACATGAAACACTGAAACATAATCTTCGGCGCATGATGGTACTTTGTTTGGGTGCATTTAGCAGAGTAAGCATCACTTCAGTGAAAATAATGCTTCAAATTGTTAAAGAAAGGATACGTGTGAATGCAGCTGGTGAGAAAACAAGCACTCCCTCTCTTGGGATCGGTCTGTGAGTGTGTTTGAAGAGAAAGAGTAAGACTGAAAGTCTGTCTAAAAGATGCCTTGTGCATTAAAAGATCTCTCAAACCAAGCAAAATAAATCCACGATTGTACAAAAGTCATATATTCTTTTCAGTGGAGTCTTCCATCCTGATCATTTCAATAATCATACAAACAGAACAAGTTTTAGACTGTAAACACATCTAAAGAAGAGTTTGAATTCAAAGCTTCACAGTGCAAAATTGTTTCTGATATCACTCAAATATTATGAACACTCTTGAAAATAAAGGTTCTTTATTGGCGTTGATGGTTCCATGAAGAACCTTTAACATCCATGGAATCTTTCCATTCTACAAAAGGTTCTATATAGTGGAAAAAGGTTCTTCACACTCTTAAAAAAGAAAGGTTTCCAAAAGGAGTTTTGGCAGTGATAAACCATTTTGGGTTCCACAAGGAATCTCTCAGTGAACAGGTCTTAAAAGAACCACTTGTTTTTCTTAGTGTGAAGAATATTTTAATAACGTAAAATAACCATTTTCCACTATATAGAACCTTTTGTGGGATGGAATGATTCCATTGATGTTAGAGGGACCTGTTATGCAAAATTGACGTTTATATTGTTATTGAACATTGTGTCCGCAGTGCGTGTACACAGCCATCCTATGGTAAAATCCACCCACTTTGTTATTTTCCCCATAAATCTGAAACAGTGTCTCAAATTGAGCCGTTCAGGAATGTGCTCCAATGTGACATCACATTGGTTCAGGTCACGCCCACTATTGGTGATGTAATCCATCCTATTAGCTTAGCATTTACAACATGGTATAATTAATATTTATTCTGCGGAAACTTCGGACACATTCTGGGGACAATTGAGACTAATACTACATTTGGTAAAAAGGGGTATAATAGGTCACCTTTAAAGGTTATTCATGAAACCATCAATGCCAATACATAACTTTTACTTTTAAGAGTATGAAAAAGAACAAATTTAGGAACTGTTCAATGAAAGGTTTTTTGGGGAACCAAAAATGATTCTTCTTTGGCATCACTGTGAAAACCCTATTAAGGAACCTTTATTTTTAAGAGTGTACTAAGAAAGTAAGTATATTAAAAATATAATAGGCTATATATACAATGTGTACATGGTTTCTGATTGTTATGTGTGTTAGTTTAATAAAGCAGCATGATGAAGTGAAATTTCAGCTCGAAAGAAAGACAATTTCATCATATCCACAGGCAACACAACTGTGCTTGATGGTGCATCTCACAGCAAACCTGATCTCAAGCCAGTCAAAAACCACTCACATAACACAGGTACGTTTTTATGCGGCATTATGTCATAACAAATCCGATGCTGAATCAGTTAATAATTTATGTGTGTGTGTTGTGTTTAGCATCTCGGCCTGACTGGCTGCTCTACACAGTTCCTGCATCAGCCTTTTTGATTGGGATCGTTCTGTTCGCCTATACCTGCAAAACACAACGACGCAGAAATGGCAAGTGTTGTGAACACACACACACACACACACACACACACACACACACACACACACACACACACACACACACACACACACACACACACACACACACACACACACACACACACACACACACACACACACACACACACACACACACACACACACACACACACACACACACACACACACACGTATATGTGGTTTATAGGGACTCTCTATAGGCGTAATGGTTTTTATACTGTATAAACTGTATCTTCTATCCCCCTACACTAACCCTACCCCTAATCCATCATAGAAAACTTTCTGGATTTTATGAATTTCAGTTCAGAATCACAGTTTAGTTTGGTTTTGAATCCATTTTGTTTACGAGGACACAGGAAGTGTCACAACAGTTAAAAATTGTGCTGTAAAATAACAGCAAGTTACTGGCAGTAACAGTTTGCAGTTCTCCTTCTTTACACTATTATACTGTTGTAGTACCATTGAAGAACTGAAACTAAAATAAAAATAGTAATAACAGTAGTAAAAACAGTCATATTTAATAGTCCTATTAGTAAAAATAAATAAGAATAAAAATACTATTAATAAAAAAACATAGATAATACTGAAATAACACTGAGCCGAAAAATACACACACAGACATAGAAAAATTCTTAACATACAAGCTTCATGTTGACAAATTATATTTTGCATTATAGTTCATAGATTTATGATGGTCCTTAATGATTATAATTTCTTTATGCTGCACCTACAGCGCAGAAGACACACACAAATGGACAAGTTGCCAGTTATACTACTTTTGGGTGATGTATTTGCCTTTTCCAATACTCATTAAGAGAATGAGTATTTTGTACTCTTTTTTTCTTTTTTTTTTAACTTTTTTTTTTACTTTATATTTCTTGTTGGGACAATAGTTGCCCAAATTGGCAGTATTATTAAAAAAAAAAAAACCCTCTTGTGCTCCTCGAGTGGCGGTCAAACATAACCACCTTTTTTCACTTGAGGGAAATTTATATATTTTAGTTTGATAATGTTTTTTTATTTAATATTTTGAATTTTAAGGGGATTTTATGGTACTAAATTATATTTATGCAGTAGATCTATCTATTTATTCCTTAGCTATGTTTTGAGCATTGACCCCTTTAACTTAAACTGTCATAAGAAGACACTTAGTAGATTATTGCTGCATGAAAAAAAGTTTGGTTTTAATAAAATATAAAATAATTATAAAATAATTTTTCCAAAACATGTTTTACTCTAAAACTATGAAAACATCAAAGCCATAAATCTAAACAGGTTGATATCTCAAAAAATGAGCTTTCCGTAAGATTTAGTTTGGGGTGAAGCACCAAACATTTCCACTAGATGAAATCCGCTTCCCATTCATTTGTAATTCACTGAACAGTAGCTACAAGTTTGACGCTTTTTTATAGCCTTTTCGAATCATGTCCATGATTTTTGGTGTGTGCTCACGTAGCAAATGCCAAAACCTTAAAGTAAAAAATTCTATTTCTGTTTCGGTCAAAAATGATCAAAGAGCACGTATTAATCGTTTTATTTTTTCTTTAAAAAAAAAAAGCCCTGTTCTCTATCCACCTGTCATATAGAGACTTTCCATGATTCATTCAATTACTTTCTAATAAAATTAAGTCACGTCGTTCATGTAAAACACTGGAAACACTGGATGTCGCATTAAAGAAGTAAACGTGTTTGCTGTTTCATGTTTTTGAATGTGTGTTGTCACAGGCGCTCTGAGAGGTGCTTGGAGAGCGCTGAAAACAACAAGAAGGGTAAAAACACTGCTAATAATGTCATATTCTTTTATAGTGCTAGCCGAATTCAAATCCAGAAAAATACAGTCAGTATGTTGTTGTTGGTTTCGACAGATGAGACGCAGTCCTATGAGAATGTAGATGCAGCCATTTACAACAATCAAGACAAAGTCACTTATTATGTGACTGCAGATGAAGGTACTGTATATCCTGGCCAGCAGTAATTATGTGAGGGGATTTGATTCTGCAATTTAATGGTTGTTGGTTTTAGATTATCTTGAACCTGATGCAATTGGGGAAGTGGAAGGGGCGGTGCTAGAGAAACATCAGAACACCCTACAGCCGCCCAGCAATTTGACAGACACTGGTGAGGATATGATTACAATATATACATATAGTCATGATATAAATACTATATATATCGAGAGAGAGAGAGAGAGAGGGAGAGAGAGAGAGAGAGTAAAATAAATACTTCTGGTTCTGTATTGCTCAATAAAATGTTCCAAGTCAAGTCACCATTATTTATATAGCGCTTTATTCAATACATATTTTGTTCTGTATTCATTTTAGATCAATTACTGTGTAAAGTTCATCGATTATGAAATCAGTTCAATTCAGCTAAAAGCAGCTCTGATGTCATCGTCCAGCTCAGTTGAGCTCTCATCCATTAGTCAAATCAATAATATTGCTGAATAATAAGTTCCAATTGTGCAAAAACACATAATTACCGGCTGTGACGTGAAACAGAAACATCTGTTTCAAGTTTGAACAGTGGTGGAGTTTGCCGTGGTTACAAGTGCAAGCTATGGAAATTGCATAAGGCATATAAAACCAGTGCTCTATTATTATACTTTTAATTAATATTTTGAATATTTTCTTTTTGTAATTTTGATTTGTGCTTTTTTCATTTTTCATTCATTTAAATGTTAGTTAGTTGAGATAGTTGCAAAGGCAACATTTCTTATTTTTGTTTGGTTATTTTTTTGTCATCTATTTATATTTTATTTCAGCTTTATTTCAATTACCAAAAATGTTTTTAATATAGCTTTAGTTTAGTTAACGAAAATAGCATCAAACAGCTGCAAAGAGGATACTGGCAACAACAAAAAAAAGGTCTGAAATTGTTTATATTTTTCCCCAAATTAATATTCCTAAATAAATTTGATCAAAATATACAAAGTTGTGTCTGCTTAACAACAGATGAAGTTTTTACTGGCTGGAGTTATTCTATGGGGAAGGCCGTGACCCAGGTCTGAGTGTCTTCTTCTCTACAGATGGAGAGTCGTATGAGAACATGGAAAGTTTGTATGCTCAACCCCGAAAACGGACACAGAAACTTCAGCATGCGACTGAAGACGAGGGTGAGGAATCAAACACACACACAAGTGTGTGTCATGGATCTGATACTGTCTCTTCAAAATAAAGGTTTCAAAAAGGGGGTTTTCACAGTGATGCAGAACCATTTTTGGTTCCCCAAAGAACCCTTCAGTCAACAACAGTTCTTAAAAGAAACCTTTTTCTTCTTAGTGTGGTGAAAATCTGAAGAACATTTTCCCTATAATGACACTTTTGTGCAATGGAAAACTTCCATGGATGACAAATGAATTGATAGTGTGCAGTAAAGTGTGTGTTAAATGTGTTTCCCCGCATAGACTACATCAATCCAGATGAAGATGGAAAACGAGATCTCGCTCTGGACCACACAGACACTGGTAAGTGTTTCACTGTGTTTGTAGCCGTGTGATGTATGACATTTAAAAAACAGTCTCGTTCTTTCCTTCCAGAGTCGTATGAAATCATGGCCGGATCAGACTGTATATACAACAACACAGACTTCACAGCATCCCGTGACAACACAGAGGACGGTGAGTGTGTGTGTTAAAGACATACTTGTCTCTTTACATCCGACTGAATTTGTGTGTAAACGCCTGTTTCAGATTCATATGAACAGATGCACGGAATCCCAGTCCCGATCCAGAAAGAGATGGATGGAGGAAGAGGGGGTGAATGAGGACAACTGCCGTGTCTGACGATAGGAGAACCTGAAGAGAGATCGAGACAAGGAAAACAACGTTTTTTTTCTATGATTAAAACCTAAGAGAGTAGCTACAGGATGAGTAATAGCTAATTATTATTTTGTACAAGTTTGTAAACATTAGTACTTATTAAAAACAACCTTGAAATAAAATCCGACTGTTTACTTGGTCTTGTGCACAATTCATCAACACAACACAATTAGTTAACACCGGTTAATTAATTAGCTAACAATGTAATACCTTTATTACAGTATTTATTAATCTTTGTTAACGTTAATCACTGTTCATTCATGTCAGCTCAGGTCCATTATATAATATTAACAGATACAACTTTTGATTTTAATAATGTATTACTAAATGTTGAAATTAACATGGGCTAAGATGAATAAATGCTTTTTCGGTGTTAGTTCATATTTACTAATGTAACTAATAACAAATTTAAACTTTTCTGCTGACAACCAAAGACAAACACACTGAAAATATCTTGGACTACATTTCTATTATCCTATGAAGTTCCTATATCCTGAAGTCCCGGTTTTCCATCAGAGTATTTCACTCAAAATGTCACGTTACAGAACTTTAGACGGTTGTGAATGATATTTGATGTCGTCTGAAGACCTTGAAGAGATTCTGTTCAAACTGCTTTTGTATTCAAAGTATTCAGAAAAATCTAGATTGGTTTCAGAGATGTTTATAGCTTGACCTGTCATATGTCAATCAAAAAAAAAAAAAAAGGAAGCTGCACCAGTTTCATGACAATGAAGCACATTCAAACCCTCCTTCCTCAATTCTCAATAGCTTTTAACATGAAAAAAAAAACATTAATTTTAAGAAATTAAGTAATTACCACAATTACATCAAGGTAGCATTTCTTTTTACTGAATTTATGCTAAAAATTGCATTACAGCAATTTATCATGAACTAAAGTCATGGGGATGCAAAAAAATCTTAATTTTCTTTATGCATTTTCTTTTGATCTCGTGATTTTAAGATGAAATATGACCACGTTGCTTTGTATCTAGGTTCTTGGTTTTAACTGTCAAGAGTTTTCTGAACAGTTTAATGTTTTATTGCATAACTGTCTCAAAGACATTGATAGTGTTAACAGTCAAAACGCTAAATCTTAAAACAGACCTGTCAGTTTTTGCATAATTTTAACTCCTTTTGCACAAATAATCACCCATCATCAAACTAAAATGCATTCACTTTAACATAACACTCAAAGGCATTCATCCACTAATTGCTGCGTCAACTGTTAACACAGGTTTGATGATACCAGCTTTAAATATATGTACATAATAGTACACTGAAACTTCACTGTACATTTTTTGGCCAATTACGTTTTTTTATATTGTTGAAAGGTGGCTAAATGCAAAACAGACACAAAGCTGAGTCTACAGGTCTGTTGAATACATTTTATTACCACATTTTTTTAGACAGATGACTGGAAATCAGACAGGAAAAGAACCAAATGTGTGTCTGTATATGAAAGGCATGCAATGACAAGCCATGTACAATTTAAATGAGGAAACTTTCACAAACTAACTGTTTTTCTCCTTGTGAACTGCTCAGATGGAACAGAGGATAATAAAAGTAGAGCATGTTTCGAAATTATTCCATGACAATGTTTGATTGCTCATCCTAGCAATACTTTACTTTTTTTCTTCATGTAGAAAATTGGTGGGGGCATATTTTAAGGGCTTGCGAAGACATTATCAATAAGAACAGTCATTCTCCTCAGCAAACATTTCATTTTGCAATAAACAGAACCGTAATTTAATTCTAGAGCAATTTCTAGAACTTCAGTCCACAAAGGCTTCATACACCCAATTCTCAAAGAGTTTCCCTCTTTCATACGGTCTCTCAGCCCCAATTGTATTTGTCTTTCTCTGTCACGGGGAGGATATCAGTGACCAGGCCCGTGCCGATGGTTTGGTTGCCGTCTCGGAGCGTGAACCTTTGGCCTTTGTCAAGAGCCATGGGCTGACGGAGGGCCAGGATTAAAGACGTGTCCTCTCCAGGCATCACCATCTCCTACCAAACAAGAGATGGAGAAAACAACCATTCAGAGCAAATGCTTCAACAAGATTTAGTGCTGATGTTCAGTATTTCTACAGGTGAAACGAACCTTCCCAGGAAGCAGCTCTACTAGACAGGCCATGTCCCAGGTGTGAGAGAACATGATAGGCATGAAGTTTGTGCAGAACGGCTTGTGCCTGCCGCCCTCCTCCTTGCTCAGGATGTAGACCTGCAAACACAGTTTAATTGGTTGGTGAAGCAGGACAGAAGGTGCTGGACTGACGCTTAGGGCTGCACGATTTGGGGAAAATGTCATATTGCGATTATTGAGGTCAATATTGCGATATAATAAAATGGGTTCATGAGTCAACTTGCTTGAAAATACACACACAGATTAGTGATAATTCTGAAATGTGTATTTCTCAACTCAAACTAACAACAACAACTAAATGATTGATAGCACCTATAATGATCAATAAGCCATTGATGTCTGGATAAAAATTACCCCCCCCCCCCCTTTTTAAACATTAATTAAAGCCATTCAACATTACAGTGATTCCGTCATTACAATTGAAAGCTGTCAATTTTTTTAATATAACAACTTTTAATTTAAGTGAACTTTAAACAATCCTCACATAAACCCATAAAAAAAAAGAAACCCTCACATATCATATTTACCTGTGTCCTTCCTGTCTAACAGGTAGGACATATACAGAAATTGAATAAAGTTATCAAACAGTCTACGCTGCATAAATTATAAATGATATATAGACTAATCCTTATTAAAGTTACAAAAGTTCTTTAGTCAAGAGCAGTGAGTGTTTTTCACTGTTCCCTTTGTTCTTTGATTAACGACAGAGATCATTAGTGGCTACTGTGTACTGTCCCTTTAAAAGCAGCCGCTGCTGATCTCACACGCGCCTCATTCTCTCTCGAGTCACGACTCTTTATGTTCATCATAACACTGCTCTTATGTTATGAAGATACTCGCCAAAAATAATAGCCCTAATTTGTTCATTTCATATAAAATCACAGCATTTTGCGCTATTAATCGCATAGGCTTGACAGCGCGATTGCGATATGATTAATCGCTCTGCACTACGTTTAATGTTGCCAAATTCACACACCTGAGCTTTGACCTTCTGGTGAGGCTGGATGGATCCAGGTTTGAACATCACCATTCCTCTCCTAACGTCCTCTCTCTTCAGACCACGAACCAGAGCGCCCATGTTATCGCCCGCCTCCGCCCTGTCCAGGGACTGGTGGAACATCTCGATACCTGAGAGAAGCAGAGCTACAGTGTAATTTCTGTGTAACGACACATTTAGACCCTAAATAAGTGACTCAAACACTTAAAAGATTCGATCGAAGCCACATTATACTGAGAGAGAGAGAGAGAGAGAGAAAATAACATACACAATGACTGAAGCAACATATTAAACATTTACCAGAACAATAATGTAGTATTATATATTAATATTTTGAATTAGCTTTTAGAATTCAGGAAATATTCAGCTTTAAATTATTTTTTAGTAATTTTAGCACTTCAAACTAAACTTTTTATTTCAGTTACTTGCGAGGCAAAATTTATCTGTTTTTCATCTGTTATTTAGATTTTACTATTATATTTTAAAACAACAACTGAAGTAACAAATTAAACATTTAATATATTTGTATATACCATTGTAACATTTATTAATATTTGAGATAGCTTTTAATATTTATATTTACATTTTCCTTTTTAATTTTGAAGTATTAGTAATTTTATTATACACGCACACGCACACATATATATATATATACACACATACATACACAATATTTTAGTTATCTGAAAATAGAAAGAAAGAAAAAAAACAGCTACAGGCTTTTATTTTACTATGCAAAGTAATGTATAGGAAAAGCATACATTGACTACAGCAAAACCAGTTATTCATATTTTTTGGTTCTTTCTTGTTTTTGCATGTGTTCATATTTTCTTTGTATGACTGACTGGCCAAAAATCATGTCCGCAATATTTGACATCTTTCATTGCGTTATCACCACAAATAAAATAATTGACTCCAAGCACAACTATGGAATATCCTTACAAAATCTATAACAAAATTTTAATAATATTTGAATAAATCCTGTAGATGTTTTTCTCAGGCCATACGTCACCTTCGGCCACTACTGTATATATTACTTGAGCTTTATTTCAATTAATGAAAATTATTTGTCATAGTTCTGGACACTTTCAGCTTAATACAGAAAAAAAAATCTTTTTGCATTTTCTATTGCTTGCCATAATAAATAAAATGTTATGCTTTCAGATTTAGATACTATTATGACACTATTATACCATCATCTGACACTATTGTGCTTATACTTTTTCCAATAATCATATTTAAGCACCAAATGGTGTCATTTTTGCACCACAACACAAAGACATTATGTTCAATGCAAGATCCATTCTAAATGCATTAACCATATTTTGCACATTGACGAACTGCCTATTAAGATGACGTGCATGTTTGTGCGATGAGCAGGAACAAAAGTAACTTCTCACCAGTGATGACGGATTTAAAGGAACGATTGTGTCCGAGAAATTCACATTCATCTCCTTTCTTGATCACTCCTCGCTCTAGCGTGCCAGTGACCACAGAACCACGACCTGCACACAGATACATACTTCTGAGAATCACAGGCAGAAATACTCTGACAAAATCATGCTGGATATGAAAACAACAACAAAAACTATTGTTTATTAATTTTGGAAATGCTTTTACCCAAAGTAGAAAAGCACAAATAACAAATCATACAGAGTACAGATACTATATCAGCAGCACTAAAATAAGAAGACTTTCATAACACACACCTGGGATAGAATAGACTGCCTCTATGGGCAGCAGGAATGGTTTATCCAGATCTCTCTTTGGCAAAGGAATATAAGTATCTACCACCTCCAAAAGCTTCATAATGGAGTCGGCACCCAGCTCTGGCTGCCTGTTCTAAACACACACAATCATAACAGAAGCAAAGCTGTGAAATTTAGGAGCCACTTGTGATTCAACTATTTAAAACATCCCAGTTTGTTCATTTCGGCACGCGTGTGTTAGGTGAAACTAATATATTTAGTATATATAACTATATACATATGCATGATTATACTTTTCAGAGGGCTGACATTTCTGTATTTAAAATTTCATGTAATATTCTAATTTTCTGAGATTTTGAATTTGGGGTTTTCTTAAGCTTTAAGCCATAATCATCAAAATTATAACTTTTCCCTGATATTCAAATTTTTCGAGTCATATGTATATATACACTGTGTGTGTGTGTGTGTGTGTGTGTGTGTGTGTGAAGACCGCCAATGCAAAAGCCTCTCAAAGCCACCTATGTTAATGCTCTCCGCACATAGTATACGCTCATCAAATACTTTTACTTCAAACTCACTAAATCCCAGCCTCAGCTCACTCAGAAATGCTGGTAGAAACCTATACATTTTTAAAAATGCCTGATAAAAATGTTAATATTAAAGAAAAACGTTAGACTGACTTAGAAGCTTTTGCATCTTAAGTCTTCATACACACACACACACACACACACACACATTAGGGATGCACCGATATGAACATTGTGGCCGATATCGATAATACTTTAAATGCCACCACCGATATATTGGCCGATAACTTTAAATCCAAATTTTTCAATAATTTTTGAGAGCCTGATTACAAAAACAAATTCTCACCATTAAAAGCCATGTTGCAAGCAAACAATTATAATGTTCTCATTATAATTTTATATAGCCTACATGACAGACTTGAGCTGCGCGTTGTACTTAACAGTATTTTTCTTTATGAAGTGATTCCAATCATATTTCAAGATATTCAAAACCATCATGGTGAACAATGTGCATCTGAAGTGTCTCAGCTGAAGGAAAACCATTATTTATCACCTTTTATATAGAAAGAATGAATACATTGTTAAATTAATACATTATTAGCTAACTGTGTGAACATTTCTGAAATACATAACTTAAGACAGTTACCTCTGATAACTCTAAATTGTAACGTAGACGCATGCATTTTATGTAACGCTGCTTAGAAACGATGTGTATTGTGAAAAGCGCTAAACAATTAAATGTGAATTGAATTGTGGACAAATTTTCATATCAGGCCGAGGCCAATAACATTGAAAATGAACATATATCGGACGATACAGATATGGTGGCCAACATATCGTGCATCCCTAATATGTATATTTATACATTAGTTTATGAGGGCTCATATTTAAAGTCACCCTGTAGTAAAAAAATGATTTTGTAATGGAATATTGCAGTATTTATTATAACTGATTTATCTGTGCATATTATTTTTTAAATTCATGTGCCTCAATCTTTATTCGAAATCACTTCCTCTCCCTCTTGCATCTTGCATCTGTTCTTTTCTCTGATGATGTGTTCACTGGTGTGTGGGCAGGATCAACCTGTCACTCACATGAGATCAACCAGTAGCAAACCACAACCATCCAATCAATTCCACACGGACAAAATCAAGTCCCGCCCAACATTTACTCTTGTTCGAGAAGCTGTTTCACTCATATATACATCACAATAGGGAAGAAAAAAAACTATCGCAACTTCCATTTCACGCCGACTTTTAATCAGTTAATCTCCAACCCTCCATCCTTACCTCCAGAGCACAGAGAGCCGATCCAATAACAACCGGTGTATTTTCGCCATCGTAGCCGAACTCGGTGAGCAGCTCTCTGATCTCCAGCTCCACCAGGTCCAGCATCTCCTTGTCCTCCACTGCATCGGCCTTGTTCACGAACACCACCACGTGCTCCACGCCGATCTGCCGCGCCAGCAGGAGGTGCTCACGCGTCTGGGGCATCTGACCGTCGGTCGCCGCCACCACTAAGATGCAGCCGTCCATCTGAGACGTGCCTGTGATCATGTTCTTCAGGCAGAGAGATAATAAAGATGACAAATCATATACACTATGGTTGGGCCAATTAGATTTTACTATTTATTATACTACCAGTTAGATTTTTTTTGTTTTTGAATGTAAACAAAGACTCCATTTATTTGACCAAACATACAGTAAAAACAGAACAATTTTGAAAATGTGATTAATAATAATTAAGTAATTAATGACAGACACATTTTTAAATATTATTACAATTTAAAATAACTTTTTTCTATTTGAATATATTGTGAAATGTAATTTATTCCTGTGATCAAAGCTGAATTTTCATTACTCCAGTTTTCAGTGTCACATGATCCTTCAGAAATCATTCAAATATGATGATTTTATGCTAAAGAAAGATTTCTGATTATTATCAATGTTGAAAACAGTTCTGCGGTTGTTATTTTTGAGGAAACTGTGAAGCATTTTTTTTTCAGGATTCTTTAATGAATATAAAGTTCAAAAGAAAAGCATTTATTTGAAATAGGAATCTTATGTAACATAATGAATGTCCTTACAGTCCCTTTTGATGCATTTAATGCATCCTTGTTGAATAAAAGTATTAATTTATAACAGAAAAAAACCCATACTGACAGACTGACAGACGCTATGCTATCTGTGTGCGATACCTTGACGTAGTCGGCATGACCGGGGCAGTCTGTGTGAGCGTAGTGTCTGTTTGCGGTGGTGTACTCCACATGTGAGGCGTTTATGGTGATTCCTCTAGCCTTCTCTTCTGGAGCGTTGTCAATATCCTCGTACGTCTTATAACTTGCACCACCGGCTTCAGCAAGGACTGACACAAACACATGAAAAAAATAGTCAGCACACTGCTTTTTGAATAGTAAGAAATAAAAACAGTCGACAGTACACCTTTGGTAATGGCGGCGGTCAGCGTGGTTTTGCCGTGGTCTACATGACCGATAGTCCCGATGTTCAAATGGGGTTTACTGCGAGAGTAAACCTTCTTCGCTTCCGCTGCGAAATTCCTCCGACTTAGAGGAACTGCAAGCTGACAGAACATAATAAAATAAATACATTAATGCATATGACGATAATCCTATGATAATCACAAATAATTATTTTACTCTCTTATTAAATGAGTCTATGCGACAAACAACATTATAAGTAAAAAAAAAAAAGAGATAACCATGTGACATGAATGTATGTGTGCAACTTTGTATACAGCACTTTGGGGGTGTGTTCGCGCGACCAATGCTCTGTATTTTAAACTTTAAAATAGTCTTAAAGCAGAAAAAACTTTGTCCACTAACGAAAAATGGAGACGCCGATTGCTTTCATGTTCGCTGCGGACATTAATTGTCAAAACCTCTGCAAAAAAGGAGATCAAACATGAACGAATGGAAGGACAGAGCAAGGAAGTCTTTTAGGGATGCTGGGAAACTATGTGTGAACCAGAGAGGAGAGATAAAACGAGGAAAAAGTCCACCGAAAGAGGCGAGTGTAAGAACCGTAAATGTACAAAGTATCTAGCCTACCTAACGTTAGCGGTTACAGTCAGAGGGGCGTGTAGGATACTGGGCGTCTCCTACAGTTCATATAGCTCACTCTGTTTACAGATCAAGTCATGAATCTTTTTATTTTTAAGATTGACACTGAAAAATCTTATCTCATTAGAATTGAGAAGATTTTGGTGTCTATCTTCAAGTAAAATAAAAATTTACATAATGTTCACAGTCCAAATAAAAAAAAAAAGTTATAATTCAAAATGTGAAAATATGGACTTATGGTTCTTCGTCTCAAGGCTTCAAATATTATCCCCCGGTTTCACAGACAAAGCTTAAGCCAGTCCCAGACTAAAATGCATTTGAGCGGTTTAAACTGAAAGTAACTTGCACTGGCATATCTTGAAATATGTGAGTGCCATTTTTTTTGTCTCAAGATACACACCAGTAATGCTTTTTTCTAAGGCACGTTTATAAAAGATACTTAAATGCCCTAATTGAACTAAGGCCTGATCCTGACTTAATCAAAGCACTGTTTGTAAAACCAGGCCTATAATGCATAAAGTTACAGATATTTTGAACATGAAAACTTACCAGTTTATAGGAGCTGTGCAGTAAACTCGGGGAGGTCAACTGAAGGGCTGGAAGACAGGAGAAAAATATGCTTAATGTCATAAACGTTCATTCATTTGCATGAATCATAGTGGCTTATGGTTTATATGTGTGTCTACGCATTACTTCGACAACTATGCCAAATAAAAGCATGGCTCATAATCAACACACCACAAAACACCCATTTAATAAGTTAAATGCCGTAAAGTCTCAGTCTCTCTCTTGGCACGGCTCAGCTGTCAAAAGTATCTGAGACTGAAACAGCCCTAATCTATTTCCCAGATGTCTTATCTTTATACAGGACAGATCTTCAATCACGTATGTATAAACAATCTTATGCATTAATGATACTGTTGCTCTCTCTCGATGATGTAAGGCACAGGGTGAGGAACTTGACCTTGCTTATGGGACGCACGAGCATCCTTTCTCAATTCACAATCACTGTCATTTCCACACTCACATAAACATGTAGTACATCTCGCACGCAAAACACTCGTGGCATAAACACAATGTCAATGGCACGCGAAAAGGAAAAATACACAGATTTTGTAACTTACCGGAGAGGCACGCGCGGACGCTCACGAGCGCAGCCATTTTGCGGACAATGACAAAAGCGCGTGCGCGGAGAATTAAGAAATAGTCATACGCCATCAACACGCGTCTTTAATTTACCGTAACAGTTCTAAACAAGTGGATATGGAAGTGGAAGTGGATGTGACGGATATATTTGCAAACCAAATTTCTTTCATTTCATTAATGACTATTTACTCATTTATTGTATTACAATGAGACTATTGCTAACACTAGCTACCACTGTTATAAACATAAGATAAACAGCAGAAAAATAGACCGTGAAAAAGACCGTAAAAAACGCTAGTAACAAATGCTATTTTAATTATAAACATTATATATATACATACATATATATATATATATATATATATATATATATATATATATATATATATATATATATATATATATATATATATATATATATATATGTGTGTGTGTGTGTGTGTGTCTGTGTGTGTGTGTGTGTGTGTGTGTGTGTGTGTGTGTGTGTGTGTATAAATTATGTGCTTAGTAATATTATAACATAAAGATGTAATATAATTTAATTGCTAATATGATGCTAATATAATTGTAAGGTATACAATGTTTTAATTATGCACATTATTATTTATTAAATCCCTGAGATACAACTACAATGATGATCAAAATCATTACGGTAAGGTTATTGACGTCATCGTGCGTCGACGGTTTCTGCTGCATGTGTTAATGTGCGGCAGCATCTGGAAGCTTCTGGATCAGCGGTGGTGTCTTTATAATTTCTGCGCGGAGATCACGCACATTATTATTAACACTGCTGCGAAACTCTTGACACACATCCTTGCAACGTCTACTTCTAAACTTTGGCACACATCATTTCCAAAGGTAGGCCCGAGTTGTTTTACCCGTGTTTACATTTTGTATCTTAAGTAGAATGTGATTCGGGTTCGTTGTATTTGGCTGTTCCTTATCTTTGAGTCTGACAGTATAGGCTATCTGTTAAATATGTCAAAAATATGTGATCTGTAACTGTCAGGGAAATATAAAATACATGTCATAAAATATTATAAGTGATAAATCTGTAAGTGAAACAAAATAAATATATATATGTCACAAAAATGCATTATCTTGTGATAATACATCTCTAATGAAATATCAGAAATAAATGTCACAAAATATATGATCTGTGATTAATATCTCTAACTGATAGTACAATGTCATAAAATATTATATGTGATGTGATAATATCTGTAAGTTTAATATAATAAATAAATATCATAAAATATATTATATGATAATATATATGTAAGTAATAAATATGTCACAAAATGTTGTATCTGTGATAATACATCTGTAAGTGAAATATAATAAATATATGTCACCAAACTGAGCCTGGTTTCTCCCAAGGTTTTTTTTCTCCATTCTGTCATATCTTGTTTAGGAGTTTTGGTTCCTTGCCACTGTTGCCTTGACTTTTTGGCTTGCTTAGTTGGGGACATTTAATATTCAACAATATTATTGATCTGCCTTACTTAAAACGGACGATGATGCAATTTTCTTCTAGAAACAAACGTTGTATTATTTTCATGTTATCACTGTGAAGCCGCTTTGATACAATCTGTATTGTAAAAAACGCTATATAAATAAAGGTGACTTGACTTGACAAAGTATATTATCTGAACATATCTGTAACTGAAAGACAAAATATCAAAGTACATTATCTCTCTGCAAGTGAAATAAAAGATATAAATGTCAAAAAATCAACCAAAACAAAAAATCATTATTCTCAACATGACTAGAATTTACCATAAAAATGAACCAAAAATATTTAGTATTATTCTGCAAATAGCAGAAATGGGATGTTGTGCATCTCATTTGCCTTTACAACGTTTTTGACAAGTTTTAGTAAAATTGCCCGTATATTGAATTTATTTATTAAGCCTGTTTAAAAAGCACTTACGGATTGGCAGAAAAACGTAGAATCCCGAATATCATATGACGTGTCTTTATCTCCTTAGATGGCAGAAGGCAGGGGTAACAGGCAACACCCCCGTAATTTGCAAGGTGTGCTTCAGATGGCAGTGGAGGCCGGTTCTGCATCGGACGGTCCGGCTCCACTAGAACCCATGACTCAAGAGGTGAGCATGCAATCTCTGAAAATATATCCTGACAGTTATTTATGTCTGGTCTGTAATGTTGATGTTTATTTTTTTGTTGTTTATTAAAATACTCATATCCCAGTTTAATATACAGTCATCTATAAGCAAACCACATTCTCTCTCTTTCTAGAGGTTGGAGTTTCTGAGAGGAGCTCTAGCAGAAGTGTGTAAAGGACAGATGGATGAGGTCGAGCAGATGAAACAGTGTTTGGACGTGCTGAATAGAGATGAACGCAGGGAGGGCGAGGAGGAGGAGGAGGAGGAGGACGAGCGTGAGGAAGCCCTTGAAATGCTTTCTGAGCTCTGTGAGAACCTTGACAATGCGAGAGGTGTGTATGTATGTATGCATGCGTGTGTGTTTGCTCTTCAGACTTTCTTGTTGCCTTCTTGTAGCACGTAACACATGGATCCCTTCTCTGTGTGTTTTGTAGATCTGATGAAGCTGGGCGGTCTGGATTTGTGTATGTCCCGGTGTCTCTGTCACTCCGAGGCGGGCATTCGCTGGAGAGCGGCTCAGCTCATCGCCAGCTGTGCCCAGAATATGCCCGAGGTGCAGTTCTACCTGCTCAACCAGGGGGCGCTACTGACACTCCTGCAACTCACGGATCATGACGCAAACAGCACAGTTAGAGTTAAAGCACTCTACGCGGTGTCCTGTGAGTATAGTTGCGCATAAAAGAAAATGTCTGGATTGATTTTGTCCAAGATTTTATGTTATTTTTTTGAGTATTGGGTGCATACGCACAAATTTGTGTGTGAAATGATTCACCAATAACCATCGACATCTAAATCTTGGGAGAAATGTTGGAACAACTGAAACCACACATACGCATAAATCACACTTTTGTGAGGATTTTCTTGAAAATATGAAATGTCTCTACACAAACTCTTTCTCTGATACTATAGCATCTATCTACTACACAACCCACTCTCAAGTCAGTCAGTATATTTTTTTTCTGATATAAATGAATAGTCAAATATGAGATAATTTACACAATTGATAATACATGAGTAGAGCTCTATAGAATCTCTATGTCTGCATCTGCTCTGAGTTTGAGTCGATGAATTTGGTTGGGAAAAAGTGCAAATCATCTTCCCAACCGGCTGTTGTCAACAAAAACCTTTAAAAAGAAATGCTTGATAGTTTAAAGTTTGAAAATGAAGATATTAAAAAGTATTGTAATTTTACCATTGCGAAAAAAAAATGATTATTATAATTTTTTTCTAAAATGCTGCTTTTTTACTATACAGTGAAGAATTGCAATAGTAATCTTTCTTATTTTGTTTAATATTTTTTATTTAGTAGTATAATATTTATTTAATGATTTAGTCCAAATTGTGCATCCCTACAAACAAGCACTAAAATCGCATTTTATCCCCAAATCATACAGCCCTAATCAGCCTATTTATTTTATTATTTGTAGTCTAAATGATTTAGGTTATTTTTGGTTTAATCTAGTGGCAAGTCTCCTTATACTGCCTCTGGAATTAAGCATCTTCAAATCTTGTCTTTCCCAGGTTTAGTCCGGGAACAGGATGTCGGTCTGCGGGACTTCCTGTCACATGATGGTTTTTCAGTGCTGATGAGGGGGATGCAGTCAGACAGTGAGAAACTGAGAACTAAATCTGCGTTCCTTCTCCTCAACCTTCTGTCCAGTCACCCAGAACACAAAGGTAGCGCTGAATCTGAATGCAGACTGTTGGAGCATCTAGAGTCCAGTTTGTACGAGTGTTTTATGTATTCGTTCTTAATTTGTCAGATACAGTGTTGTCTATGGGGATGGTTCAGCAGCTGGTGTCAGTTCTTCGGTCCCCTCATTCCTCTGTACATGAACATGTACTTGGTGCCCTCTGCTGGTTAGTAACATTTATTGCATGATGAAAATGAAACTTCAGTATGCTGATGGAAGTACATCAGCTTTTGGAGTTTGACGCTTGTTTTTTGACTGTTTTATTGCATCATGTATGTGTGTAGTCTGGTTGAGGACTCTCCCCGTGGTGTGAGTGATTGCAGAGATCCATCGCTGGGCTTGGAGCAACTGCTCAACCAGCGAGTGCAGGACCTAAGGGGACAAGAGGAGAGCCAGGTAAATCCATTCACTCATCTCTTAACAGTTTTTTTTCTCTGTTTATCTCTCCTGTAATTCACTTTCATATCAAATATTTTAAAGTCCACATGTAATAGAAATAGACCCCTTTTACTTTTTTCCTTGTCTTATTATGTGTGATTTGTTGATGCATGTTCTTCCAAAGAAAAATAGCATGGTTTTGTAATCCTTCACCTAGTGATGTAGTACTCGAGTCCGGTCTCGATTTCTGCTTTCTCTGACTCGTCTCGGACTTGTACCTTCAAAGACTCGGTCTTGACTCGGACTCGGCATTGGCGGTCTCGTCCCCATCACTAGTTAAGGCAGTAACGATAGACCAAACCTACAATTTGGTTCCTATCATGATTTTTTATTTTAGATTTAAAAAAAAAAAAAAATCATGTTTTCGGTGCTGATGCAGTGGTTCATGCAACAAGGGTGGCGCTCCCAAAAAGTATCTTAAAGCTGCCACAAAGAACCGGCAAAAGTAATGATTATGAATATGTCAAATATAGCAAGGAGAGATTTTAATTGTTTATTAATAAAAAAGGTTTTTCAGTGTGTCGGCTTCAAGATGAAGTTGATGATGCTGACTCGCAATCTTCAAAGTAACGCGCCAGAGAGAAATGCAGATTTCATGCGGATTACATAAGCAGAGAGCAGTCTCTTTTTCGTTTTTAAATGTTCAGTTTTAAATTAGACATCAAGCTTTCTATATATTTCTCAAGTCTGTGAGGGAAGTAGGCCTACAATTATACGCTGAGTTTCGGTTCATTTATGAGACGAGAGTCCAGTTCACGCGCCGGCGACTCCATGTCATGATGATCTATTTTCTAATATATTTACTTCTTATTTATTAAATCCAGGCAATTAGTTGATGAAACATTAATTAAAATTAAGATACAATGAATAAAAAATGAAATTTACTTAAAAGAAAGGCTTTGTGCTTTCTGAAGTCTCTTTCAGAGCGGTCATGTCCGTAAAGGAGAACTGTCACGTCCATAACATTGTTTTTTTCCTCATAAATGCGAACACGAAAAATAAAAATAAAAAATAATATTTTATGTTCTGTGGAGGCCGACCCTTCTTCATCCGGTTATTAGCCTCCTTTGTTTTGCGCAGTTTAGCCTAATTCGTAGAATTATTAAAACATATTTTGCCACCTAAAAGTTAAAGATTTGTTGTGTCACGTCACGTGTATTTCGCTCAAATTAAATATAAAACGCATGTGTAGACTGATATTTTTCTAATGTCTTGACTCCTTTATTAAGGGGGTATGGATATATATACAGACGTTTCAGTATTAAATGCATTTTCTGATAATTTACATTTCAAGTTTTGACTGCACGTCACGTCCATAACGCTGGAATTGCCCAATTTTAAAGAATTTATCCTCAACTATTTTTTTGGTGTAGGTCTGCGTATTTTATTATGTTAACTTCAAATAATTCTAATCGTAATTTTAAAATGTGGTAGCCCTACGTCCAACACATCACACTCCACTGTTATGGTGGCAATTTCAGTAGATTTCCTCACTAACATTGTTGTGGAAACACAATAAGAATGGAAACTAAAATATGGTAGTATCGTACAGCGCATATTCTATCAGCTGCAGTTGTGGCGCCTCAATCCCAATACACTCAACGTACATTCATATCACATGTTAATGCCACGGTAGAGTTACACTCACAGGACATTGCACTTATTCGCAATCACAAAAGTTCATTATTTGCTCGTGCTTTAAAGCTATGCCGGGTAGACATTTCATTGCCGTTCTGTACATGATGGACTTTTTCTGAGCTCGTACTGAAGTTCGCGCGCACTGTCAGACAGCTCCAAACTGGATTTTTGTTGGGTCAGACCCAGTGATGGGGGACCGAGACCGAGAGAGCTACATAAAGCTACATGGAAAAAATATGCACCAAACAAGCCACTTTGAAATTTTGCTGTGTTCATGAATACAAAAGTTGGGTGACCCTCCCCCTAGACTAAAAAAAGTTGAATGACCCTCCCCTAAACAAAGAATAAAAAGACACGACCCTCCCCTTTTTTCCTCCGGTGGCCCTTTCCATAAATACCGAACGGTCCTAATTTAGACATGCCACTAGAAAATTTTAATTTGCTCTGCATGTCCTAATTATGATTAAAAAAAGTCAGTGTGGGCTTAACATGTTGATGACAGAGCAGCACTGTTGAAGCATTTTAGAAAAATAGGCAGAAGATGATGCATGTGGTAGGGATTTTTTTAATGATAGTAAAAGCATAGTCCATATTAAGATGTTAAGACTGCTCCTCTAAACAATTCCCAATCTAGCTTAGTCTGTAGGCCTAACTGTTGATTATTAACTGGGGTGATATTAAATCATGAAAATCAAAACTGACATGTCGAGACAAAATCTCGACTCGGACTTGCTTCCAAGACTCGGTCTAGACTCGGTCTTGACTCGGACTCGACCCTTCAAAGACTCGGTCTAGACTCGGTCTTGACTCGGACTCGACCCTTCAAAGACTCGGTCTAGACTCGGTCTTGACTCGGACTCGACCCTTCAAAGACTCGGTCTAGACTCGGTCTTTACTCGGACTCGACCCTTCAAAGACTCGGTCTAGACTCGGTCTTTACTCGGACTCGACCCTTCAAAGACTCGGTCTAGACTCGGTCTAGACTCGGTCTTGACTCGGACTCGGCATAGGCGGTCTCGTCCCCATCACTACCTTCACCAATATTAAATAACTTGTCTTGCCTCTGAAATGACTTTCTTTCTTAGCTGACATCACATAGGCCACTCATTTATTGGTATGAGCAACATGGGTAGGTAAAATAATAGAGAAAATAATGTTTAGCAATAATCAAATAGTTTTTAGGCTGTCCTTCTAGGTATGAAGCCTTTTTTAAATCGTACACAATAATTAAATGCAGATTAGCATTAACATAATACAATTATACCACAATGATAGCAAATAGCATTACATTTGCCGAATATCATGAGCCAGTCCGTGTTTGGTAATTTAAATAAATTATAAATATTAGATAAAAAAACTGAATTGAAAATTAGAAATGTTGCCTTGGCAGAGGCTAAAGTACTAAAATGACCAAAACTGAAATAAAACAAGGTAAACAGAATTATAAAATAAACTAATAAAAGTTAGAAAAAGCACAAAATTATTAATTTATTTACTAATTAAAACATATGAAAAAGGTAAAGCAAAATCAAAATATTAATAAATAATATATAATCGTATATAAGTAATACTAAACTAACACTATTAGCCTGTCAGTTACTTTTGTTCCCCCTTTCTCATTGAATTTTCTGGGGTTTTTTAAGGAACATTTTATAAGTACAATAGGTTGCAAATGCTTTATAATGACTCGAATGTCTGACAACTCTGAATTTTCTTTTCCTGCAGGAGGAACTGGAATTTTGTGAACGTTTACTAGTGGCTTGTTTCCAAGGGCAACCCCTAGAGGACAGTGGAATGGATCGCTGAGGTCTAACTGGTGATTTCTGAAAAAAGCAGGCTGCGTTTCTATTCCCTCTCTGTTTAAGAGAGAAATAAAAACTGGAAATAGAATTGATCAAGAGATAAACTTGAAAGAGACTTTAACTCTGAATAGAGTTCAGTTTGACCAGCTGTATATGCATGTGCAAACTCCATGAACTGTACACAAACACTCTTGTGTTATAATATGAATATGTACATTTTTGTATAATATGTCAGTTTGTTGTTATAAATTATGTGCTGTTTAGGCTCAACTTTCTAAATGTTTATTCTTCCTCTTTACACAAATGTAAACCCATAATGTAGAACTACATATAAAAAATAATAAAACATAATTTGTAGATTTAGAATAAAGAGTGTTCTGAGTCAACCTCTAAGTTCATTTCTGACCTAAAAATAATTTGTAGTGAGCGTAAAAACATGCACAAACATGAACCTTTTTTTTACACCATTAAATTATCTAATAACCTCGATTCTGTTGTGTATTTTAGAATTAATATTATTATAGATCATATAATAGAGATACATTTTTGAAGTGAAACGGCCACAATTTGGAAATTTTGTCACCTGCTGTCTGCATTGTGCTGATTCATCTGTCATTTTTAAAGAATCCATTGCAATATGTTTAACGTACAGTTGATTAAGATATTTATGGTGATATAGAATAGACATAGTTTTGATCCCATGATAACCTATAATGAAAAGGGTCGTGGTCTTTAAAGTCCAGTGGTGGGAAAAGAAACAGGACACTTTTGATGATTGATTTCAAAAGCGATCAAAGCGTCTATTTCTCAAATATGATTTAAACCTGCTCCTGGAGGGCCACTGTCCTGTCGAGTTCAGCTCCAACCCCAATTAAACACACCTGAACCAGATAATCATGGTCTTACGATAGGCATACTAGAAACTTCCAGGCAGGAGTGTTGTCTTCTGCAGGACAGTGACTCTCCACGATCCAGTTTGGACACATCTGATTTAAACTTTAAAAAATGCCCTTGGAAAACCTAACCCAGTTTCCTATTTGGTGAATAAGGACCTTGTGATAAACTGTCTCAAAGAAAGATTTGATATCGAGTAAGACCAAAATGGAAGCTTTATCTATCCACAGTTTCCAGTCATTCCTGAAAGATTATTAGCAATAAGAAAACACTTTTCTACATAAGGAAAGGTTAAAATGGGTGTTTTAGCATTTCTACATTTTTAATATTCTTTGAATAATGCTGAATGTATGTAAACCTAAATCAGATGAACTATCATTTTATCTCATACCACAGACTTAAAAATAAAGGTTCTTTACTGGCATTGTAGGACTAAATGAAGAACTGGACATCTGTTGTAAGTTGTATTGTCAAACTCTGAAGTGTTGCTAATACAATTCTAGACATTTACATTTAGATAACATATTGATGTATTGTGTTCCCTTCAATGTATTCCTTACAATTTCTTTACTTGGTCTTAAGAAGGTCTTTATAAACTCTTACATTTCCCTTTATTAAACCTTCAGAAACCCTGGAATAAGAGACAAAATCATATTTTAAGTGCATCGATCTTTCCATTCCGCAAAAGGTTCTTAATAGCGGAAAAAGCATTAAAATGTTCTTCACACTAAAAAGGGCTCATTTAAGAACGGTTCACTGAAAGGTGATTCTTCTATGGAATCACTGATAAAACCCTTTTGGAATCTTAATTTTTAATAGTACATAATACACCCTTTTCTGTGACGTACATTCAGAAATTAAGATTATTGACATATTTCTTTCTTTATCATGGGTTTTGGCCAGTTTATTTGGGGCACACTGAAAGCAGCTGTCACTTTCTCATGTCTAAATCGACTTTTATTATGGAAGCAGTTAATCAGTACGTGCTTACATAAGCATTAGCATATATTTATAATACGTTTGAGGTGCAGGTAGACACACATCCATTCTGTGTGAACAGAGTCTTCAATGCTCGTAACTTCTGTCCTCATGGCTTGGCACTTGCTGTTGCTTGTTTCTTTGCTTGTGGTGTTTGCCAGTGGCTTCACTGAACGTAAGTCATATTCAATCTTCTAGTCACTATGCTGAATAATTACTGGTCATATACTCTTTATTTGGTGTACGGACACATATTAGAAAAGTTTTTTTTAAAGAGTTTGTTCACTCAAATTTATATTTATTACCTTCTTTCATCATGAACCAAACCAAAACATAAAAGAGTTTTTCAATAATAGGGCCATAAAATATCACAATAAAAATACAGTAAAAGTTGTTTATGTAACACAATTATTTTCTAAGTCTCCTAAATGGTAACATTGTTTGAGAAACAGACCGAAATTAATACGTGTTATTTACTTAAGATATTGCCCTACGTCATCCCAGATTTCACATCACTTACGTGGTTCTGAACTTTCATTAACGTCAAATATGGTTTTGCTAACATTTGTTAATGAACAAAATATCTTTCTACAGAATTTATTCATCTTTGTTAATGCTATTAAATTTAAGTTTGTTAATTCTGAGTGCATCAGCTAATGTGAACTTTAGATTCTAAAAATGTATTAATAAATGGTTAAATTAGCATTAACTTAGATTAAGAGTTGTTTGTTCACGTTTACTTGTGTAGTTAACACATTAATAAATGAAACCTTATTACAAAGTGTTTTACTGCTTGAGTTCGCTAAACGTTTAGGGTATTTGTTTTGGATTGTGGAGGAGCTTTTGGGTCTGAAACTCACAGTACAGACTCCTTTAATAGCTGTGGTTATATTATTACTATTTAAAATGTCCATGTTTTCTTTATTTGTTTCATGAGCGGCCACCACAAGGCGCATGGATGACTTCATCAGTGCTGTGGAGAGAATTGAAGCAGAAAATCCAGGACTTCAGATGCTCGATGTGGTCAAAGGTTTACGTAAGGCTGCTGGCTTTGAAACCGACCTCATCAAGGGTCACCTCGGCGTCCTCAGTGATGCACGCGACCTTGCGACAGAACCATCCGTCATTTCATTCTTAAGCAAGGTCATTATTCACAGCATATCACAGTTGGGTGAGGAGGAAGGTGTAGTTTTGACTTTAGATGGTTCAAATGTGGCGTTGGCGCCAATGCTCCTCGGACTTGAGGCTGGGGTGCAGTCGACCGTCCAAGGCCTGTACCCTTTAACCTTGACCGAGAACCTGGTTGCCTCTTTGGTCCATCATGCCCACACTGAGCAATCCAGCGCTCCTCTAGGCACTAAAGGTTTTTGGGATAGCATTAAATCCCCAAAGGTGTACACTCTCTCTGGTTTGCCCTCCTTGGCAACAGACGCCCTAATAACCGGAGGAATGGACGGGTTCGTTCTCGGGTCTGAAGTTGCCACGTCTGACCTTCGTGAGCTTTCACTGAGTGACTTGCTGAAGAGTTACTACAGCCACCAGCTTGACGCCGCAGGGTTGGACGCAGCGCCCCGTCTGATTAGTCAAAATCGAAGGATGAACTTTAAAAAGGTCGTCAGCTTGTCTTTGCTGAAAAGCCAAGTGGTTCAGGCTCTAACAGTTCGTCGTAACTTAAATGAGTCTGAGAGGAAGAGGCTGGATGATGTCGTGAATGAGGGGTTTGAGCAATTTGTCCATGTGTATGCGGGTAATTAAACCTATTGATTTATTTATTACTGATATTTACCATTTTATACGGATTAGTTTATACTGATTACTGTGAGTGCAGCTCAAATAGTCCAGGTAATGAGTTGCAGGTGAATAGTTATCAGTTTCACTTATGGGCTTATGGGAAATGGAGTCAGAGGAGAAAGTGTCAATTTTTAGACCTGGGCTTGACATTAACACCCTTCAACCCGCCAGTACAGGTGGTTTTCAGCGGTGGCATGTAACGCAGTTACTCCTATTAGCCACTTTGGTGGGTTGAATTTTATATAACAGGCCTATACATTTTACAATTGTAGTCTTTTAAAAAGTGCAATCTGGTGTTTTCAAAAATATAGATTTTTCAAATCATTATAGATACTGAAATATCTGAAACTCTTCCGCAGGATACACAATCCCAGACAGCAACATAGTGACGGCCCAGATCCGGCCCACATCTGGTACGTGTTGAATCCACATGTATCAGATGTGGCCCGGATCTGGGATGACACTATGTTGATGTCTGGGAATCTCAGCTGCACGTTCTCGCTGTCTAATCTCTCCGACAGCGAGTTTCACACAAACCCCTGTCATTTTACTCACTTGTTCCCATTCAGTCAGTCACATTCAACTTTACGTCAATACTGACGTATTGGGGTCTCGTCTGGGAGCCCAATCACCTCCAAGTGGTCACAAAACGAACCAATGAACATTGGCCAGTGAGATTTGCATTGCATTAATCACTTCATTCATATTTTGCTTCTGAGCTGAGCGGTTGTACAGCGATCACTCTTTTCCAGATCACCTTCAATCAAAAGAGTGCATTTCAACTCTGAGAGAGCAAACAGCTATTTTTTATTGCTATTAGGAGTTTACCTCTCAAAACAGCAATTATTATTGCTTCCGTTTGTTTACTTTTCATCTTGTCGTGGGTTCTACTCAGTGGTGTAAAGGTGTGAATCGGATCCAGAGCTGACCCACTGCTCATGCTTTTCCCTTTTATTGCTCGAAGCCGTTCTTCTTCCTCCTCCACTCTCACTACCCTCGATGGCGGGGCCACCAAGGGTTACGTGGACGTTCCACAGGTTCCAAGGCGGGTAAGACGACGGCGGCTCTGGCTGCTAAGGCTTACTCCACCGCTGGACAGGGCGCCTCCAAAGTTCATTGGTTCGTTTTTTTACCACTTGGAAGTGATTGGGCTCCCAGACGAGACCCCAATACGTCAGTATCGACATAACATCTCTGTTCCCTCCTTCTGGCAACGGGGGTTACATTAGTAACCTAGATGTTTCATTTGGTCATATGTTACAGGGCTTGGATTTCTCTGTGGGATTTTGCATAATTTGACTCATTCTCACAGATTTTGTGCTCACATCCAAAGTGTATGCAAATAAAGACAGGTATATTGGCTATATAAAACAGCATAAAGTGTGTCAGGACTTAAAGTGACAGCAGCCTAATATACCCGCTGCCAAAAAAAAAAAAGTCAAGCCCTGATGGAGACCTCTGGTGGGGAGCGGGAAGAACCACAGAGGTTGAATTCGTGAAAATTTTAATTACATTTTTTAGGATGACTCTATTTTAGAATTTAGAATATGTTTTAATCAAATTTGCAAGATTACTTTATTTTAGAATTTTAACTTATATTTATTGTATATTTATATATATATATATATATTTCCTTTTTAGATATTTTAAATATATATCAATAAAATAAATTTCTTAATAAATATAATTTTCTTTTACTGTAGAATAACTGACTCAATTATTAATGTATCAGTTTGAACTGGCATTTTACATTCTCTATTTTCTGTAATTGTGATCATTTTTCATTTAATTTGAAACAAAGTACTAATTTATTTTTTTACTGATGTGTGTACTTAACACACAGACTGTTTTATTTTGTTATAAAAATATTTTAAATATATAATATATTCATATAAATGTATTTTCCTACTAAATATAACCATATTTATATATACATATATATATTTTGTTTTTTACATTTTTGTTTTTAATTGTAAATGTAAAGCTCACTTATATTTACTGTTTTAATGGTTACATTTTATATTCTTTTATTGTTAAATTAGAAATAATTGTTATCATACTCTTTATGCTCTACCAAGTAAATTTGTGACCTAATTTGTGTTCTCAAATTGCTTTTTTTCCCCTGCCAAGTTTGTCCCAAAATCATTACGAGGTCTCAGTGGGGGGCTGCATCTTACATTGGTTCCCCTCCTATCTGTCTCTCCCTGTGCCGTACCTTTTCATCCACCACACATATCAACCCTCCAAGCCTTGCACCACCTTTGAGCAATGTGCCAGTGAGATGCGGTCCATGCAGCGCTATCACCAGCAAAGCAATGGATGGTCTGACATTGGATACAGGTTAGGAAAGTCCCAAATGGGTATTAAAATAATCTAAGATATCATTCTGTACCATAAAGCCCTTTGAACTGATTTTCATGTGCTGAACTGATTGATTGCAATTTAATTTCTTGTTCTTCGCCCTGAAGTTTTGTTGCAGGCTCTGATGGTAACTTGTATGAAGGCCGCGGTTGGAATTGGGTGGGTGCCCACACTTACGGGTACAACTCCAGAGGCTATGGCGTCTCCTTCATTGGAGATTATACATCCACCCTCCCCTCCAGGAGTGCGATAAACATGGTGCGGTACGACTTCACAAGCTGTGCTGTGAATGGAGGTCGACTGTCCTCATCTTACTCCTTGTATGGACACAGGCAAGCCACTTCCACAGACTGCCCAGGAAATGCCTTCTACCGTGAAATCCAGACATGGGAGCGTTACCAGGTAAAAGATAAAAAAAAAATGTTATGGGATTTATTGAACTTAAGTGGTTCTGAACTTCTGACTGCTCAGAATGTATTACTGTGTCCCAACAGTTCAGACCTTAACCGTGTGTCTGTGTGTATCTCTGTTTTTGTCCTACAGAGCTATTTGCCTTGATGACCGTGGCATTAACAATGGGCAACTAATTGTGTCTCTCCAACACAGTACATGATAAATGACATGTATCACTCATAATAAATGCATAATCTCTTCAAAGTACCTTTGGTCTAAAGCAAATGTAATGTTTAAGTATTGCTTTGATCAGAAACATCACCACCCTATTTTTGAATTATTAAAATATAATAAAATTAGCAAACCTAGCTTATATGATGTTGTAAATTTACAAATCTGACTGTGCTGTGGTTATAATTAAGGTATTTTTAATCAATACACATTGACCCCAACTTAATTTGACTTAGGCCTATTTGAAATATTTTATGTAGGCTATTTTCTAGCTAAAATTATCTAACTGTAGTAGTTACATTGATGTATTTGTAAAGCATGTAAATTGTACAATAAATGACTGAGATAGATAGATAAATAGATAGACAGATAGATAGACAACATGACAGACTGATAGATAGACAGATCTATTATATTATTATAAAATATATTTTTATGTAATTACTTAATAAACGATATAGTATTTATACATTATATAAATAGGCTAAATGTACTTAAAAAAACGTTGCAATATTTTCTACTTTACATTTTTCTATTTTATCTGTATTTTAAACTGACTCGATTATTTTGCCGTTTTTAACTGTAGCATTTTACATTGTTTTGCACTTAAAATTAGAGACGTTTACAATAATGTCATTCAAGCACTAATAAATGTACTGAAATTAGACAGCTATGCACCTTTGCCACCGCACTGATAAGGTCTTGTTCATCTCTCAACCTGCTGTGAAAGAGTTACACCGTGGTTGATACATAAACTCCTTTCCCCTCCCCACCAACGTCACCATCCCTCCGAAACTAACAACATGGAGTCCGGTGTTTAGAGTCCAAAGGCGGTCTTCACCGTTAGCTAAACCTATATGCTTTTCCCGGTGATCCTGAGGGAAGGCTGCGACGCTCCGGGACGCATACAGCGCAACGCACACATGCTCTATAAGCGCCCGTGCGTTCGTGCCACTTGAATCCAAATACGACATGGAGAAAGCGATGTGATTGGACGCAGAAGACTCCAAAGACAGGCCGCTTTCCGTGAGTGTTGCACAATTTCATCCTCACCGCACACATCCTAGGAAATGTTTAACAGTCTCAGATTGTGCTGTTGGGGAAGGACGGCGTTTGCAGATGGTCCAGTATTAATATCGCAAGTTATAAACGCATGTGGACTACATAGACGAGCACCATATTTTCGGGAGCCGGTACTAGCCTATTTTTTTCTCCAGTAAAAAACGGCCTCCTTTGATATTATCAACGTAGGAAATGAGGCATGATAAAATAGGTCAGACAGAGTGATACTCCTCATGAATTCAACTCAGACATTTAGTTAGGCTATTCAAATGCACTTTTTCAGAGACTGAATAGCACAGAGCAGTATATAATTCATCTCCACAACCTCTTGAATTTGTAAACATCTTGTGAATGTTTATTTGTAGATTTTCTTTAAATAGCCCATAAAATTATGAGATTTTTGTGGCTACTAGTCCATATCTATTGCTTTCAGGTGGTTAATCTTAGATTGCATCTTTGCTGTGTTTGTGTTTGTCCAGAAATGCAATTGCTCTTCATAATGTAGGACAGGAGAGGTGGATTGTAACTGCACCACCAAAGGATCATGGAGCCTGAGGATGATCTCTCGACCAGGGACCCCCAAGATCTGATGTCCAACCAAGGGCTACTGCCTTCAACATCAACATCCTTACTCAACTGCACCTTCCTGGTATAGCCAAGGCCCTAGACAATGGATCTTTCTAACGTTTTTTTTTTCTCTTTGCATTAACTTATTCCCCTTTTCCAATGGAAAAAAACAGCAACTAACTGTTACAATATGAATGTAAAACATTACATGGGAGTCATTGTTTTAATACAGTTAGATCCCTTTTAATCATAATTATCGTTGCAGTGTTATAGTATACATTTCTGATTCCTATCTTTTAACAATTAGTGTACACATGTGTGAGAATCTTGCAACATTTTATTTCTCTCCTAAACAGAACTATGTAATGTTGGACTTGTTTCAACCCTCTGAACTCACAGGGGGGGTTATTGCATTGTGATGACGTGGAGAAGGGTGATGGAAATGGAGATTCAGAAGGTCCTCCAAACTGCTTTTTCCCCACACTGGAACATTGTAGTAAAGTACAGAGAAGTCCACGTTCTTCAGGCTTTCCCTCATCTCTCACATGGGACTCGGACTCGGAGAAAGAAACCTTGGATGGTAATTGTCTCTCTGGTTCATTCTTACTTTCATGTCAGTGAAAATTACATGGGTGTCTATCTAAATCATAAGAAACTCAAAAAGTCTTGAAAAGAGAATTTGCAATCATTCAGCTACATTCAGGCTGAAATATTCTGTGTCTGTACTGTGAAACTTGTCTCTCTGTGAAAAGTGTTAATGGTTTTGTTTGTCTACATGCTGTATTTATAACTGTGAGTCTACTGCTTTCTGTTAAGTCATGTGTATATTGTTTGTGTTCCTGTGTGGATTCCAATGCTTTATGTCAGAGGAAGAACTTCAGCACTTTTCTAACCCTCATGGTCTGGCTGCTCACAGCCCAGGGAGTCCAACCTCTGTACTACAACAAGACAGGTGAGATGCAGATAAATATATGGAAAAACAGGTTTATAGACAGGGATGCACATTACTTTTTTTGGTCTGGTTCTCAAGGGAGCATCTGGAGATGCTGCTTGGTACTCACACTTTACGCGGCAAACTTATCTAACAAGCTGTTGTCATCACTTTCTTCCTGACTGCTCTCCTCACTTTAACACTATTTGTTTACTGTAGAAATTAAATATAGCTTCAAGCTGTATTTTTTATTTTTATATTGAAATTAATGACACAGACAACAGCAGAAATATAAGACTGCTGTCACTTTAAAGACAGAATGCACAGATAGAATATACTGACACACATCTGGTTTCTTTCTCAACTGTTCACTTATGACATAACCGAGAGAAAACTTGCCGAGACACGTATTTTGACATAATTTTTTGTGTATGTGTCCGTTCAAGCGCAAGTAAACGTGAAAGAGGAATCAATTCGGTGTTCGAGTGCTGTCTGAAACGTGCCTCTTTCTTTCTCTCTGTGTGGCTTTGCGCACAGATACGTTTTGCGCAGATACGCACAATTTTCTCCTCTTCTTTCGCTTTCAAAACCGTTTGAATGTGTAAATTGGCAAGACAAAACATGTCCAAATTATAAACTTTCACTCTATGATGGTTAAACTTAGCAGTTAATCTGCGAATCACATGCGTTAATAACTAATAATTAATGAACAAACGTATCATCATATTGCTATTTCACCAGAGATGGACAAAAATCCATCTGTACCCAAAAATGTTGGCACTCAAAAGCGCTTCCCTCCAAGTTTTCTGCTGCACATTGTTTATCTTTTCCACGCATGGTCACCTGCGCACCAGTTATGTGCACCCCTGTTTATAGAAAGGTGCCTTAATGAGGATTTTAAATATTGAGGGGATTGATGGAGATAAATATAGAGCCGAGACCTAGTCATCCATCTTAATCCTTATACTTGCAGCTTTGACATTGATCCGTGCCAAGAACCTGTGGAAACCAAGCACTTATTTCTTGATAAAAACCCACTTGCCCCCCTGGAGGTGGAGAATCAAGGAGATGTTACATACATGGAGCCAACAACAGACTTCAGCCTACCGAAGCGTGCAGCAAAACATAAAAAAAAAACAAGTACTGTACCTCAAAGCATGTTTGAATTAATGTCAATACCACCATGTGAAATAAAAAAAATACTCAAGTCAATAAAACCTTTTCCTATTTACTTGCAGTGGAAAAAGACAAAGTGAGCCATCTACCAGATACTACACCAAAAGAGGGATGCCAAAAAGAAGAGAAAGATAAGCAGAAAGTCCTTAATTGTAGAGGTCAGGAAGAGAAGATCACCAAAGAGGCAGATGTATACACCTTCCCAGCAGACTCTGAGCCAGAGAGTCCACCACCTGGACCTTGGGCGCACTGTACCTTCATCCAGCGCAAAAGGAAAAAGAGGGTCATACTGAGGCCTTTCTCTGGTTTAGGCACCTGGCAACGCACAACGGGATCTGGCAGAAGGACCAGGGGAAAACCCTCTGGAGCAAAGCAGCGTAAGAAAACAGCAAAGGATGGGGGAGGGATGTTCGTATTTAAAGAGGATAAAACAGAGAAGGTACGGTGTAGGCAGAATTCAGTAGTAGACCACCAACTGGACGCAGACCTCTCCCAAGAGATTTTCACATGTGTAGAATGTAGCATTTACTTCAAAAAACGTGCCCATCTACGTGAACACATGCTTGAGCATGGTCAGGTCGGTAGACCTGGGAAGAAATGGCAATGTGGAGAGAAAGAAGTTTGGAGCGGACATCTTAATAAAAATGCTTTTGAATGTATAGAGTGTGGTCAGGAGTTTGTAGACAAGGTACTGCTGCTAGATCATCACCGATGCCATGAGGAGTCACGGCAGAAAATCCTTGAAGAGATTGGAAAATTAAATGAGGGGGAAAAGCGGGTGACAGTGCAAGCCAGTTGCAGCAATGCGTCAGAGCCAGTCATCCAAGAGTTAACAAAGGTCAACTGTGGCCAGTTTGTGTGTCTTGAGTGCAACTTTAGCTGTGATGTGCCTAAAGAGCTTTCCGAGCACGCCAAGACGCACACCACCCGAAAAAGACCTGGGGTTTATCGAACTTCACCCCGCTTCCAGCAGAAGTCCTGCAAGAAAGCACAGGTCCAGTCCTCTGCAGATGTTACACCAACTTTTATCACTTCACCTCTCAACAAGAGGTACCCCATCCGAGCATCCAAAAAACCTAAAGAAACACAGCCCGACATTGCCCCTTCACAGGTGGACTCTAGTTCATTGTCTTGTCAAAGTGCTTCTGCAACCCCAGGAGAAGCCACAGACCAACCTGATAAAGTGGAGGAGTCGAGACAAATAGGAGAGACATCTCTGGCTAATTCTGTGGAAGAGAATGTTCTACAACCTCAGCACCTAATGTCTCCTCCTCCAAATCCAAGGGCTGTTCCACGGCGTAAGGATGTGGCTTTCAAGAGCATAGGAAAAAAGCGCTCAGTCAGGGCTGCAAAGAATAAACTGGGGCGCACAAGAGCAAGTACAAGACTCGATCGTAAGTCGACCCTGACTACCGGTGTAACAAAGCAAGTCCAAATCTCAAACCAGACTGCAGATAAGGCCCAGAAAGAAGACATTCCAACACCAGAACCAGAGCATGATTCAAAACAAGACTCCAAAACAGGTAAGTCAATAACAAGTTATAACACCAAGACCAGTCAATCCTTATCTGTGTAACTAAACTGGTGAGGTCATAGCAATGGCAAGGCCTCAGTTCCCAGGAAACAGACATATGATGTTTTATTAACAAAGTTCAGGAGGAGCATGTTCAGATAATTAAACCTAATTAAACACATGTGGAGCACATTCAGATAATCAAACCTAATTAGACACGAGTGGAACACACTCTGTTAATCAAGAGGTGTATACAAACAGCAAACTTACCTCCATTCCTTGGCAGTTTAACAGCATCCCTCCACCACCCCATCGCCTCACTTCTAGTCCTAAATACTCTTACAACAACGGGGGGAGTACTCTGGGTTCGGGCAAAAATTCAGAGCTCGGAGCCCTCCCCCCAAACAGCACGCCAAATACTTATAATCTTTACTCTGTTTGAATGATGTAAGTGTGAACTCGTGAAATGCACTTAGGCAAAACTTGAATTATCTGCAAGTTGCTTTGGTAAGGTGTTTGCCAAATGCATAAATGTAAATGTAGTCAGTAAATGCTAACACTTAGCATTGTCAACAGTATTTGTGTAAAGGAAACTATACTTGTCAATGCAACACTTAAGTAGGGAACAAGAGAGGATGCAAAATATCATAAAATAATGGAATATTTATTATTAACTTATTAATGCATTTTCAGAAAGGTCTTGTTTTTATTTTCCATACATTTCTCGCCATCCACTTATAACATTGTCACATTAAATAATACTGTCATTAACCACCACAACAGAACAATTAGAATTTGCAGTCACAATAATTTCATATTCAGAATAAATACATTACCTGTATTTCTTTCTTTGTAGTGATGCATGCTTATGTGTATGTGTACTGTATGTATTGGTGTGCTATTTTGATGCCTGGATTCAATGTGTCTGAGTCAGTTGAACCAAATTTGTGTAATGGAGCATCCTCTTCGATTGGCCACTGTTTAGAGGAGTGACTCTCCCCATTCCATTGTTCAGTTATTATAGTTGTGAGGTGGAACTTTCTGTTTCATTGGCCGATGCTCACTATTATCCACTGTTGGTGGTATAGTCACTGTCTTCCTTCAATTTTTACTGTAGGAGAGAAACAGTTAATCCAGTCAGAGCCCCAGAGATACTAAATGGTTGCAGAGTAGTCAGGCCAAAAATTAGAATTCTGTCATCATTTACTTTCCATATTGTTATTCCAAACCCATATAACTTTCTTTCCTCTGTTGAACACAAAAGGAGACATTTATGTGGACATTCACAATACTTTTTCCTTTTTTGGAGCACCTGAGGCCAATATGCTTTTGTTGTATAGAAGAGAGAAGCATGAACATTCTTCAAAATATCTTGTTTCATGTTTCATAAGAAGTAATTTGTGTTTCAGACAACATGAGGGTGAGTAAAAGAAAACTGAATTTCCATTTAGATCAACTTTTATCTTTAAGTCAGTGTAACAAAATTCAAATTCAGTGAAGGAAGAGGACAGGGTCGGCTTGCGGAATTGTTGGTGTATTTATTTATAAATGAAAAACAATAACAAAAAGTCGCGCAACACAGAGCTGTAGCAGCAAAGTCCAATGAAACAGCGATCGCGTCCTCGCGCATTCCGCACTCGCGCTGTCACAGATCTCCGCGTGTCTCTCTCCATGAATGAGGTTTCCCTGTCCCTTATATGCGATGTCTCCACACCAATCACTGAAACAAGACACAGGTGTTTGTCATTTGCACTTGACCCACTTACGCCACACCTGTGTCCCGACCCTCTCTCCCGTCATAGACTTCGCTAGATCACGCCCCCCCCACCCCCCTTGCCACAGTCAGTTTGCCGTCATTTTCATTGCATCCCAGAAACATTTTGTTGCATAATAATCGCGATAATTGATTGCACAATAATCGTCTTTGTTTGCTTGTTTATTCTTTTCATAACTGCTAAACACTCTTTAACACTCCACTTTAACCTCAGGGTGTGAGTCACCTGCCAGTGCTCTGGATCTCAAAGCCTGCTCCTCTTCACCAAAGAAGAGCAGCAAAAAGCTTGAAGCACAGGAGGAGGAACCCAAAGTCAAAAAAGACAAATCTGATAGTCAGGGGAGGAGCAAAGAAGACACACTTGTTGCTGCAAAACTAGAGGATGGTGATGATGATGATGATGATGAAGATGATGAAGATGATGAAGATGATGAAGATGTTGTAAATCGTCTTATTGGTGCATTAACCAAGGACGATGATGAAGATGATGATACAGAGGGGTTGTTCAAGAGTGTGGAAAGAAAATGCCCTTATTGCCCAGATCGATTCCATAATGGCATCGGACTAGCCAATCACATTAGGGGTCACCTGAACAGAGTGGGTGTCAGTTACAACGTTAGGCACTTCATCTCCCCAGAGGAGGTTAATGCCATTGAGAAGAAATTCTCCTACCAGAAAAAGAAGAAAAAAGGTGAGGATACTTCTAAATGTAAATGCAGATGTTTTTTTTGCCTACTATTGTTAATTTGATGTCTCGTGAAAATGTATTTTCCATACGATAAAGAACCAAAGGCTTGTGTAACTTTTTTTGATGTAATACTTTCCATTGCCACCTCTAGTCGCCAACTTTGACCCGTCAACCTTCAGCGTTATGAGATGTGAGTTCTGCAGTGCTGGCTTTGACACCAGGGCTGGTCTCTCCAGTCATGCCCGAGCCCATCTCAGAGACTTTGGCATCACCAATTGGGAAGTCACGGTTTCTCCCATTAATATTCTCAGAGAGCTTTTTGCCAAGCATCCAGATCTTGTTCTATCCACTGCTCCCACACATACTCTCCAGTCAAGTCAAGAGGAAAACTCTGATGAAGAGCAAGAGAGCAGGAAAGATATGAAAGATGAGGAGAACATGACTGCAGATATTGCCACTCTTTCTTCTCACTCTCCAAAACAGCACTGGAAAGAAAAGCACAATATCAGTGAACCAGAGGGTAAGTGAATGGGATTTGCTACTTGATTTCTCAAAGAACTTAAAAAGATTGATCCATGGTCACTACATAGTTATTACTAAGTTCTTTGAATCAATGCAAAAATGGCGGCTAGAAAATAATGATGCACAAAGAAAAAAAAAGTCTTACGAAATATATTTTGACAATAAATATTTGTGATTCTGCATTATTTCTGACATTACTCAAATGCTAGCTTATTTGTACAAAAAGGTCAGATGTTCTTGCATAGAACTATTAAAGCACAAGATGCTTTTTGAAACATTGTAAAGTCATTGCTGCAACAAGGAGGGTTCGCTTGTGGAGTCATAAGTTAAATTTCATGCTGTAAGCAAAAGGGTGGACACATACAAAATAGTAAGATCATTTAAAAATTCTGAAATAGAAATAGTTGTAGTCAAAATATAATTGGAAATAAAAAAGTTTGTTTTGCATTGTCAAAAATACAAAATCTCTGGACTCACACTATTTTGATGTGTTTGATGTGACGTTCTAATGTTCTTACAGTACTTGCTCATAAGTTACTTTTCTTTTACATAAATAGCCTGCCCTTTACCTCGCCTAAGAGAAACCTCTAAAGCTTGTGGGTTCCTTGGGATTTTTGTATACTGTCAGGGGCAGTTGTAAAAGCAGTTCTAAAGATTTTTGTATGGTGCAGAACACTTGCTAATTTCTTAATGCAACCTTCGTTAATGCAATTGATGTATGCCTATGTCTAGTATCCTAGTCTCCGCCTTTATTCGGTTCGTCACGCCTTGGTGCGTTAGTGCATGTGTGCGGGGCAAAATGGCTGCTTCCACCTCCCCGCAGACACAAACAATAGCGGAAAAATTGTCTGACTGTAGGTGCTGTAATAAGTCCGATGGGCTGCAGCCGCTGAATGGTGAGTGCATGCACCTACGCGCCGTGCATGGGGATGCATGAAATATGCATATGATCGGAGCTTAGCCACTTTTCAACCTTTCATGGCATGCAATCGTGTTAACATTTAAGACAAGCTCCTGTCATACCCGATGTGCATTTTAAATTACTGATGCCTGGTCTAGTGAGACAGAGTGCGCGTATTAAAGCTACTGATTCCCCTGCTGTCTGTCACTTTTCTATTTGTAAAGTGAAGATATGTGACATTATGCGCTCAGGTACTTAATATACGCTGTTTTTGATGTCCTGTCAAAATGACGGGTATTTTTTCAGTGTATATGTCTTATGATTACCGAAATTAGGTCTTCGCCATTTTACTTGAGGTGCTTTTTTTATGTTGAAATGGAGCGCGCCAACGCTAACGTTAATTCTTGATTCTTATTTATTTTTTCGCGCACTTTAAGAAAAAAACAAAAACGTTTTTTGAAAAGAATAATGGCAGCGCTGCTTGTTTTCTTTTACGTTGTCCTGAATAAGTTATTTAACGGTTGGCTTTAATCTTTTACTTAGCCTACTGCATTTCATGTATTTTGTCTATTTGTCTGGTTATTTCATGCGATGTATGCCATTACAATGAATTTTCATTTTCAGTCTGAGGAGAAAAAGGGCTGATGTTGCTAGAATTGTGTCTTGGACAGATCAAATGACAGAACAGAAACGCCTACCGCAGGAACGCGTTCACAGCTTATTATATTGAATATGCTGAGAAGAGCAAGACCAGCAGGAGCTTCAAAAGAAAAACACCGTGTGCTGTAGTAGGCCTGCTGAATGTACCTCTGGAGTTAATAAAATAATGGTTGTGGTCATCTAATTGTTAGACCTGAGCAATCAAAATAAAACAACTCTTAAGTCGGATAAACCTGTTGTTATAGTTGTCTAAAAATGTATTTAATAGTAGCTTATAACCTTGTGGCTTTTTTGAGGTCAAGACTATTGCTCAACTGTACCTTATGGTTTCATCTCCAAAGTTTTTCCGTTTTAGTCAATACATGCTGCCTCAAATTGCAATCTACTGTGAAAGCCCATGCAGACTTAGCAGGGTGCTGGGTGGGGTGGGCAATGCTCATCTAACATTTTCTCTGTGGAACATGATGCTTAAGTTGTGAGAAAATAAAAATGAGTTAGAAATAATTGTTTAGACTCCGATGAATATGTTAAACTTTTGCCAAAAGAAGTGAAAGACTGTTATGAAATACGATCGGAAATGGTGGACTATAAGTTCAAGTAAGAAATTGATGTGAGTTTTAAGGGCTATATTAATTAATTGAAATTCTTTATTTAATCTTTTGATGAATTTTACATCAAACTATACAGTATACAGGTCCTTCTAAAAAAATTCGCATATTGTGATAAAGTTCATTATTTTTCATAATGTAATGATACAAATTAAACTTTCATATATTTTAGATTCATTGCACACCAACTGATATATTTCAGGTGTTTTATTGTTTTAATACTGATGATTTTGGCATACAGCTCATGAAAACCCAAAATTCCTGTCTCAAAAAATTAGCATATCATGAAAAGGTTCTCTAAACGAGCTATTAACCTAATCATCTGAATCAACTAATTAACTCTAAACACCTGCAGTGGCGGAAGCGCCTGACCTGGGCTACAGAGAAGCAGCACTGGACTGTTGCTCAGTGGTTGCATGTCATCCGGAAATCAAGGTGCCAGAGTCTGGAGGAAGACTGGGGAGAAGGAAATGCCAAAATGCCTGAAATCCAGTGTCAAGTACCCACAGTCAGTGATGGTCTGGCGTGCCATGTCAGCTGCTGGTGTTGGTCCACTGTGTTTTATCAAGGGCAGGGTCAATGCAGCTAGCTATCAGCAGATTTTGGAGCACTTCATGCTTCCAACGAAAAGCTTTATGGAGATGACGATTTCATTTTTCAGCACGACCTGGCACCTGCTCACAGTGCTAAAACCACTGGTAAATGGTTTACTGACCACAGAATTACTGTGCTCAATTGGCCTGCCAACTCTCCTGACCTGAACCCAATAGAGAATCTGTGGGATATTGTGAAGAGAAAGTTGAGAGACGCAAGACCCAACACTCTGGATGAGCTTAAGGCCGCTATCGAAGCATCCTGGGCCTCCAGAACACCTCAGCAGTGCCACAGGCTGATTGCCTCCATGCCACGCTGCATTGAAGGAGTCATTTCTGCAAAAGGATTCCCGACCAAGTATTGAGTGCATAACTGAACATAATTAATTGAAGGTTGACTTTTTTTTTGTATTAAAAACATTTCTTTTATTGATCGGATGAAATATGCTAATTTTTTGAGACAGGAATTTGGGGTTTTCATGAGCTGTATGCCAAAATCATCAGTATTAAAACAATAGAACACCTGAAATATTTCAGTTGGTGTACATTGAATCTAAAATATATGAAAGTTCATTATTTATCATTAAATTATGGAAAATAATGAACTTTATCACAATATGCTAATTTTTTGAGAAGGACCTGTATTTTGTGATTGCCCTGTAAGTTTCTATCCCCACATTGAAAAAAATATTTACCAGGTGTCTTGTAGCAAATCTCTCAAAATCACTAGCCAGTCAATTAAGCATGAATTAACTATGATTTATTTTTTATTTTATTATTTATTATGTGCATATGGTGAAGGGAAAGCTAGGAACTGTTAGTTTAAGGGGAACATTAATTTCAGACCTTTGTGGTTGTCCTTGAAAGGATTTTACTATTTGGCTGATTTAAAAATGTTTTCTCTGTCTGTGCATATTCAGGTGGGGAGGAGGCAGAGGATGAGGAAGAGGAAGATGAAGAAGAGGAGGCCCAAATGCCCCTTTCGGATAAGTTGGCCACAAGTTCAGAAGAAAAGACCCTTTTTACTCTAGAGGAACAGAACCCTGAATCCAAAGAGACTGATTCTATGGGTAATTTGAATTTTATTTTATCTCAACTCTTTTAATCTGCTTTTAAAGGAATAGCTCACCCAAAAATCCAAATATATTCTTTAAAAATTCACCATTTTTGTTCCACAGAAAAATAAATTCATAGAGGTTTGGAATGACTTGATAGTGAGTTTTTGTGGACATGCATTTTTATTTTTGGATTAAGTATTCCTTTAAATACACCTGGGGCCTCATGTACAAAGACTTGCGTTGAATTCATACTAAAACATTGCGTACGGACAAAGTTGTAAATGTGCGTACGCAAAAAAAAAAAACAGATGTATGAATCTCTGCGTACGAAGGATCCCACGCATATTCTCTTTGTACATCCCAATTAACGTATAAATGAGCGCACATGCACGAGCACAACGCCCCACCCAGTCTCCTCCCTTAATTAAATACATTTAAATATGTTAATGAGTCCACTTTGGCAAAAGAAAGGAGTAAGAAAATGGCTAAAGCAAGCGGCAAGAAGCGAAACTTTACAGAAAGTGAATCGGAGGTGCTACTAGCGGAGGTAGAAACGAGAAAAAAAAATATTTGGAACTTTGTCCTCCGGAATTAATAACAAAAGGAAAAAATATGAGTGGGAGAGTTTGGCTGATGCTGTCAATGTGGTGGGATCTGAAAGTCGCACTGTAAATGACCTTAAAAAGAAATGGTTTGATATAAAGGTGGACATTAAATGGAGAACTGCTGCGCACCAACAAAGTGTGAGCAGAACAGGCAGTGGTAAAGGGGTCGATGAACTTACACCACAACAGAGAGTTGCCTCAATTATGGGTGACACTTTACTCTCTGGAGTAGTATCTGCTGCTGTGGGAGACTCGGATTTACTACAGGACTGCCACGAAGGTAACCAATATTATCTGCACATTTATTGAATGGAAATGTTTCCGATTCACATATGGAAATTCTTCTTCAGATGGCGCCTTTATAGCAATGTGTGTGTCGATGTGCAGTCGATCGCTCCGATTACATTAGGAAAACCGGCTATCACTGCAAATTGCGTTTTAATGTTTGGCTGGTCAACTGCATCAAATGGGAACGTTATATACCTGGTAGACATGCGGATGATCCCGACCTATACCGCTGGCATTGCGCGGCTCAAAGACGACTGGCTTATTCCTGAGCGGTCTGCCAGTTCCCTTTGGAAAGAACCAGTTGCCAGGAAACCAAGTGTTGTCAGCACCTGCAAGGGAACGGGTATTGCGTGGCTCCTCGCCGTCTCTCTCTCTAGATTCGGACCCAACTCAGCACAGAGCTCCAAGAGGATAGCCCTTGGAAATCTGAAACGGCTGATAAGCCAGTCATCATCCTGGGCCAGAAAATCATTGTGGTCCCTAAAAACTCGTTCTCTTCGGATTCTGCCATTAGCAATGTCCTCTAATAAGGCCAAAGCTGCCATTGCCATAGACTAAGGGTTGTATAAATTTGCATATGCTTTTATATGTTCTTACTTAATTGCATAATTGATAGAATATTCCCATAAGGTTCGTGTGAGACTATATGTAAATTATTTTGTAAATTGCAAATTAATAGCAATGCTTCAGGTGGTAGTGCAATGAAATTGGCGTGAAGGAACGCACATTCTCACGTTAATTTCGACTTGCGACATCCGACCGTGAGCGTGAAAGCTGGCGTACGCAAAGTTTTTGTGCGTACGCAAGATTGATACATGAGGCCCCTGAAGCTGCTAGTGTTAATTGCATTTTATGGATATTTGAGCTGATGGGATGAAACATCATATACATTTGCCCTTATAGGCCTGGTCTGCCACCTTGATTTTTCTGTCTTTTTATGTGACATTTATCAACTAATCAAAATTAGTTTTTATTTCCACAGTGGAGAGTCAGTAAATGACTATTTACACTGCTTTTTGATTAACTGTGCAGTCATGAAAAGACAAAATGTTAATGCCCTCCAAGACTGAATTGAGAAGGGTAACAATCTGATCACCTCAGGAGGTGGTTTGACATACATACAAGATGAAACACATTCCAAGAGTAAATGCATCCTGTTGTTCAAGCCATGCATACCCAATTGGTTAGCAATCCCATCTATCAAAATTCATGAAGTGAATAAGTGTATATAGGCCTTGTATCACCATTTCTCTGTTTTCCAGGCTCCAACTTGTTAAAATGTGAGTTTTGTGGTGCTACATTTGAGACACGTCGTGGTTTGTCTAGCCATGCCCGCTCTCACCTACGGCAGCTGGGCGTTGGCATGTCGGAGAACAGTGGAGCACCCATTGATCTCCTTCACAAGATCACTAAGGAACGTTCAATTGATGCATGCTTCACTGGCACCTGCCCTACTATGGAATCATCTAAGAAGCCCCAGCACCATGCCCCTATTGTTCCTATACCTAGCCCCACAAAAGATGTTGAAACTGAAGAAGGACTGCTGGACACAAAGCCCCCTGTCCTGTTTTCTGTAGCTGGTTCTGCTATTAAAGTTTCCTCTTCCCCAACTACTCCATCTGCAGCTGGCTCTCTGCCTTCCTCTCCATTTGTAAAGTCTCGATCCCCTTCCCCAGTGCTGAGAAAGGCTCCCATCTCTTCCTTACTACCCGTGTCTTCCCCACTGCGATCCCAGGAGCGTAAGGCCTTAGGAAAGAAACAGTCTATAAACCTCTCCAGTCCAACCAAACCATTCTGGGCACCGCAAGAGACAGATGCCCCTTTGAACCTTAGTAAGAAAGCATTTAATATACTAAATACTAATAAAGAATTGCATCTAATTGTTTGCGATTTGTTTTTATAGTGTTGGGGTCATCAATTGATCCTTCTTGCAAATTTATTGTCTATATGTCCTTAAAATCTCTTCAACTTTTCTGTTCCCCTCACTTTCTTTTCTAGCGATGGACATGGACTCTAAAGATATTATTTGCCAGTTGTGTGGTGCATGGTTTGAAACAAGAAAAGGCCTTTCAAGTCATGCTCGTGCACATTTGCGCCATTTTGGGATTGAGTATTCAGAATCTAAGGGCTCCCCCATTGACTTACTCAACCGTTTCATCTTGACTGATGACTTTAAGCACAAAGCAAATTCTTTTCTCTCCGACGGTCCTGAGGACCTGAGGTCCAAGAAGATCAGCATGACTTCCCTCTTACCCTCCACTTCCACTTCTTCCTCTAAGAGACATATTCCCTCCAGCCCGGTCCTATATAAAATGGCAACTTCTTCTTTGAAGACAGCCATTGGCTCCAAAGCTACCTCATCTTCTACCCACACCCTATTGGGCCCACCCCCAAAGAAGCTGAAACCCTCCTCTTTGCAGGTCCTTCGTTTCAGTGGTGGGGAAGTGATGTCCTTTCCTATAGGTAACAACTTTTACGTGTTTTGCATGTCCTTGTTTATTCTTTGCTAATTACATAAGGTCATTTACACATAAACTTAAGTCTGATAGATTGTTCTTTACACTTCTATCAGAGCCAATGAAAGACGTGGGCTGCGAATTCTGTGGAGAACTTTTTGAGAACCGCAAAGGCCTCTCCAGTCATGCTCGCTCCCATCTGCGCCAACTTGGCATCACAGAATGGTCTGTGAATGGATCACCTATTGACACACTAAAAGAGATTATAGTCCGTCGAGGCCTTCCATCCATCATGCCTCTGAAGTCCCCCAAATCCCCCTGTTCTTCTCCGGGCCCAGGAAACCCTCGGCCTGCGGTCCAGTCTTCTTCCTCACCAGGGAATGTTCTTGGGCGCCTACCTTTCCACTTTGCCAAAACACCAAACCACAACCAGCCTACTTATCGCAAAATGTCTCCTTCGACATCTGCTGCCAGTTCCCCACAAACAGTTGAGCTGGTTAAGCCAAAACCAGAGCCTGAAATTGTAGAAGTTACTATGAAAGGATCAGACATGGGAGTAAATAAAGGCTACAGTCCAGAGCCATTACATTCCAGTTTAATTACTTCAGATAATGTTTATCCAGTCAATTTGGGTAAGTTTTATTTTGGTTTTCACACCTGTAGTCTATGTTTGTTTGTTTACTTTTATCATGTTTAATAATGTTAATGGATGACTGAATCATCTGTTGTCATTTTATGGCCTTTCTTTCTACAGTGATGACTCAGGAGAAGGAACCTTCCCGTGATATTCGCTGTGAATTCTGTGGTGAATTCTTCGAAAACCGCAAAGGCCTCTCAAGCCACGCACGATCACACTTGAGGCATATGGGTATCACAGAGTGGTCTGTAAATGGCTCGCCCATTGACACACTGTGGGAAGTCATGAGGAGACAGGGCACAACCCCTGCATCTGTTGCCTTGGGCATAAAGGAGGAACCGGGACAGGATGGTGGAATTTCATTGAACAGTCCAGGCTATCAGACCTCTGCCCTGTCCCGCAAATCACCTCTTAATCTGTTACACTCTGGTTCGCGCCTCCATAAGCATGGGCTGGGAAGCATGACCTTGTCCCCCACCTCACATGTGGGGAAGATTTTTGGAGTGTCTCCACTGAAGAAGAAGGTGCTGGTGGAGGAGGGACAGCCAGGAGAGAAGACACTGCTCATCCAATCTAAAAACTTCTCGGCTCCCCCACAGGACTATTCCTTTAAGGGTAAAGTCTCAACGGAGAAGCATGGGATAGGCCACATGGGTAAGGGTATATTTTTGTAAAACTCCATATTTGGTTCTTCTCCATAACATTGTTTGAAGACTATTTGTAGTTCAATGTCTTTGTTGCTTCCATATTTGCACAAGAATGACTCCAATAAATAAAAGACCCCAATTCAGAATTTCAAGAGTTAAAATAGAGCCAATCAAGTTCGTGGTTATAAGCAAAAAATATGTATTAAAAATGACCCTATGTGCTTTTTTCTATATAGATGTTCCTGGTTTTATTGTGAAATATTCATTTTTGCTTGTTTAGCATTTTTTTCCCTTTTTGAATATCCTGATTTACTCAGAAATATTAAAATAGGTTGTGAATATTCTAAAAAACAATATGGCTTCATCTTTTTGTTTTTCCTTTTCAGATGCTAGTTGTGAACTCTGTGGATTCTACTTTGAGAACCGGAAGGCATTGGCCAGTCATGCTCGGGCACATTTACGACAGTTTGGCGTTACAGAGTGGTGTGTAAATGGTTCGCCTATCGAGACGCTGAGTGCCTGGATACGCAGCCGTCCACAGAAGGCAGCAGAGATGCAGCAAAGTTATGTGCAAGGAACCCGCTATACCCAAAAGAAAGTATGAAAGCAGCTACTCCCCAGTAATTGCAATTCTGTGGTGTCTAGCTGTGAAAACATGAAAAGATTGCTCTTTTTATATCAATTAAAATGTCTGTATTCTTTTTCAGAGGTGCAGTTCCACTCTCTCACCATCCTGTAACTCTGTCCCTACAACTCCTGTTTCCCAAAAGCCTTCTGTGTCCAAATGGGCATCTCTCACTTTGCCTCAAAAGAGGGCAACTGAACGTGATGCCAACATTTGTTCATGGGGGTTGTCATCGCGGGGAACAGACGCAAAAAGCAGGAGTGGAAGTTCCACTCACCATGGCCTTATTCCACAGCCTGGCGGCCATCATTCCAACAACGCTCTTCCACATACACAGGTGGCCCACAGTGAACTCAACGTGCGTTTGCCACGAGGTCTGAGCAAAACTTTACCTTAATCTCTTCGTCTTCATTTTTCCCTATGTATTTGCTAAATTTTACCTAAGCCGCCGATTTCATTCTCTTAAGGATTTGAGAGACGGCCACTTAAACACCCGTCACATGCTGAAGGTGGGGAGGGAGAGAGTGGCCCCCCAAAGCCTCGCTCCAGTACCATTCCTGCCCTTGTGCCAAAGCCCCCCTCCACCCCACTGGTTAGACTTGTGGGTAAAATTTACTCACTCAAGTGCCGGTGAGTTGTACTTGCATATTAAGTCTTGTCTAATCTAGTGAGCTGCCTGGATATCTACAGCCTACATAACTAGAATGATAGATCTAGATAGATACATAGCTTTGGTCTAAAACTTTGTAACCATCTTTTCGTGAGATCTTTGTGTTGTGAGCATGTGGATGATGCCTTAAAATGCCTTAATATCTTAGTCAGTAGGGCTGTTCGATTCCGAATTTTTGGAATCGAGTCCGATTCCTTGTTCTGGAATCGATGGGAGTTGATTCCAAGAATCGATTCCTCACTGTTGTTTTCTATTCTATTTCTATTTTTTAGATTGCATGATTCTAATCTCGCCATGACTACGGGATAAAGGTTTATTTGTAATATAAAAAATACATTTCTATAATGCTGATTGATTTTACTATTATCAAGCTAGAGCTGAATTCATGATACGCTTTGTTGAAATGAAAAAGGTTATAAATGAGGAGTCGATTCCGCTTGAATGAATTTGTTCCAACCTTTGGAATCAACTCGATTCCCAAGGCCTCAGAATCGAGGAATCGATTCCCATCCCTAGTTGTCAGTTCATTCGTTTTTTGAACAGGTAGTGTACATGTGGTTTATTTAAGATCATATTTATGTGCTTAGTGTAGATGAAGCCTTGGTCTGTTGATAATATATTCAAAATAACATTTCTTTTTACAAATGTGTAAGCCCTCAGAACCTTATCTTTTATTTGTAATTCATTTAATTTAGGTTCTGTGACATGGAGTTTCACGGCCCTCTCTCGGTACAGGAGGACTGGATCAGGCACCTGCAGCAGCACATCCTCAATCTTAACAACAACAAGACTGCATCACCCACAAACAACACTCCTGTCCAAAGTGACACTCCTGCTCCAAACCCCATTGTCTTAGCTGCTACCTCCTCTTCCACTACAACCACAGCTCCTGCTGCGACCCCGTCCACGCCCTCCCCGATGCCCACTTCAGCCTCCACACCTACACCCACTCTCAACCAAGTCTCCATAGGGCATCCGGCCACAGTAGAGCCAATTGCTTCACCTGCAAATTAGACCATGTGTCCCTCCTACATATGTATGGGATGCCATCATCTTCACCAGTTATATCCATGATTTGTTCTTTTTGGTTTCTGTATTGCTCATCTTTGAATATTTCTATCTCTGATCAAAGGTAGAGATTCTTTTGAAAATTCTCAGCTAGCGACCTCCTTACCCTGACCTACATCACAAGCATCTGTTATGATTCAGACGTGAGGTAGGTGTGTTGCCATGACAGTTCTCATCTCCCTTTTGCCTCGAAAGGATTGATCATTATTTATGGAAAAACAAAATTACAGTACAATGCAACGTTTCATGCATTTATGCTTTTTTAGCAAAGGAGAAAGAGTATGTGGTGAGTTCAGATTTGTAAGCTCTTATTGTAAGCCCAATGCCTAAAATTTGTTGTTCAAGAGGAACTCTTAAGACTACAGCAAAACCGTTTAGCTTACCTAATATATTGTTAAATTGTCGACAAATCAGAATTACAATCAAAAAGGCACAGAGATAAAACTATAAAGCACTTAGACAAAAGGCCTTGGCCCTTTGAAACAAAGCTTTTCTGTTTCTAGCATTTGCAAGTTCACAGTTTGTAGCTGTTTTAACTGTGATAATTAAGTACAAGCTTGCACTGCCATGCAGTTATAAAAAGATGCGAGATGTTTGTTTTAAGCAGACATAGATGGGTTCATGTCAAAACGAGACATGCTTTTCCTTTTCTGTTCCTTTGGATCCTTTTCTGCTCCATTGCTGAGGGGTCATTATCCCTCTGCAATCTTGATGTTTATATTCTCAGTTGAATCTTGCAACTTAGAGATGATCAAACTTGTCTGGAACCATTTGCTGCTAAATATTTAAATAAGCTAAGCACACTTAGTTAAATGCATTGTTTTAGCACATCCAACATTTGTACAAAATAAGCATGAAAAATTACGTCATGCCTTCCAGTTGTATTCGAACATACGTATTTATGCCTTCATTGCTCTTTCATACAGCACATTATTTTGTAGCACGTTTGCACAAGTTTATGCGATGCTTTGCATAATGCTTTGAAGATTTTGATCCAAGATCGCTCCATTTCACAGCAGCTTTTTTGTTATTTCTGTGCTTGACACAATGTAAACTCCAAATGAAACAGTTGACTCCGCTGTATAAAAGTCTTCTGGTTGCTTTTTAAATGATAATGAAGCTTTCTGAGAAATTGCCTTGGAACAAGTTGATGGGCTGAAGTATTTTAGTCTCATAAAAGTAACCCCCTTTGAAAGATTTCAAAAGAACCAAAATTGATGGCTCTTTTGAATGTTGAAGGAACTGAACTATTTGACTACACTACATTGAATGTTTTACAAGAGTAAAAAGACAATGCACTTTTATCTGCAACGAATTAGGGAGTATTCGTGTGTTTAAACTCTTAAATATATATATATTGTTTTTTTTTCTGAGCATAGAGTACTAAATGCCTATGTATGATGCTTTTTTCTTAAGAAGTTTTTCAATGTACCAATCTGAAGGCGTTTTCACAAAAACAAAAGCAAGAAAAGGATTTTAAGAACTGTTTAAATTTGCCAGTGACAGAATGTGCCAAAGAGGACGTCACATATGTTTTGGTAGCTTTAGCTTTTGCAAGTCCCCGTTCTGTTTTGTCTTTGAGCAGTGGACGGTGGCAGCAGATTTGCTGCTGTGGATTTGCTTTAAAATAAATAGAAATTGACAACTAAGTATAGTTTACTATGCGAGTATACCATACAAGTTCACCATACTCATGGTGCTTGATTCATCCAAGAATTGACTGTCGATTTTTACTGCAAAAACAGTGACTGCCTCCCAAACATACGAGTGCTTTTGCTTATGTTTCCATATCTTCACAAGGAGGCAATGACAAACTGGTCCACCACGGATGTTTGTTGCAGCTCTCACGACGTAACTCTGACTGTTAGGTTTTTAGTATTCCAAAAGGGAATATTATTGATATATCTTACCTAACATATGTATAGACAAGAAGATCTTAACAGTTTAACACTTCAAATGTGATCTTTGTGAATTTATTTCAATTTTTAATGCTGTGTATTTTTTAATGAGATGTGCATTCCTTTACTTGCAGTTACATACCAGTGGAATAGATCAGTGTTTTATTTTTTATTCTGTCAGTTTCTCTTTTAAGATTAAGTACATTGGTGCTCATGTGAACGAATGGATGTGAATGGATTTTTAATTGAAGATTGTTTCAAAGGGAGATTGTCAAGTCCTCGTCCAAGGACTCTAAAAACGTGTCTTAAATGCAACTGCTATGTATGTTGTTATTGGTTAGTTGGGTCATTTTGTGACTGTTGCCCAGTTGGCATGTGCTTCACAGCAGATGGTGTAAGATCTCCTAAAGATCTCCTCAGCTGGTTTAGCCTGCAGTCTCTGTACAAGTATTTGTGTTGTATGAGAGAGAGGAAAACATGACTTTTTGTGACTGAAAGAGAGAAGTGCCATGGAAGTGTCGACCAGAGACGGATTCATGTGAATCTGCTCTTGAATGAAAATCATTAAATGTGCTCTAAAATCTCAGCAAGTTGTGCACTCGTCGTTTTTTTATTCATAACTCAGCAGGATGATCAACAACGCCCTGATTTAACTGGACGGAGTCTAACATTCCTTTGCGTACGTCTTATCAGCGCTGGGAATTGTAAACAGTCCGATAGCAAAACAAACCGCTAGTAAATGGTTAAAGTGGATGTGATGGGAACAAGGTGATAACAAGCTTCCTGAACTCTTGTTCTAAATCTGTAAAACGTGTGCCGCTTTCCATGAATAGGGCACAAATCACGTTTTTGTAAATTGGCATGCAAAGCAGCAACATTGTATCAGTGTGTAGGTCAAATTCGAAATGGTCGTTTGTTCTGTAGGACTGGGTGTCATTGGGAATTGAGAGTCCATTCCTAAAAAATCCGGAATCGGACAGTCCCATTGGTCTCTCCAGCCTCTCGACTGTACCGAGTAATCATACAGCATCATAATAATGACATAATCTGTTTTAATATTTATTTCATTGTAGTTAAAAATTGTAGAAGGAACCCAAGATCCTATGAACCCTTTCTACTGACAAATAAATAATCTCATTACATTCTTTCTTTTTTTATGCTTTACATCGAGCTAAACCATTACACGTATTACTCAAGTTAAAAGAGAATATGTAAATTATTTGAGAAAATTCTCTCAAATTAATAGGTTTGTCAAGTATATTAATATTATTATCAAACTAGCTAAGGCTCTACTGAGTTTAATTTGTTTAACCTACAATCCTGTTTTTCTTTTCTTTTTTTGCATGGAATTGCATACATTTTGTTTATTCAATATTTAATGCTAAAACATAAAATCACACAATCAGGGTTTTAAACATTATTTAGACAAGTTATCAAATCGTTTAAAATAAATGTAAAAGTATGAAGTAAAAAAAGAATAGTAAAACCACTAGTATAATACTGACCTCCTGAAAATGAAAAGAATATACACTTTAGTTTAGGGTCCAACTCTCACTATTAATTAGTTGCTTATTAGCATGCTTATTTCTAGAATATTGTCTGTTTATTAGTACTTATGAAGCACATATTAATGCCTTATTCTGCATGACCATATTCTAAGTCCCTTACTCCTACCCAATGCTAGTGAGTCTTAGCCTATTGCTAACACATACCAGATGAGGGCGCAATTGAGACACTAAGCAAAACACACGTTTGAAACCGTGACCAACCCTCAATCACAATCACTAAAGAAATTACCTTGCATAGCCTTTGCTCATCTGGGATTTAAAGTTAGTTTATAAAGTAGGACAGTTTTGTGGATATTGTATTTTTTTTCTAATCGTATCACTCTAGCTTCCCTCCATGATTGGAGGCCTTTGATGGCAGGAAGTGTGGGAACCATTCCATGTTTGGTAATTTTGTGCATTTCACATTCTCAGATAGAACCGATAACTGAGGCCAATGGACCTTCTCATTGTATAAAGATATATTTGAGCTCATGGCATTTAAAGCGAATATGATTTGCATGCCACCCAATCCAGAAAGACTTTTAGTGTGATTGAGGTGCATGGGGAAGCTGTTGGATAGCATTTTTCAGTAACACTTTTTTTTTTTACCGTCCTGTTTCGGATGTTCATACTATATTCTTATATTATAGTAAGTACAATAACTGGGTAATAACTAGGTACTAGTCCTGAACTAACCCAAAACCTTATCTTATTCTTAACCCATGTGTATTACTCCGGACTTTCTTGGTAAGTAGCCACTTTAAGTACATTGAAAGTGCACGTATACTGTAAAATAAAGTGCAACCCATTTTTCTTTAAGATTTCTATAGTCTGAGCCGATGTACTTCTCGGTTTGTTGGTATCAAAACATGTCCGAAAGGTGTATTCAAACCATGAGGGAGTTTAATGTTGTACTCTCACTATGAGCTGTCTGATATATTATATTATATCCGCAATCATTTATAAGGTGTGAATAATCTTAGGTCATTTGCACAAAAGGAGGATCTTGGGTGACGCAGACATTTCCCAGCAAACTCAGTGAGAAATAGAAAGATAGATTAGCTACTATGGATGCGGGTGTATATGTCAAAAACAAACACTTTGGACGTGACTGCAAGCGTAAAAGCCAAACAATGCCAGATCCAGAGCGAATGGGCGGGATCAGATGCTATCGGATATCTGTGGCTGACAGGATGGGGAAATAGCTTAAACATAAACTATACTGACACACTTTCAAGTACAGAAAAATACCAGTCCTTTGTCTCATCAGGCGGAAAGACTCAGTCAAGGCTAAAACTAGTCAATGACATTGTAAGGAGCAATGGACCACAAGGCCTGCATGTTTCTGTTTATTTTACTTGCAGCTTCTGCGCGTTATTAACATTATTAAAATCAAGAATTGTACCGTAATATTATTTAATGAGCTAACATGAACTAACAATGAACAGTTGCATTTCATTGTTTATTAATCAATACAAATGTCTTGCTCATTGATAGTTAAATTTAGTTGATGCATTTATCAACATGAACTAATGGACCTATGGTAAAGTGTTATTATTACTGGTTTATTGTATTTTTTTAATTGTTGTTGGTTGCACCTTCTTTTAAGGTGTCCTTGTTACAATGTAATTATACAGTTAAGTATTGAGTAATAATTAAGTTAGGGTTTGGTTTAGGGTTCGTTGCATGTAATTATGGATAAATGTGTGTTACTTTAATAGTGTGAGTAACAAGAACACTGTAAAATTAAGTGTTAACTTTTTTTAATGGTTGTTGCTGATGGCGATATATAATTTTTATTGCATTCTTTATTTCAGCATTATATTGGCCACCCTGCTTTTTTTCTTTTATCACAAAATGAGACGTATGCAATTTCTGAAATCAAACTTTTTGTTCAAAATATTTACAAATATTTACATATTTTGCTCAATATTGACAACTGTCTATTATTAAGTTTGTCGATTCTGGAATTCATACAAGGAGAATTTAACACTTCCGTTAGTCAGCCAAGTTGATGTCTGCCTTGCCGATAAATGTTTTTCACATTAACTAGTTATTATCAAATGTTCTATAAATATTTTGACATTTAGAAAACCTTCATTTTGTGCTATTTATTTTATATATAGAAATAAATTGTGTGGATAATATAACTTGAGATAACATATTCTCGCACAAAAAGTATTTTTACACAAGTTGAGTTTAAGTTGTTCTAAAATCATGTTATTAGACTAAAGTATTTAAACGCTGAAGATTTAAATGCTGATTTAAATGCTTATTGAGATTACTTTAGTACTATACAGAGGTTTCTAATAGTACAGATTAGCTGTCCAGTTTTACTATACTAAAATGTACCAACTCATCTAGCTTGCTGGCTTCATGTCATTAGTGTCTTATGAAACACGTCAGGCATACAAAAGGTTTCCACAAGTCAAATGTGCCACAAGATTTTCAGAGAACATTGACTCCATCATAAAGCTTTAGCAAAGTGTTCAGGCTGCATATGTTTCTGTTAGGGAGGTGCAGAGACAACAGGAACCCAAGAGCAGATCAATTGAGAATAGGATTTATTGTCCAAAAGGTTGAAGGAAAACAATGCAAAACATAAAATAATTGGTAGCCGAGCCACCAAGTAAGAGGGCGAGACGGAGGCGAAATCCAATGGACAGGCTGGGGTCAAAACCACTAGCGGATCAACAGTTTCAAGGAAGGAGCCAAGGCAATAGTCCAGGACGAGAGCAGGGGGTCAAAAACCGGGTGAGCAAGCTGAGTCGAGATAGGGAACAGGAACTAGGCAAATAAACAACAAAACAGGATCAAATAATCAGACTGGGCTTTTAAAGGTCTAGAAGCAACCAAAACAAGACTTCCGGGCAAAGGGGACAGTGGTGAAGCGGACGGGAACCAAGACACTGACAGAGAAGCATAAGTAGTGGAGAAAATCAGTGCAGAAATGTGTGTGTGTGTGTGTGTGTGTGTGTGTGTGTGTGTGTGTGTGTGTGTGTGTGTGTGTGTGTGTGTGCGAGCGCGTGTGTGTGTGTGTGTGTGTGTGTGTGTGTGTGTGTGTGTGTGTGTGTGTGTGTGTGTGTGTGTGTGTGTGTGTGTGTGTGTGTGTGTGTGTGTGTGTGTGGTAATAAAATATAAAACGAAATATTTTATTCCAGCTAGTTGCCATTTCTCATACTAAATTAAAAATGAATAAAAAACTGTATAGACAAAAACAAAAGATTGTCCAAAACACAACACATTTACTAAAACTTTAACTAAAATGAAGGTGAGAATGGAAAATATATAGTAAAAAATATATAAATAAATATAGTGTATATACATAAAAACTATAATAGCATCTCAATAATACTAAAATAACACACACACACACACACACACACACACACACACACACACACACACACACACACACACATTATATATATATATATATATATATATATATATATATATATATATATATATATATACACATAAAGTGATGTCTGACCTAGGAAAATTGACTTCACCCCTTCTTCAAAAATTATTAAAAACTTGTTAAAGATTTTGTGAGCATATTGTATAGTTACTTGTTTTGTTTGTGATAGCATAATGAAGAAGATGAGCAAATTGTGCAGATGTAATTTCTGGCAATGCTATCAAAGACACTATGAGCACATGCAAAAACAAGAGAGAACCAACTAAATATTTTTGTATAGTAAATTGACCCCAAAGCAACTTTTGTCATCTGACATGAAAAATAAAAAGATTGTATTTATTAGAAGAATTCATAAACATGCACATCTTGCGTTACAGAGTTATCAAAATGCCTGTAAACATTTTTACCCACACACAAAAATATTGCTGAAATTTACAACAGGAGTGATAATTATATTTCAGTGTAATTTTGAGGCACATAATACATTTATCTTTTGTCAAATTAATCTATGTAAGTCTATATTGTAGTGTAGGAAATATAATGGGACTATGCCACCTCCTTATTTAAAGCTGCCGTCGGCAACATTTTTTGACCATATTCAGTGAAATCGACACTATAATCCAACAGAACAACATAAATAAAGTGGTTTTAGAAAAAACCCGAGCTTCTAACTCCACCTGGAGCGTGTTATTTGTTTTGCAAAAATCCACCGCTCCGGGTTCATTGTGTCCAATCAGCGCAGGGGGGTGTGAGATCTGACTGTCAATCACAGGTCGTGCACACGCCACCCCTCGCGCACGTTACAATCACATGCACACGCATGAAGTTCGCAGTAACGAAGAGTGATGGCGGAAAAGATTCCAATTCCTCAGTTAACCTCAAGAGCTCGGAGGTCAAAACAACACAGGAAAAGAGAACACCTGCTGAAAAGAAAGAAGTAAAGAAAGAAAGCGACTGCGCCCGTAATAAAACCTGGATCAACATCGGATCGGCATTTGAAAGGTGGAGAGATTTAGTAATTTAATAGGGTTCAAGCTGGATGCATAGCTTGCTACATTTCTTCTCGACAGGTAATTGTGCTTTATCAACCAGTCACTTTATTTCTTACACGCACTGACGAGCACGAACTCGGTGGGAGGGTATTCGTTGATAGTGGGGGAGGGGCACGAGAGTTGTAAACATTCAAAATTTTGCCTAAGTCCACTCAATCTGCCAGACTTGCCGACTGCAGCTTTAAGGCAGGAGGAGCCCTCCACAGATCACAATACTTGATTTTTAAGCAGCAAATGTAGTTTGTAAAAAAAATCCACAATTTTATTGTTTCAACACAGACCATCAAAAATAAATAACGAATCGTAATAAAATCCATTGAAGTGGGAAATAGCTCTCCTCAAGACTGCAAGAGGGTCGGGCCTGCTCCTCTGGACCTCCTGCCACCTGTAAGAGACAGAAGAAGAAAACAGAAGAAAACAAACAGCATACACCACAAGTAAGAAGTAACCATCAGTATACAGGTCCTTCTCAAAAAATTTGCATATTGTGATAAAGTTCATTATTTTCCATAATGTAATGATAAAAATTAAACTTTAATATGTTTTAGATTCATTGCACACCAACTGAAATATTTCAGGTGTTTTAATACTGATGATTTTGGCATACAGCTCATGAAAACCCCAAATTCCTGTCTCAAAAAATTAGCATATCATGAAAAGGTTCTCCAAACGAGCTATTAACCTAATCATCTGAATCAACTAATTAAATCTAAACACCTGCAAAAGATTCCTGAGGCTTTTAAAAACTCCCAGCCTGTTTCATTACTCAAAACCGCAATCATGGGTAAGACTGCCGACCTGACTGCTGTCCAGAAGGCCATCATTGACACCCTCAAGCAAGAGGGTGAGACACAGAAAGACATTTCTGAACAAATAGGCTATTCCCAGAGTGCTGTATCAAGGCACCTCAGTGGGAAGTCTGTGGGAAGGAAAAAGTGTGGCAAAAAAACGCTGCACAACGAGAAGAGGTGACCGGACCCTGAGGAAGATTGTGGAGAAGGACCGATTCCAGACCTTGGGGGACCTGCGGAAGCAGTGGACTGAGTCTGGAGTAGAAACATCCAGAGCCACCGTGCACAGGCGTGTGCAGGAAATGGGCTACAGGTGCCGCATTCCCCAGGTCAAGCCACTTTTGAACCAGAAACAGCGGCAGAAGCGCCTGACCTGGGCTACAGAGAAGCAGCACTGGACTGTTGCTCAGTGGTTGCATGTCATTCGGAAATCAAGGTGCCAGAGTCTGGAGGAAGACGGGGGAGAAGGAAATGCCCAAATGCCTGAAGTCCAGTGTCAAGTACCCACAGTCAGTGATGGTCTGGCGTGCCATGTCAGCTGCTGGTGTTGGTCCACTGTGTTTTATCAAGGGCAGGGTCAATGCAGCTCGCTATCAGGAGATTTTGGAGCACTTCATGCTTCCACCGAAAAGCTTTATGGAGATGAAGGTTTCATTTTTCAGCACGACCTGGCACCTGCTCACAGTGCCAAAACCACTGGTAAATGGTTTACTGACCATGGTATTACTGTGCTCAATTGGCCTGCCAACTCTCCTGACCTGAACCCCATAGAGAATCTGTGGGATATTGTGAAGACAAAATTGAGAGACGCAAGACCCCACACTCTGGATGAGCTTAAGGCCGCTATCGAAGCATCCTGGGCCTCCATAACACCTCAGCAGTGCCACAGGCTGATTGCCTCCATGCCACGCCGCATTGAAGGAGTCATTTCTGCAAAAGGATTCCCGACCAAGTATTGAGTGCATAACTGAACATAATTATTTGAAGGTTGACTTTTTTTTGTATTAAAAACACTTATTTTATTGGTCGGATGAAATATGCTAATTTTTTGAGACAGGAATTTGGGGTTTTCATGAGCTGTATGCCAAAATCATCAGTATTAAAACAATAAAAGACCTGAAATATTTCAGTTGGTGTGCAATGAATTTAAAATATATGAAAGTTTAATTTTTATCATTACATTATGGAAAATAATGAACTTTATCACAATATGCTATTTTTTTGAGAAGGACCTGTATATTAAATCATCAATATAGTGCCAATCTTCTAGTATACAACACACCACCCAAATCACCTACACTGGGGAGGTTAAAGGAATAGTTCACCCAAAAACGAAAAATTACCCCATGATTTACTCACCCTGAAGCCATCCCAGGTGTGTATGACATTGTTCTTTCAGACGAATACAATCGGAGTTATACTGAAAAATATCCTGGCTCTTCCAAGCTTTATAATGGCAGTGAATTGCTGTTTCTGTTTTGAAGTCCATAAAAGTGCATCTATCCATGATAAAAGTGCTCCACACGGCTCCGTGGGTTAATAAAGGCCTTCTGAAGTGAAGCGCTGCGTTCGTGTAAGAAAAATATCCATATTTAAAACTTTATAAAGTAAAATAACTATCTTCTGGCAAGAAGGCCTACGCAAGCCTTTTTGATGGACTTTAAAACAGAAACGACAATTCACTGCCAAAGCTTGAAAGAGCCAGGACATTTGTTAATATAACTCCGATTGTATTCGTCTGAAAGAAGAATGTCATATACACTTTGGATGTCTTGATGGTGAGTAAATCATGGGCTAATTTTCATTTTTGGGTGAACTATCCCTTTAAGTGTCGATGCAGGCCTGGCCCTGTACAAAGTCACTGAGCACTGTAACACACAAAGAGGAGAGCAGGACCACAGAAACAAAAAGCAAATGACACAAACAATATTTAATATAATCACGTTAAACATCAACATCAAATAAACTTAAATACACAAGAAACAGTGGCTGGTCTGCCCCTTTAACAGTAAAAAAACATGCATATTAATACACATCAATAGGCTACAACCCGCAATAAAAGAAAACAAACAAACAAAACATACTTTAGCGAAAGTACAACTGCAGCACAGTTACCCAATCTCATCTCTTAAACCCCAAACATGATAGATAAAGGGACTATATTAACCACATCAAATACATTTTCGTGTATTAATTGCGTCAAACTCATAAGCAATCGGCTTCAATAAAGTATATGCTGCATTTACCGGTTATACAGCATTCCAACACGGCCATCAGCCAAATAAATGTGTCTGCCCCGTTACCCAGACAGAGAGTAAAACCTCTTAATAACTCAGCCTAAAGGAAGAAAGGATCACATAAGGATGAAATTGCGCAATCAAGGCGCAGTCAAACAATACTGTAACTCAACATACCTATATGAAAGGCTACAGAGGCTGCACGTTGAGCACAACTTCAGAAACATACAAAAATCTCACCATCTGTTGTTACAACAAGCATTGATGCTGTCTTGTTCATATGACTAGCCACCTGCACCTGAAACTTATTGCTATATTTTCTTGATAGTTGGTTAGAGATGAGTGTCTGTGTCAAAGGACTGTCCGAGTAGCTGTAATAATAACCAAATCGTGCGTTTCTCTAAGGGCAGCAGGCCGTGTTTTCTCTCCATCTCAGTCTAATCCCCATCATTTGGCAGCATCAGATTTTGGCAGCAGAACGGAGGTCTCGCCGAGCTGCTACTGATACCCTCCTGAAACATGGAGGGATTCTAGACATCTTGAAAGATGAAGTTTGCATTGATCCACCAGATTTTCCACTTGAACCATCCTATTAAGATTGAGCTGTTGTTCTGCACATTACTGTCAATTCCAGATTGTTTTTGTTAGCAGATCTGATTTGGATTTTATAGTATTGCAGGGCTTTCAGTGTTATATTGTTCTGTGTAAGATGAATCTCTAATGGTTCATATCCTCACATATTTAGAAGTGACATCCACATAACTTGACTTGAAAGATTATTTCTAAATCATAGCCTAAAATGTATTCCAATTGAATGAATTGTTAAATTAACATAGTTTATGTACCAGGGCTTCATGCTTAAGGTGATTTGTTTCTTTAAAGTTGGTGTAAAAGTTAAATGCTTGAGTAAGAAGTTCATATGTTGCATATACTTTATTCAATTCAATTCAATTCAATTTTATTTGTATAGCGCTTTTCACAATACACATTGTCTCAAAGCAGCTTCACAGAAAGTGCATTTCTGAAATGTACATTGAAAAATACAGTCAGTTAATCATGTATTAATTTAGGGCATAACATATCGCCGGCGTCGAGTCGTCTCTTCACAGGCGTCGAGTCGTCTCTTCACAGGCTTCGAGTCGTCTCTTCAGAGGCGTCGAGTCGTCTCTTCACAGGCGTCGGGTCGTCTCTTCACAGGCGTCGGGTCGTCTCTTCACAGGCGTCGGGTCGTCTCTTCACAGGCGTCGGGTCGTCTCTTCACAGGCGTCGGGTCGTCTCTTCACAGGCGTCGAGTCGTCTCATCGCAGGTGTTGGGGCATCTGAAGTCTCCGTGAGAGGCTGGATACAAACTGGAGCTGACGAACGCTATTTACCTCGGGACTTGCGTCACGAGATAACAGCAGAAAGGCAGATGGGAAATAATTAGCATAGCTGATGTTCATAATATTAATGCATTCGAACTGATTCAGCAGTAGTATAAGAGGTAAGCTTTAAGTGAATGCTTGCTTAAAGAGATGCGTCTTTAATCTAGTTTTAAACTGGGACAGCGAGTCTGAGTCTCGAACAATATCAGGAAGGCTATTCCAGAGTTTAGGAGCTAAATGTGAGAACGCCCTCCCTCCTTTAGTGGACTTAGATATCCTAGGTATGACCAGAAGCCTCGAATTTAGTGATCTTAAAGAACGCGATGGATTGTAGGGCGATAGAAGGTCCATTAAATACACCGGAGCTAGACCATTTAAGGCTTTATAGGGCAGCAGTAATACTTTGTAATTGATACGGAACTTAATAGGTAACCAGTGTAGAGATGATAAAATAGGTGTTATATGATCATATTTTCTTGATCTAGAAAGAACTCTAGCGGCTACATTTTGCACTAACTGTAGCTTGTTTATTGAGGATGCAGGACAACCAGCTAATAAAGCATTACAGTAATCTAGTCTCGAGGTCATGAATGCATGAACTATATTGTGTAAAGTGGATGCCGGCACCATCAACGCACAGTTGTTATTAATAATTCATATTAGCATTCATTTCACCATCATTTAACATATGCTAATGGTATCAAACCATCGTTATGCTGTGATTGTGAGAGTGGTTTATGTCAGACCACATTCGTCAGTGAGTCATGTTCAACTATTTCATAAGTTGTATTAAAAGTAGAATCCTAAATCCGTGGGGAACAAACACTAAGAGATTTCCTCTCTTCTACTGAATTGAATGTACTGATGTGTGTCTTACTGTAAGACATTACTGTGAAAACCCTAGTGAATTTATTCAATTTCCCTCCTCTGATCTACAATATGTAACTTTGATGTACTTTGTTGACACTGATGCATTCATTTACAATAATTTTTCAAACCCCACCGCTCAAACTTTTTCATAAATCAACTTTAGTTGATGTCCAAGACCACAAAGTCCACATGACACAGTTGAGCGCTTTTTCTGTTCAAAAGTCCCTAATCAATTGGCATAAATTGTGGTCAAGAAGCCTTCATGATGAATTCTGCCATCTAAATATTGAATTGAAGTGAAGTGCAGGTTTTTTTTCACAACAAAGTGTCTTTTGTGGCTTTTTCCAGCTTTCCGAGCTCTCATCCGTCACTCAGCAGCTGGAGAAGCGCCTCTTCCATGACTTCACCTACAGTAAACTCATCTGCTCAGCCAATGTTTCTCTCTTTTCTGTGTCCACGCTTGAAAAATCTAGACTCTACATGAGCTTGAGAGGGTTTTCTGTGTAGTTCAGCTTGATGCAGGCTGCATCTGTTGACGTGTGTGTTTGTACAGCCATATTTAGCTTGGCATCTGCTCATTTCTTTCCAGAAAGGATGCAGGTTAATTCCCTGGGAGTGTGCTAGGAAAACAGCAACAGCTCAATGACACCGTTGTTTTGCTTTGATTGCATGTGTGTGTGTGTTTGTGGGCAGTTGTTGTACAGCAGATAGTTGGAAAGTTTTTGGTTTTTTGTCTAGTTTTGTTGCCTGCTTTGCTATATTTAACACCAACAATATAATGTATGTCTATATAACTACAAGTCTAAAGGTACAAACATTTTTCTGCATCATGATGCACCATGGTGTTGAGTTTTTTAATATGCTGCTATATGATTGCCATGTTTCTTTTCCCAGCTAACAGGGAACATTCTCAAAACTTTTAAGTGGCAGGATTATGACCAAATGTCATTCAGGAATGTTAATAGAATGTTCATTCAAGATTATCTGGTCTTTATCAACGTTCTCAAAACGATAGCACAAAACTGTTATTCATATATCGTTAATGGAACATTTTTTAGTTTTAGTTGGATGTTCGGTTTTTAAAACTAATTTTTACCACACTATTTCGATGGTCCACTTTAGACATTTTACTAACTATAAGTAACTTTGCTACATGTTAATTATTAGTAATTAGAGAGTGTCTGCTTAATATCTGCTAACACTTTATTTTAATGCTCCCCAACAGAAATTCTACTGACTATAAGTAGCTTTGCAACTACATGTGAACCCTAACCCTGCAGTCTACAGATATTCTAATGAGAGTTAGTTGGCATAGTTGCAAATGAATGAGAGTTATGCCATGACAACTCTCAGAGTGTTTGACATGGTAATGTGTTTGACAGTGTTGATATGTTTGGTCTTGGCGTAACAGATCTGCTACACTGCTGCTGTTATTGCTGCTGCTGCACAGCAAGTACGGGATTTGCTACTGCCAATACACACATGCCACGCTGCTGTGAGCAAGTAAGACATACTGCTGCTGTACAATATAGTGTACATTAATTACCCGTAGCAGATCTACACGGGTGGAGCTGGGGGAGGTGGAGGGCTTCTGAAAGCGCGCTGCAAACTCATTGGCTACTGATTCAGCAGGAACCAATCAGCTGTGCCCCATAGAGAATGATGTGAATGCAAGCAGGTTAAGTTAAGGACCAATCAGCGCCATCTAGAGTTTCATGACAGAACTTTGTTTTTAGTTGACATGTAGTTGTAAGGTTGCTTATAGTTAGCAGAATGTCTAAAGTGGACTATCGAAATAAAGTGTAAGTAACCAAAATGTATGTTCACTAGTTTATATTGCAGACTGTTTTTAAAAATTGTATTTGAAACAGAGTGCATTAAACGTATGCTGCATTTTTGTCACATTAATATAATAATTTTAAAAAATACATTACTCAGTTTTGCTTAAAATGTTATTTTGCCTCTTTGAACAAATTTGTGTATATTTTTTTATTTTTTATTTAATGTCCTATCAAATAATGATTATAGAAAGAGATGGTAAATATCATGGCTGATTTCAGAAACACTGGAAATAGAAGGGCTTTTCAACACTGTGGGATATTACATGGATTGTACTCTGTTCATTCTGGCAAAAGTAAAAAAGAAAAGAAAAAAAGTGCATGTTATTCACATTATAGGCAACATATAATGCAGAAATATTAAAAATACTATTGCAGTATGCTTTCCGAACATAGACACATGGTTATGCATCTGTTAACAGCTGAATGGCGTTCAGGTTTGCACTCTTCAGTATAGAGATCTGTTTCTCCTTCAACAGTGTTATTCGGAAAATGAACCCAAGATCAAACCTCTGCTTATTAACGCATTCCTTAAAACCATCAAGCTATGAAAAGCATAAAATGGGATTAAAACTGTACTGTTATAGCTTAGGCTGACCGTCCCGCTCTTGTTTCGACCATGATTCCCTCTTGAGTGTTGTGCAATGGATATTTCCATGATAACTCATTGTAAAATGAAGGTGATGACTGCTTCTTGGTCACCAATGAGCCTTTAAGGCTCAAACACCAATCCAAGCCAGAGTTATTCATACACGGATGTAATTCAGAGTTTTAAACAAAGAACATGAGCGTGTCCAGCGGTGCATTTATCAGTTTTATCATCTCTTTGATGAATCTGAGTTTCTTACATGTATGCATGCATCTTCCCTGTTAAGACTCACACCAGTCTTACTCATACGTTTACATTAAACTGTCTTTCACAATGTCCCAAAGATTCATAACTTTCTTTCTTCTGTGATGAATGCTCCTTTCCATAAAGCATTCTAGGCACAGTCAAGCCCTATAAAGCATAAAAATAAGTATTTAAAACATATAAAAGTATCAAATATAACTTGTTTTCTATGTTTCTATGTGCTATCTCATTCATGTATATATATACAGTATGCAAAGGAAGCTTTTCAATTAATAACACCACTATAAATTTAGCTCTGTTCCTCAAACAAATAATACTGATTCTTAAGACTTGCAATATAGTGCATGAGTCATATGGACTATTGTTATGGTACTTTATAGTGCTTTGTTCATAGCCCTTCGTCACTGAATAAGCATCATTTTAAAATGTATGTGTTCCACAGAAGAAAGAAAATCATACGAGTTCAGAACAACATAAGGGTGAGTAAATGATGTGAGACTTGCCATTTCTTTTCTTTTATTTAAAATAAACTTTTTGTTTCGCTCTCATTGAATGCATTTTTTGCACTGTTTGCTGTAAGAGACAGATGTAAAGCACAGCATGTTTCACTACATGGTCCTTTGGGGTTAAATGTCTTCCTCGTGGTGATAAAGGATGAAAGCCAAGGACAGAAACCATTACAGAACAGACATTCCCCTTCCTGCATATGGGACCTTCGAGACAAACTTTCCTGCCAAAATACTGTACACCAGACGCAGCTGTGTGAGAAGAACAGCAGTGCGTCTAGCAAAGAAGTAACCATATTCAGAACTTGTAAAGGTAAAAATGTAAACTATCCATTTTGATTAAATGGACAGCTCAC